>CM064499.1:26368886-26653500 GCA_032716605.1 Paralithodes platypus
TGCCATAGGTCCCTGTTAAGCTGAATACATTCATATAATAGTTGGCAGAATATAATGAGAAGGACGTCGACGGTACAGAAGTGGTTATTAAAACAATGGTTCAATTTAATATGACGGCAAATTGAATCCCTTAGCAGCTTCTCTCTCGATAATTAATGGAAAAATATGAAACTATTATGTCTCTGCATTATATTTAGACAAAGTTTATATAATTGGCACCATATTTCACTACACAATCTTCAAAACAACTGAGAAATCTTGATGGGAACTTTGCCATTTATCGTCAGTCTGATAAACTGCTCGAGCCACACAAATCAAATTACTAGGATTCGCTGGTTAAGCTGGTTAAGGTTAAGCTGGTGATGGTTCACTTTTTGGGCGATTATTGCATGTATTCATTATTTTTCTAGTTTCCTCCCTAGACCTCCATCAAATTTAAAAAAAACATCCATTACATCCCCCTTCTAGATTAATTTGTACATTTTTCTACCGAAAAATTTCCTGGCCGAAGGCCGGTCTTTCCAACATTACAGGCTCACTATCGTTCGCCAGGGGAAAAAAATCGACACCTAAATAGCACGAAAGGTCTAAATATTGACCAAGAAATGGGGCGAAAGGTCTTAAAATCGACTAACTAATGGGGCAAACATCTTAACATATGAAAACTAATGGGGCTAAACATGAGGGAGAAAGTGGTCCAGAAAACCGGCCCATCCCCCCTTAACCCTTACAGTACCGGTGACGTTTTTTTTGGTTTTTATTTCAGCTGTATTTAGACGATTTTATGAAGCTTAGGAGGGGTATATGGTAGATAGTTTTCCCATTTGTATATTCGATTTGTTTCATTAATTCGCTTTTATTTCCTCTGTGTAGACCGTTTAGTTTGCTCAGTCACATAGTACAGTCAACTCGTTTAATCCGCAGTCTCAAAATAATACTTGGGCATTTTAGAAGCTTAAAAGCTAATGAATATAATTGTATATGCAATATATATATATATATAGTGGAAAAGGGATGAATAACAAATATATAAGCAATATGGTTTCCTAGAGCAATCTGAAAAAAATATAATTGCATAACTTCAATTTCCGAGACTGCGGATTAAACGAGTTGACTGTACTGTATACATACCGTAATACTGACTCTCTCTCTCTCTCTCTTTATTAATCTACCTATCTCGTGCTTCTTTCTACCTTCGTCCTCGTTCTCTAGGCTCGGTCCTATACCTTGTTCCAAATAGGTAGGCCAGAAATCGTTAACCCTAACCTCTGTAACTCAAAAAGGGCTGGAGCAAATGGGCTGTACATTTTCCACACCTAATCCCTGGCTGATCCTTCCCAAATGGCAGAATTATTAGCTCGATTACTCTAGTCGTGTGTGAGTTACAGAGGTTAATGTTCAGAGGTTAATGTTATCCATACGAAGAAACGTTGCATCCCTTGCATTATTCTACAGATATTTTCACAGCAATTGTTCCGAGGAACTTGCTTCAATTGTGCCGCCTCTCCACATCTTTCCCCGTAGAACTAGGGCAGCTGAGAGCGCCCATGAATTTACACTTTCTCCTCCACAATGCAGAACTTCTGCTTATCAGAATTCATTTGTCCCCAGAGCTACTACTCTTTGGAATTCACTTCCCTCGAATTGCTTTCCACAAACTTACAATCTACAAATGTTTAAATCCAGTTGTTACAAACATTTTATGAATGGAGGATGCCTTTAGGCACATGGACCTTTTTGTTTTATCTGTGTTTTTCCTTCCTCCGTTCATTGTCTCTTAAAAAAAAAAAGTTTTGGCCTACTTATTTGGAACAGGGTATAGCTGGGGTGGAGAGACGTTGTGTAGCCTTTTGTTCGCCTCCTTTGTGCAATTTACATAATTAACCCTTTCAACACCATGACGCCTTTTTAACTTTGATTCTGGCTAAAATTAGATGATTTTCTGCAGTTTAAGAAGGACCTGTGCTACGAAGAGGGTTTATGGAGATCGTATTTACCCATTTGAGTCAGATAGGTAGATTACAAACTCAATGAAATCGTCTAATGGTAACCAGAATATAATGAAAATTACGTAATGGTGGTGAACGGGTTAATACCGTACTTTAATGCCTGCTTTCCTCTCTCTGTATGTATATTTCTATCTATCTATAATAATATTATATATTCATCTATCTACCTTTCTGCCTATAAATGTATCTGTCTCTCGTTCAGGGTCGTCCTTCTCGCCAGTCAAGCCAAATCGTTCTCGGCCCCTAACTCCAAAAAAAATAAAAAAAATAAAAACAAATAAAGAAAAGAAAACAAAAAGTAGTGAAGCGGACGCCGGACGTAACACTCCACGTAAATATGCAACGTTTTGTAGCCTTTTGTTCGCCTCTCTATCTGTCTTTGATGCAAAAGGCACTTAATTGAACACGAATGAAATAACGCGGGAGTTTTGAGCGGGTAGCCAAGGGAAGGGAAAAAAGAGAGAGAGAAAAAAAAAGAGAGGTGGAATAATTTTCTTTGCAATTATTTGACAATTTGTTTGCACTTTGGTGGAATTAAGTGCAACGGAATTCTATGAAATAAAAATTGAGCCTGCCGATTGCAAGCGCTAAAAAGCAGTTAATAATCGCTTAGATCAGATGATGACTTACGGGGAGAATCTTTATTTATTTATCTATCTATCTATCTATCTATCTATCTATCTATCTATCTATCTATCTATCTGAAGTAATGATCAATGTACATGCCCATAAGTACTTAGGAGTTATTATTGATGATAAACTAAATAATGATAAGGATCTAATAAGGACAAGAAATCAGTTTTATATTGAATTCAATTGTATTTTACGTAAATTCCCTAATGTTAATATTAATGTTTTTATTCAACTATTTAATAGTTATTGCTTAAGTTTTTATGGTACAGAATTATGGTTTTCCAATAAGCGGTGTGGTGTTCCTCTGAAACAATTTGCGGTTGGATACCACAAAGCCATTAAAAAGATTTTAAAACTTAAATACTGGGAGAGCAACCACAAAGCATGTGATTTAGCAGGGTTAATGACATTCACTCATCTAATTAATTGGCCAAAAATACGGTTTGATCACAGATGTATGATGAAGCCTTGTATCTTTTTAAGAAAATGTTTACTTAACAATGATGATAGCTTATATTTGATGACGGAAGTAAAGAATATGTTATTGAATATTTATAATATCGAATATTTAATGGAAAATTACATTGACGCAGTAAAATCTAGAATTACTTTTATTCAAAGCCGTGAACCAACTATGAGATAAATGTGCTTCACAATTCTCTTACTATGTACAAAGTTTTATGTAACTTTTACGAAATAAAATATTGAGTCTGAGTCTGAGTCTATCTCTCTCTCTCTCTCTCTCTCTCTCTCTATATATATATATATATATATATATATATATATATATTATAAACACACTGAATTAATCAAAGCACCTATCATACGCCGTTGTAGTTGTGTAATAATAAAGAGGAAACTGGTGAAACGCTATGAATACCTAAGCTGACTGTCGCATACCTTTTATATATGAATTGAGCCTCGCTGCCGTAATATGATAAAAAAGTGTATCAAATAAATAGTATATGCATACAGTGATAAAAAACAACAACAAAATGGCTGCCGCTTCCCAGATATGAACTAAAAGGGTCAGGAGTTGTTCATAACGTTTCTGGTTGTATCGGGGACACACACACACACACACATATATATATATATATATATATATATATATATATATATATATACAGGTATATATACAGACAGTATATATATATATATATATGAGGGTGCAAAGGCGGCAGTACGTGTGGAGAGTGAGTAGAGTGAGTTCTTTGACCTGAATGTTGGTTTGAAACAGGGGTGTGTGATGTCCCCGTGGTTGTTTACTGTATATATGAATGGAGTCATGAAAGAAATACTATCAAGAGCAGTGGATGTTGGTGTATCGCTGAAAAGGGAGGGAATTGAGTGGAAGCTACCTATACTGCTGTTCGCGGATGATACAGTTCTGATGAGTGATAATGAATGGGAGTTGCAGGGTCTGGTAAATGAGTTTGGAACAGTGCGAAAAACAGAATTTGAAGGTAAATGCGGGGAAGAGCAAGGTTATGGTCTTCGAAAAGGGTGAAGTCACAGAGTGTGAGGTGAAGCTGAACGGTCAGGCTATGGAGATCGTCAACTCTTTTAAGTATCTGGGCAGTGTGTTGAGTAAAGATGGGTCTATGGATGAAGAAGTGCGGGAGAGGGTACAACAGGGGAAGAGGGTTTTAGGAACGCTGAAAGCAGTAACAAGAAATAGGGTGGTCAGTATGGAAGTGAAGAAGTCCTTGCATGACAGTGTGGTAATCCCGACACTGACTTACGGAAGCGAACCATGGACGTTGGTTGAGAGACTCAGACCAAGAGTGAGAGCAGTGGAAATGAATTACTTAAGAAGTGCGTGCGGAGTTACATGGAGGGATAGACAGACTAATGAGGAAGTAAGAAGGAGGTGTGGTGTGGAGGTAGATGTGCTGGAAAGTGTGAAAAAGAACAACTTGAGATGGTTCGGCCATATGGAACGTATGGAAAGCGAGAGAATGACTAAGAGGGTGTACGAGAGCGAGGTGGAAGGACAGAGAGGGAGAGGTAGACCGAATGAGAGGTGGAAGGCTGGAGTGAGGAAGTACATGAACGAAGGCGGTGCTGGTTGGGGGGAGGGGCGTTGACTGACTGGGGACAGAGGTGCATGGGGGCGGTTCGTTTGTGGCCACCCCTTCGGGGATCACGGCGTCAGGCAATAGATAAATATATATATATATATATATATATATATATATATATATATATATATATAATTATATATATTCCGGTATACCGGGGAGGTGTGGTGGAGTGGTCTTGCCACTGGCCTGGTAATCCAAAGGTCCCGGGTTCAAATCCCGATGTATCAATGGGAAGATATTATTGGGATGGAATTTGTGCTGTACCTGGTATCAGTGCATTACCACAAGCCCACCGAAACGTCAATAAAATACCCTCATTGTTCCCTGATTAAATAGCACTGTATGAATATTCCCATATTCAAAATATGCTATAGGGGTGCAATGCCTGGTGAGTTATCTGCTCAACAGGTGGCGTTGTGTGTGTGTAAGTGTGAGAGTCCGAGTGTAGGGGGTAAAACAGTGAAGCACGGGAACGAGGTGGCTTCAGAGATGTGTCGTTTCGGGCCATGAGTGAGCACCGTGCCTCATGT
This sequence comes from Paralithodes platypus, assembly GCA_032716605.1. NCBI lineage: Eukaryota > Metazoa > Arthropoda > Malacostraca > Decapoda > Lithodidae > Paralithodes > Paralithodes platypus. Next base: position 26,374,146 of record CM064499.1, read on the forward strand.
GAAGGCAAGATGGCAGGTGCTCGTTGTACTCTACGTGCTTCACATGTCTCACTCCCTAGACTGGAACAAGACCTCTCGGGCTTCACTGTTCATTGTAAAGCGGTGAATGTTAAGGCTCTCAGCCTATGCCCGAGAGGAAGTAAGTTGGAATATAGAAAAAAAAAAAAAAAAAAAAAAAATATATATATATAATATATATATATTATTAAATCAGTTCGTGTGTCTGTTTGTCTGTGTGTTCTTAAGAGGCGGCCGCAGTTTTGGACCTTGGGAGCTGAAACTTTGCATGTGGGTGTCAATTGACCTGGGTCAGGTCATAGAGGGGGCGAGGCCACGATCGGAGGTCGTTTCGAGGCCGAAATTGAAAACAAATTGAAAGAAATGGCCGTTTGGGGCAGAAGGAGGCCTCCGATCGAAAAGGTGTATGGAACGAAAGTTGTTCGCAGCCCCCCAAAATGGGGATACGGATGAGGTCAGATCCAAAATCGGTGGTCATTTAGTGCCCGAAATCGAGGTCGCCGTTTAATGAGGCACAGGGAGGTCGAGGCCGGTGATTATGGTAGTAGTAGTATTGTGATGATTGTGGTAGTAGTGATTGATGATGGTGATTATGGTAGTAGTAGTGGTGGTAGTAGTGATGGTGATTATGGTAGAATTTAAACCCGGGCAACGCCGGGTACCCCTGCTAGTATATATATATATATATATATATATATATATATATATATATATATATATATATATAAATTGAGATAGCCTTAACTCTTTAAATGCCTGCAGATCCTTCCTAAGCTGTATATAATCGTCTTATGATGGCCAGAATAAAATGTCAAATCGCGTCATGATCCTCAAAGGGTTAAGAAGAAACCGAAACCGAAAGAGAAGCATAAGAGAAGATGCGAAGTATATAAACAATTCCTGCCTGTCCCAGCGGCGTCAAGAAGCCACACATACCGTCACAACAGAAACATAACATCGCCTGTTAGCAGAAGAATACGAAGCAGTGGCAGAAGAAGAATAGGCAATCGCAAAGAAAGAAGAAAAGGGAAACGTGAAAAGAAAAAGGAGAAGCATTGATAAAAGGAAAACATCAAGAAATTTAAGAAACAGAAATAGACAAATAATTATTATAGAAGATGGGAAGTATATAAGCTTCCCTGCATGCCATAAGAGAAGATGGGAAGTATATAACCTCCCCCTACATGCCATTAGAGAAGATGGGAAGTATATATAAGCTCCCCCTGCCTTCCCTAAGAGAATATGGAAAGTATATAACCTCCCCCTGCCTGCCATAAGAGAAGATGGGAAGTATATTAGCTCCCCCTGCCATAAGAGAAGATGGGAAGTATATAAGCTCCCCCTGCTATAAGAGAAAATGGGAAGCATATTAGCTCTTCCTGCCTGCCACATGAACATCAAGAAGCCTCGCATAAAGCTAGGACAGAAAATCTCGCCTGTGATCCCTGGGGCAAGACTTGTTATTACCCCCTGAGGTGAGCCCCACAACACAACTAGATGGGTTAGTGGCGGCACGTGCTGGCTCAGAGGTGTCATATACAGAAGAGGTACAGGATGTGATACACAGTAGAGGTATAGAGAGTGATATACAGTAGAGGTATTGAGTGTGATATACAGTAGAGGTACAGGGTGTAATATACAGTAGAGGTATAGAGTGTGATATACAGTAGAGGTATAGAGTGTGATATACAGTAGAGGTACAGGGTGTGATATACAGTAGAGGTATAGAGAGTGATATACAGTAGAAGTACAGGGTGTGATTTACAGAAGAGGTACAGGATGTGATATACAGTAGAGGTATAGAGAGTGATATACAGTAGAGGTATAGAGAGTGATACACAGTTGATGTATAGAGTGTGATATACAGTAGTGGTATACGGTGTGATATACAGTAGTGGTAAAAAGAGTGATGTAGAGTAGCAGTATAGAGTGTGATATACAGTAGAGGTATAGAGTGTGATATACAGTTGAGGTATAGAGTGATATACAGTAGAGGTATAGAGTGTGATATACAGTAGAGATACAGAGTGTGATGTACAATAGAGGTATAGAGAGTGATATACAGTAGAGGTATAGAGTGCGATATACAGTAGAGGTATAGAGTGATATACAGTAGAGGTATAGAGTGTTATATACAGTAGAGGTATAGAGTGTGATATACAGTAGAGGTATAAAGTGTGATATACAGTAGAGATATAGAGAGTGATATTCAGTTGAGGTATAGAGTGTGATACACAGTAGAGGTATAGAGTGTGATATACAGTAGAGGTATAGAGTGTGATATACAGTAGAGGTATAGAGTGATATACAGTAGAGGTATAGAGTGTGATATACAGTAGAGGTATAGAGTGTGATATACAGTAGAGGTATAGTGTGATATACAGTAGTGGTATAGGGTATGATATACAGTAGTGGTATAGAGTGTGATATACAGTAGAGGTATAGAGAGTGATATACAGTAAAGGTATAGAGTGTGATATACAGTACTGGTATAGAGTGTGATATACAGTAGTGGTATAGAGTGTGATATACAGTAGAGGTATAGAGAGTGATATACAGTAGAGGTATAGAGTGTGATATACAGTAGAAGTATAGAGTGTGATATACAGTAGAAGTATAGAGAGTGATATACAGTAGAGGTATAGAGTGTGATATACAGTAGAGGTATAGAGTGTGGTATACAGTAGAGGTATAGAGTGTGATATACAGTAGAGGCATAGAGTGTGATATACAGTAGAGGTACATAGTGTGGTATACAGTAGAGGTACAAAGTGTGGTATACAGTAGAGGCATAGAGTGTGATATACAGTAGAGGTACAGAGTGTGGTATACAGTAGAGGTACAGAGTGTGGTATAAAGTAGAGGTATAGAGTGTGATATACAGTAGAGGTACAGAGAATGGTATACAGTAGAGGTACAGAGTGTGGTATACAGTAGAGGCATAGAGATTGATATACAGTAGAGGTATAGAGTGTGATGTACAATAGAGGTATAGAGTGTGAAGTACAGTAGAGGTATAGAGTGTGATGTACAATAGAGGTATAGAGTGTGATGTACAGTAGAGGTACAGAGTGTGGTATACAGTAGAGGCATAGAGATTTATATACAGTAGAGGTATAGAGTGTGATATACAATATAGGTATAGAGTGTGATGTACAGTAGAGGTATAGAGGAGTGATGTGATGACGCTAGCTCAGATTTGGTTGAACGTGTTGGCTTAGAGGTGTGACATAGAACAGAGGTGTGATGTGATGGTTTAGAGGTGTGCCATGTAGTAATGGCATAGAGGAGTGACATACATTGCATAGATGTGTAACGTGATATATAGTTAGTCTTAGAGGTGCGAAATACAGAAGTGAGATCGAGGTGGGCTGTGGTGGTTTAGAGGTGTGATATGATTTAAAGGTGTGATGTGGTTGTTTAGAAGTGTGACGTGGCTTAGAAGTGTGATGTGGTGGTCTAGAAGTGTGATGTGGTGGTTTAGAGTTGTGATGTGGTGGTTTAGAGGTGTGATGTGGTGGTTTAGAGGTGTGATGTGGTGGTTTATAGGTGATGTGGTGGTTTAGAGTTGTGATGTGGTGGTTTAGAGGTGTGATGTGGTTTAGAGGTGTGATGTGGTGGTTTAGAGGTGTGATGTGGTTTATAGGTGTGAGGTGGTTAAGAGGTGTGATGTGGTGGTTTAGAGGTGTGATATGGTAGTTTATAGGTGTGATGTGGTGGTTTATAGGTGTGATGTGGTAGTTTATAGGTATGATGTGGTAGTTTATAGGTGCGATGTGGTGGTTAAGAGGTGTGATGTGGTAGTTTATAGGTATGATGTGGTGGTTTATAGGTGTGACGTGGTGGTCAAGAGGTGTGATGTGGTAGTTTATAGGTGTGATATGGTGGTCAAGAGGTGTGATGTGGTAGTTTATAGGTATGATGTGGTGGTTAAGAGGTGTGATGTGGTAGTTTATAGGTGCGATGTGGTGGTTTAGAGATGTGACGTGGTAGTTTATAGGTGCGATGTGGTGGTCAAGAGGTGTGATGTGGTAGTTTATAGGTGTGATGTGGTAGTTTAGAGGTGTGACGTGGTGGTCAAAAGGTGTGATGTGGTAGTTTATAGGTGCGATGTGGTGGTCAAGAGGTGTGATGTGGTAGTTTATAGGTGTGATGTGGTAGTTTAGAGGTGTGACGTGGTGGTCAAGAGGTGTGATGTGGTAGTTTATAGGTGTGATGTGGTGGTTAGAGGTGTGATGTGGTAGTTTATAGGTGTGATGTGGTGGTCAAGAGGTGTGACGTGGTGGTCAAGAGGTGTGATGTGGTAGTTTATAGGTATGATGTGGTGGTTAAGAGGTGTGATGTGGTAGTTTATAGGTGCGATGTGGTGGTCAAGAGGTGTGATGTGGTAGTTTATAGGTGTGATGTGGTGGTTTAGAGGTGTGACGTGGTGGTCAAGAGGTGTGATGTGGTAGTTTATAGGTGTGATGTGGTGGTTAGAGGTGTGATGTGGTGGTCAAGAGGTGTGATGTGGTGGGTAGAGGTGTGATGTGGTGGTTAGAGATGTGATGTGGTGGTTAAGAGATGTGACGTGGTGACTTTGAGGTGTGACATACAGTAAAGACATAGCATTTTTATGTAGTGGTTTAGAGGTGTGTTGTATTTAGAGGTGTGACATTCAGTAAAGGCATAGAGGTATTATGAGTTACACAATCATACAGTAGGTTAGGTATTTTATAGGATTAATTTGTATCCTTTAAAACATCAGTAAAATACATCTCATCGCCTTTTAAATGTACAGTTGCCATGTAAGTCTTATTCATACAATATTATAATGGGCAAGATTTAATTACGACTGTAGTTTGTTATGTATATTGTGGTTAACTCATCTGATAAGTCAACTGATAATTAAAGGAAACCACATTCACAATTCATTCACACTATTTTACTGTCATACCTAAGTTGACGACGAGGAATAGAACTCGTGTGGGCAACTGTACAGTCTCGTTATATTGTTGTAATAAGTCTTCTAGTGGTTTCTTCGCTTCTGGGAAATCTAATGGTTTTATGTTCTCGTAAATTCCCACCTCTCTCCCATACACATACACACACACTCTCTCCCTCTCTCACACACCCACACTCTCTATCTCTCTCCCTCACACATACACACACACTCTCTCTTTCCCTTACACAACACACTCACTTTCTCTCTCTCCCTCACACACACACTCTCCCTTTCCCCTACACACACACACACACGCACTCTCTCTCTCTCTCTCTCACACACACAAGTTGAGTAAGACCCCATAGTTCCGTCTTTTACACCGTCTGCCACTCTCCCCTTGTGAATGCTAAACAGGGTAACAGCTGGCGGACGGCTAGGTTCCTACACACCTAGGCGCACCTTTCTGGAATAATAATAATAATAATAATAATAATAATACAAATAATCTATTTATCTATCTATATAGCCTACTCAGGCCCAATCCCCACTTTTCCTATTTTTTTATTACACACAAATAATATGAATAACAATTAAAAAATAATAGTACAGTAATAATAATAACACTACTACTACTACTACTACTACTATTATTACTACTACTACTACTAATAGTAATAATGATAATAACAACAATTATAATAATAGTGTTAATAATGATAGTAAAAATAATAACAATAAAGTCATGATAATATATATATATATACTGTATATTTACTGCTATGTGTACCAATTTGCCTTTGGATATAGTATTTTCAGAACTTTGCTTTATTATAGATTTGCACTTTGACAGATTTGTAACGAATACACTTGTTTACATAGCGATTTTGATTAGTTCTGCATTTATCTTGTGTCGTTCCAGTTTGGTTTGTTTATTTTGCAAGTTTGTAGCGATTTTGATTAGTTCTGCATTTATCTTGTGTCGTCCCAGTTTTGGTTTGTTTATTTTGCAAGTTTTACAATTTAATTACTACTACAGATCGTAGTAAATCATAATAATAGCTGTTGTTTTCTATTGTCACAAGCGGCTGTTCTTCACATTAACCCCTTCTGTACCGGTGATGTACTTTTCAATATAATTTTACAACCATTAGACGATTTTATTCAGTATAAAAACGGCCTTCAACAATCTACAGGCTTCGAACTATCTTACTTAACCCTCTTTACTAACTCAGTTCCTTCTTAAACTGCACACAATTGTCTAAATATAGCAAGAATATTTTTTAAAGAGACGTTGTCGGTAGAGAAGGGGTTAACATATTCAATAGTGCTCACATTATGTAACTGGAGGGGCATTCAGTAGAGCGCATACCTCCGCCAAAACTGGATGGTTCTTTACCATTACTATCATAGGCATACATTTTCTTCTGGATCTGGGTCCAGAATATGATCCGGATCGCCTCCTAAATTGAAAAACTTCTTCCTTGGCACATTTCGTAACTACCCACCAAATTTCGTCAAAATTGGTTCATAACTTTGTGAAGTATCTTGTTTACAGACATACAGACAGACAAACGGAGGCTAAAACATAACCACCGTCCGACTTATTTGGCAGAGGTAAAACAAAATATATATTATATATTGAAGCCCACGGGTTTCTGTGGAGGAACGTTATATAGGCTCAACACAAACATCAACATTCTTGCTTTTATGACACTAGTTCGGCCACACTTAAGATCCAATTACGCATTTCTTTTCTGTTTTCTGGCTATTATTATACGATAATATTCCGATTAGGAGGGGTATGTAAAAGGTTGAGATAGTCTTTATCCTTATAATTTCCACAGATCATTCCTAAGCTGTATAACATCGTCTAATGATAGCCAGACTAAACTGTCAAAATGCGTCATAATCTTCTCTCTCTCTCTCTATGTATATATATATATATATATATATATATATATATATATATATATATATACCGGTATATATTGTATATAGTTTCCTCCCTAGACTTTCATCAAGCTTTGCCCCTAAGACCCCTTCGAGATAAACCTTGAATTGATCCCCTTAAATTGCAAAACAAAAAATCGACACCTTAATGTCGCGAATGGTCTTCAATATTACAAGTACATGGGTCGAAAGGTCTTAAAGTAGCCAAACAAATGGGGCAAACGTCTTACCATTTCAAAACTAATTAGGTTAAACATTAGGAAGAAGTAGGTCCAGAAGTGAACATCCCTACCCAAAAAAAAAAAAAAAAAAAAATTGTCTCATTGTTATAAGCTAGACGTAAAATATAACAGTTCTCGATAGTGGCAATATAAGATTAATGTTTTACTCTCTATGTTTTATGTTTTGTTTAACCCCTTGAGGATTAGGACGCAGTGTGACCGTTTAATACTATTTCAATTAACTCTCTAGCACCCACACGTTCTTCCTAAGCTGAATACAATCGTCAAAGGATAGCCAGGGTAAAGTGTCAAAACGCGTCCTGATCCCCAAAGGTTTTGTAATTATTGGATGTGTTGGAATATCTGACGAGTACGGTTCAATTAAACACTAACAGTATCCCTTTAAGGGGGACATGGGTCGTTTTCCTGGACCCCCTTCTCCCTCATGTTTAGCCCCACTAGTTTTGAGATTTTAAGACGTTGGTTCCATTAGTTTGGAGATTTTATGACCTTTCACCCCATTTCTTTGTCAATATTAGGACCCTTCGTGCCACTTAGGTGTCGATTTTTTTCCTGGCGAGCGATAGCGAGCCTGTAATCTTAGGAGGAATCGGCCTTTGGTCGGGAATTTTTTCTACCGAAAAATGTACAAATTTATCTTGAAGGAGGGTCTAGTGGGTGTTTTTTTCTTAGCTTGATGGAGGTCTAGGGAGGAAACTAAAAATTAAATGAATACATGAATTAATAGACCAAAAACCAGCCACTAGCCCCTTACGCAATTTATAGGTCAGTTCTCATTTCCAGTGTGCAATTCAATCTCCGGCAGTAAAGTCTGGTGTTGTGTTCCCTTGACAGACAGACAGACACACTCGCTGAAAACATGAGTCAAGTGATTATTATTCCCAGGTATACGTGGAACTTGATTTAGAGACACTTCGGAATACAGTGAGCGATTTTTACATTCATTTGTTTTCCTTTATTTACCTTTTTATAGTATTGCCCTTCTCTGAATTACATCACATAGCATGGCAGATGATGATATAGTGTTTTATAGCGACCTGGATATTATCTTTTTGATTCACAATTTCAGCATCAGCGAATTTTGCGTCAATGGGTTTCTGGTTCAACTTTGAAATGGAGAGAGAGAGAGAGAAATATATATATATATATATATATATATATATATATATATATATATATATACCGGGTATATACAGTATATAATATACTGTATATATATTACACCTTCGCTATCGTTCACCAGGACAAAATCGACACCTAATTGACGTGAAAGATCTTATTAGGGCGAAAATCTTTAAAATCTCATAACTAATTAGGCTAAGCAAGAGGGTGAAGGGATCCAGAAAAAAAAATCCCTTTAAGAAGTCACTGCATAATAGTGTGATGATCCCGACATTGATGTATGGGAGTGAAGTATAGACGTTGTTGGAGAGGCATAATAGTGTGATGATCCCGACATTGATGTATGGGAGTGAAGTATAGACGTTGTTGGAGAGGCATAATAGTGTGATGATCCCGACATTGATGTATGGGAGTGAAGTATAGACGTTGTTGGAGAGGCATAATAGTGTGATGATCCCGACATTGATGTATGGGAGTGAAGTATAGACGTTGTTGGAGAGGCATAATTCAAGAGTGAGATGGGTCGAAATTAGTTACTTCAACTTACTTGGATAACAGAGGAATACGGAGGCGATTCATTCGTGAGGCATCTGGTAATGAATAGATAAATAGAAAAAAATATATAATTTGCTTGTCTGCTATACATTAACTTGCAGCTGCGATGCCTTATACCATTTACCGAGTCAGTTATGAATTTATGATACACTGTATGCTGATTTGTACAGTTGGCCACATGTATTTGCAGACACTCAGTAATTTTATGTATGGAAGGAAAAATAGTATGATTGAATATGAGTGGTTTCTTATGCATTCGTTAATGTGTACGACCTATTAACAGTTTTGTAACACATTATTATTGTGAGTCAGTCGTACTATTTTATCTTCCATTCATAAAACCACAGTGGATACAAATTCATATGCCCAACTGGCTAATCTCTTCATTATTACTCATATTTACTCCAAATTTAATGTCGTCTGCACACTTGGATGTCATTTATGTTGATGACAGACGTGAGCCTAGGCCAAATCCTTGTGGAGCCCCAGAAGTAACAATAAGATATGGAAAAGAAACCCTAATAATCACAGCTCATTGTTGTCTACCTGTTAGAGAGAGAGAGAGAGCATGAGAGAGAGCTAGATAGATAGATATATAGATAGATAGATAGAGGGAGAGAGAGAGAGAGAGAGAGAGAGAGAGAGAGAGAGAGAGAGAGAGAGAGAGAGAGAGCGAACATTGTTCCCCTCTCAGTTAATCTCGCACTTTTCGCACCCCTCACGGTCTCCTGGCCATTAAGGGAGCCCACCTCGCTTCTTTTTTTATCTCTCTCTCCCTCTCTCTTTGGCTTGTATCCATTCGGCCCCATTCAGCCTACTGTTTTAAGACGTTCACCCCCATCCAGGTGTCAATATTTTCCTGGCGAGCGGTAGCGAGCCAGCATATATATATTTTTGTTTTGACAGCAAGCTAAATTTGAAAATTTTTCGATAGAAAAATGTCTCCAGCGAAGCCGGATTTCTCCATACAATGCTGACTCGCTATCGCTCGCCAGGAAGAAATCGACACCTGGATGGGTATAAACGTCTAAAAACAGTTGGCTGAATGGGGCCGATTGGATACAAGCCAGGAAATAAACAAAAAGCCGGTGACCCCCCATTAACGGGAGCGCTGCTAATGTCTTGAAGCCACCCAAAACTACCCCAAATATTCAAGTTTAGGTGACCACTTAATGCGATGTCGTAATTACCCAAAGCCACTCCAAAAGTATGAAGCTAATTGCCGCAGCGACCGAAATTGGTGGGAAGGGGATGGTCTATGCTCTCTGTGCTGTACGTGTGTGTGTTATTATGTGTCCTGTTGTGCTGTGTGTGTGTATGTGTTATTGTGTGTGTGTGTGTGTGTGTGTGTTATTATATGTTCTGCTTTGTTGTGCTGTACGTGTGTGTGTTATTATGTGTTCTGTTGTGTTGTGTGTGTGTGTGTGTGTGTTATTATGTGTTCTGTTGTGCTGTGTGTGTGTGTATGTGTTATTGTGTGTGTGTGTGTGTTATTATATGTTCTGCTTTGTTGTGCTGTATGTGTGTGTTATTATGTGTTCTATTATGCTGTGTGTTTGTGTATGTGTTATTGTGTGTGTGTGTGTAATTATATGTTCTGCTTTATTGTGCTGTACGTGTGTGTTATTATGTGTTCTGTTGTGCAGTGTTTGTGTATAATTATGTGTTATGTTGTGCTGTGTGTTTGTGTGTTCTGTTGTGTTGTGTGTTTTTTATTATGTGTTCTGCTGTGCTGTGTGTTTATGTATTCAAATGTGTTCTATTGTGCTGTATGTTTGTGTATGATCCTGCAACTGTATGTGTATGTGTGTGTGTGTTATGCTCTGCGTGTATGTTATTATGTGTTATGTTGTGTGTTTGTGTGTTATTATATGTTGTGTTGTGTGTTATTATATGTTGTGTTGTGTTGTGTGTTATTATATGTTTTGTTGTGTGTTATTTTATGTTGTGTTGTGTTGTGTGTTATTATATGTTGTGTTGTGTGTTATTTTATGTTGTGTTGTGTGTTATTATATGTTGTGTTGTGTTGTGTTATTATATGTTGTGTTGTGTGTTATTATATGTTGTGTTGTGTTGTGTGTTATTATATGTTGTGTTGTGTGTTATTATATGTTGTGTTGTGTGTTATTATATGTTGTTGTGTTGTGTGTTATTATATGTTGTGTTGTGTGTTATTATATGTTGTGTTATGTTGTGGTGTGTGTTATTATATGTTGTGTTGTGTGTTATTATATGTTGTGTTATGTTGTGTTGTGTGTTATTATATGTTGTGTTATGTTGTGTTGTGTGTTATTATATGTTGTGTTGTGTTGTGTTATGTGTTATTATATGTTGTGTTATGTTGTGTTGTGTGTTATTATATGTTGTGTTGTGTTGTGTGTTATTATATGTTGTGTTGTGTTGTGTTGTGTGTTATTATATGTTGTGTTGTGTTGTGTGTTATTATATGTTGTGTTGTGTGTTATTTTATGTTGTGTTGTGTTGTGTGTTATTATATGTTGTGTTGTGTGTTATTTTATGTTGTGTTGTGTGTTATTATATGTTGTGTTGTGTGTTATTATATGTTGTGTTATGTTGTGTTGTGTGTTATTGTATGTTGTGTTGTGTTATGTGTTATTATATGTTGTGTTGTGTTGTGTTGTGTTGTGTGTTATTATATGTTGTGTTGTGTGTTATTATATGTTGTGTTGTGTGTTATTATATGTTGTGTTATGTTGTGTTGTGTGTTATTATATGTTGTGTTGTGTTATGTGCTATTATATGTTGTGTTGTGTTGTGTGTTATTATATGTTGTGTTGTGTTGTGTTGTGTGTTATTATATGTTGTGTTGTGTTGTGTGTTATTATATGTTGTGTTGTGTGTTATTATGTTGTGTTGTGTGTTATTTTATGTTGTGTTGTGTTGTGTGTTATTATATGTTGTGTTGTGTGTTATTTTATGTTGTGTTGTGTTGTGTGTTATTATATGTTGTGTTGTGTGTTATTATATGTTGTGTTGTGTTGTGTGTTATTATATGTTGTGTTGTGTGTTATTTTATGTTGTGTTGTGTTGTGTGTTATTATATGTTGTGTTGTGTTGTGTGTTATTATATGTTGTGTTGTGTGTTATTTTATGTTGTGTTGTGTTGTGTGTTATTATATGTTGTGTTGTGTGTTATTTTATGTTGTGTTGTGTTTTATTATATGTTGTGTTGTGTGTTATTTTTATGTTGTGTTGCGTTGTGTGTTATTATATGTTGTGTTGTGTTGTGTGTTATTATATGTTGTGTTGTGTTGTGTGTTATTATATGTTGTGTTGTGTTGTGTGTTATTTTATGTTGTGTTGTGTGTTATTATATGTTGTGTTGCGTTGTGTGTTATTATATGTTGTGTTGTGTGTTATTTTATGTTGTGTTGTGTTGTGTGTTATTTTATGTTGTGTTGTGCTGTGTGTTATTATATGTTGTGTTGTGTTGTGTGTTATTATATGTTGTGTTGTGTGTTATTTTATGTTGTGTTGTGTTGTGTGTTATTATATGTTGTGTTGTGTTGTGTGTTATTATATGTTGTGTTGTGTTGTGTGTTATTATATGTTGTGTTGTGTGTTATTATATGTTGTGTTGTGTGTAATTATATGTTGTGTTATGTTGTGTTGTGTGTTATTATATGTTGTGTTATGTTGTGTTGTGTGTTATTATATGTTGTGTTGTGTTGTGTGTTATTATATGTTGTGTTGCGTTGTGTGTTATTATATGTTGTGTTGCGTTGTGTGTTATTATATGTTGTGTTGTGTTGTGTGTTATTATATGTTGTGTTGTGTTGTGTGTTATTATATGTTGTGTTGTGTTGTGTGGTATTATATGTTGTGTTGCGTTGTGTGTTATTATATGTTGTGTTGCGTTGTGTGTTATTATGTTGTGTTGTGTTGTGTGTTATTATATGTTGTGTTATGTTGTGTGTTATTATATGTTGTGTTGTGTTGTGTGTTTGTGTGTTATAATATGTTGTGTTATGTTCTGTGTTTGTGTGTTATTATATGTTGTGTTGTGTTGTGTGTTATTTTATGTTGTGTTATGTTGTGTGTTTGTGTGTTATTATATGTTGTGTTATGTTGTGTGTTTGTATTATTTTATGTTGTGTTGTGTTGTGTGTTTGTGTGTTATTATATGTTGTGTTATGTTGTGTGTTTGTATTATTTTATGTTGTGTTGTGTTGTGTGTTATTATATGTTGTGTTGTGTTGTGTGTTATTATATGTTGTGTTGTGTTGTGTGTTATTATGTTGTGTTGTGTGTTATTTTATGTTGTGTTGTGTTGTGTGTTATTATATGTTGTGTTGTGTTGTGTGTTATTATATGTTGTGTTGTGTTGTGTGTTATTATATGTTGTGTTGTGTGTTATTTTATGTTGTGTTGTGTTGTGTGTTATTATATGTTGTGTTGTGTGTTATTTTATGTTGTGTTGCGTTGTGTGTTATTATATGTTGTGTTGTGTTGTGTGTTATTATATGTTGTGTTGTGTTGTGTGTTATTATATGTTGTGTTGTGTTGTGTGTTATTATATGTTGTGTTGTGTGTTATTATATGTTGTGTTATGTTGTGTTGTGTGTTATTATATGTTGTGTTGTGTTGTGTGTTATTATATGTTGTGTTGTGTGTTATTATATGTTGTGTTGCGTTGTGTGTTATTATATGTTGTGTTGCGTTGTGTGTTATTATATGTTGTGTTGTGTTGTGTGTTATTATATGTTGTGTTGTGTTGTGTGTTATTATATGTTGTGTTGTGTTGTGTGTTTGTGTGTTATTATATGTAGTGTTATTTTGTGTGTTTGTGTGTTATTATATGTTGTGTTGTGTTGTGTGTTATTATATGTTGTGTTGTGTTGTGTGTTATTATATGTTGTGTTGTGTTGTGTGTTTGTGTGTTATTATATGTTGTGTGTTTGTGTGTTATTATATGTTGTGTTGTGTTGTGTGTTTGTGTGTTATTATATGTTGTGTTATGTTGTGTGTTTGTATTATTTTATGTTGTGTTGTGTTGTGTGTTTGTGTTATTATGTGTTCTGTTGTGCTGTGTGTTATTATATGTTGTGTATTTGTGTTATTTTATGTTCTGTTGTGTTGTGTGTTTGTGTTTTGTTATGTGTTCTGTTGTGGTGTGTGTTATTATGTGTTCTGTTGTGCTGTGTGTTAGTGTATTATTATGTGTTGTTGTGATGTGTGTTATTATGTGTTCTGTTGTGTTATGTGTTTGTGTGTTATTATGTGTTGTGTTGTGCTGTGTGTTTGTTTATTATTATGTTTTCTGTTGTGCTGTGTGTTTGTGTGTGTTATTATTATGTGTTCTGTTATGCTGTGTGTGTGTGTTATTATGTGTTCTGTTGTGCTGTGTGTGTGTTATTATGTGTTCTGTTGTGCTGTTTGTTATTATGTGTTCTGTTATGCTGTACATGTGTGTGTGTGTTATTATGTGTTATGTTGTGTTGTGTGTGTGTGTGTGTTATTATGTGTTCTGTTATGCTGTACGTGTGTGATATTATGTGTTCTGTTGCGTTGTGTGTGCTATTATGTATAGGTTATGTTGTGCTGTGTGCTTGTGTAATATTATGTGTTTTCTTGTGCTGTACGTTACCTTACCTTTTGATACCTTTTGATGTGTTCGCCGCTCTTCTAGCGGCACCAAGGAGCGCGACGCCCCTCGTTATGGGTGGTGTGTGTTATTATGAGTTATGCTGTGTTGTGTGTTTGTGTGTTATGTGTGCTGTTGTGCTGTGTGTTTGTGTATTATTATGTGTTGTTGTGCTGTGTGTTATTATGTGTTATGTTGTACTGTGTTATTATGTGTTATGTTGTGTTGTAGGCTACGTGTGAGTATTATTATGTGTTCTGTTGTGCTGTACGTGTGTGTTATTATGTGTTATGTTGTGCTGTGTGTTTGTGTTATGTGTTATGTTGTGCTGTGTTTGTGTTATAATGTGTTCTGTTGTGTTGTGTGTTTGTGTGTTATTATGTGTTCTGGTGTACTGTGTGTTTGTGTGTTATGTGTCCTGTTGTGCTGTGTGTTTGTGTGTTCTGTTGTGATGTGTGTTTGTGTGTTCTGTTGTGATGTGTGTTTGTGTGTTAGTATGTGTTCTGTTGTGCTGTTTGTGTGTGTTATTATGTCTTCTGTTGTGCTGTGTGTTTGTGTATGATTATGAAAACTGTGTGTGTGTGTGTGTGTTGTGCTCTGTGATTGTGTGTTATTATGTGCTTTGTTGTGTTGCGTGTGTGTGTGTGTGCTACTGTATGTTGTGTTGTATATGTGTATATTGTGATTTATGTGTTGTATCGTATGTGTTATTTTGTGTTCTTATGTCCTGCGTGGTTGTGTGCATTTGTGTGTGTTGTGCATTATACTGTGTTATATATGTGTGGATTGTGATATATTTGTTATTTTGTGTTCTGATATGCTTTGTGTGTGTGTGTTGTATTTGTGTTATGTTTTAAAGTGAGGGGTGATGTGGTGTGTGATAGGGTGTAAGTTTTGTGTGTGTGTGTGTCTGTGTGCATTGAGGGGTGAGGTGTGTTGCACGGTGTAAAAATGTTGATGTGTGTGTGCGTGTGTGTGTGTGTGTGTGTGTGTGTGTGTTTGTGGTTGTGTGTGTGTGTGTGAGTTGCAGAGTGTGGTGTGTTCCGTTAAGTTTTGTTTTATGTTGTCTGCGAATTGTGTTACGGGTGTGTATGTTGCGAGATGTGGTGTATTGTGTTATATTGTTCTGTATTGTGCTGTGGTGTGTATATGTTTGTCGTTCTTGTTTACATGTGCGTGTGATTGTTGTGTGTATTATGGTATGTCTGTATGTATGTTTGTTTTTGTTTTCGAACGCATATATATAGGCCTACTAGTCTGCTTCCATGGCAAAATCGAACTTTCTAAATACAAATGATATTTAACGAACTAATAAGACGATATGATAATTATAGTCTGGCATAGCTTCTGAAGGTGGGAGTGTATAATCAAGAAAATAAGTGGCTAGGCATCCATTTGAATCAGTATCGAACGCAAACTAGATAATACAATGCTTTATTATAGCCCAAATGCTTCACAACTTGACTTTCATTAATGTAACCTTTCATATGCTGAGAACTGTACTTTTTGTGCCAAGTGACGAGTTTTCGAAAAGGGGATCCAGTCCTGACGCTATTCTTGACTTACAGTGTGCTGGCTTAATAATCCAGAAGGTTTGGTAGCCTCTGAAGTCCTATTTTAGCCCTCAGAGTACCAGGACATGTATTATAATGTATTCTAGCTATATTTAGACGATATTATGCAGCTCAGGAAGGATATGTGGTAGTTAAAAGGGTTGGTTGAGATAGTTTGGAGCCGTATTATCGCCAGAGGTCCTACCTAAGCTGAATAAAATCGGCTAATACATGCCAGAACATGATGAAAAGGACGTCCCGGGTACTGAATGGGTTAACTAAAATGTGTGTGTGTCCTGCTGGTGTACCAATATGGCGGCCGGTGTGAGGCTGGTTGTTCTGACTTGTTGCAGGGCCGGGAACACCAAACTCACGGCCTTTGTTATACATTTAGGAGAACCTGAGAGAGAGAGAGAGAGAGAGAGAGAGAGAGAGAGAGAGAGAGAGAGAGAGAGAGAGAGAGAGAGAGAGAGAGAGAGAGAGACGTTCACTTGACGCTTTTCACGAGATAATTTTCATAAGCTGGTCAAATTCGTCTTAGGTTAGCCAGAATATCAGAAAGTCGCCATAACTCAAAATATATTCCGTAATAAGTTAATTAAGTCCCCGTTCTTTTATCAAGTCTCCTCCTCTTTACTACACTTACTGTACACTCTAGGCTTCAAGTTTTCGAAGCTATCCCGAAATTAATCGAATCATCTCATTAGTTTTATACCTAAAATATACAATTCGGAGGTTCGTTTTTGATGATTGATGGTTCATATTTGGCCAGGATTATGTCCTAGAGTACGCGCTGTCACGGCGTAGGCCTCCGTTGATTGATCGCGTACAGTCAACTCGTTAATCCGCAGAGTCTTGGAAATTTTAGTTATGCAATTATATATTTTTTCAGATTGCTGTAGGAAACTGTGTTGCTTATGCATGTCTTAATTCATCTCTTTTCCATTGTACACATTGCACATTTATTTTGTACATTAACTTTTAAGCTTTTCATAACTTTTATCATAAGCCTAAATAATATTCTGAGACTGCGGATTATACGAGTTGACTGTACATTCTTAGAGATAAAACCTGTCGCAATCTCTTTCTCTCACACTCATACACATAGTCTCTCTATCTCTCTCTTTCACACTCACAGTACACGCACACTCACACTCTCTCTTTCACAAACAACACACACTCTTTCTCTCTCTCCACAACCCGCCCATTTCCACACAGCTCACGCCCACCTCGCCCCATAATGCACTCGGAGCCTGACAGAACAACGGCTGCACGTACGGCAAGACAGCGGGGGGCAGCAAGCAACTCGTGGGGGTTTTCGCCCCCTGTAAACGGAATAATAAAGAGTTACGGTGGGGCTGGGGAGGGGGGTAGGGGGACAAGAGATTACAAACTATTAAAATGACAGAGTGGAGTTCAGTTTTAGCTCGTTTGGTGACCCTTTTATTGGTCAGAATAATGCGTGTGTGTCTGTGTGTGTGGGAGAGAGAGAGAGAGAGAGAGAGAGAGAGAGAGAGAGAGAGAGAGAGAACACACACACACACACACACTAGCTTTGTTTCAGTAATTGGAGGAATAGTGTCACAGGCCCCACACATCGTTTGGCCCCGATCCTTTTCTTGTCTAGGCCTTTGAGAGAGAGAGAGAGTGAGTGAGTGAGAGAGAGAGAGAGAGAGAGAGTGAGAGTGAGAGTGAGAACATATATTATTCATAACATCTACCAACGGACATTTAATTCAGCTAAACAAATATGCATTCTATGGCATAGTTATGTTCACTGCCTCTGTACAGGTCCTTCTTAAACTAGAATGTCATCTGGTGGTAATTATAATCAAATATAAATCTGCGTTTAATTAAGATTAAATAAAGTTTAAATATACATAAGATTTTTCCAAGCAACATTTGCAGAGTCCATTATATTATTACATTCCCCTATTTTTCCTGCATTTATTTATATTTATTTATTGATTTATACTGTAAAACTTTATATTAGCATGTTGAGTGTGCAGTATATATATTTTCGTATCAAGGGTTTTAGGTTCGGCCTGTATTAAAAATATATCTTGCTCATTACATTTAAGCAAAAATTAAATGAGCTCTTTTTCAATTATTTTTTCGGCGGAGCTAGCAACTACAAATCCGAAAATGATGCCAAGGTATTATTCGCTTATATTAGGCCATTTTAAAAAGACATATTTTTGCGCATCATATGAAGAATGAATCCTCTTTTTACCTACCGATGCATGATAAGCCCTTCCCTAAGATTAATAAATTATCTCAGGTTTTGTGATCGTCGCTGGCTCTGTTTGTTTGCATATTTGTTTGTTTGTCTCTCAACAAGATACCTAAAAAAAACTAATACAAAAATGTATATGAAACTTCGTGAATACTTCAATTTGTTACCAGCATATAAATGCTTAACTTTGTATTAACATCCATTAACCATTTCAAAAACATGAGGAGCTTCTAGCCAAGCTTATCGATACTCACTGCGAGATAAACAGGTTATCTAAGTAGTTCACACACACACACACACACACACATGCTTGGATGACCCCAATTGGAGGCTTAGGGGCGTATTCCCTAAAATGCAACTTTTGTTTTTTTAATACATTAACCCCTTCTGTACCGGTGTCGTTTTTATGTGTTTGATTTCAGCCACATTTACAAGATTTTATGAAGTTCAGGAAGGATATATGATAGTTAAAAGGATCAATTGAGTTAATATGCCGCTTTTGAATGGGTAGACGTCCTTCTAAATCTGAATACAATCGTCTAATAGTTGCCAGATTATAATGAAAAGGACGTCATCGGTACAGAAGGGGTTAATGTAATTTAATAACATTTGAATGCTGCATTCAGTGGTTGTGGCCATGCACTAAAACGGCCCATCATATTCCATGTCGGCCGGGGACCAAAACAACCATGAACCACAATAACGTTTTTGTTTTGTTTTTCTATGTGAGTGAGGGAGACAAAAGGCAGAACTGCCTGTAGCGAGTGCCTCCCCCAGAGTTGAAAGAGTGACAGGGCCAAAATCAAGGGACGTTCGAGCCAAAATGCCTGGACACACGGAGTTTGAAACAATTTAAGTCATAGGAAGGTCAGACTGATTCTGGGAGAGAGTTTCAGATCTCAGCTGTTGAATAGAAGAAAGACAGAGTAATGTTTAACTCTTGGGTTGGAGAGTTGCACAGAGTAGAGGTGGGATTGTGTTGCAAGACGGGTACCACGTACCCTACGTAGAGGAGGTGGTATACACTGGGAGAGCTCTGAGGAACACTGATTATTGTAGTAGCGATAGAATAGCGAGAGAGATTACAGAGAGTTGGTGAGTGGACGGGAGTTAATGATACAAAAGGCCTTCCTCTTTACTTTGTCTAGGAGTGCGGTGTGAGAGGATCCACCCCATACATGTGAACAATACTCAATACAAGTAACTCGTGTGACGCCTGCCGCTTAGCAGAACGCCACGTGGGCTCAGCCGCTCGCTTGGCCACTTGCTAACACTCGCCAGGGCAATGTATTTGGCTACAGTCTATCTACAATGTTGTACTTTCTTTCTTGTGAATCGTCATGTCACAGGCAGTACAAAAGTGGTCTTTATTTTCGCCTGTGACAATGCATTATATTTTATATCATCAGTTATAAGTTTAATGTATAAGACTGAATGATACAGCTAGAGAGTGTTAGTGAGTAAGTGCAGGAGGCAGAGGGTAGTGTGCATAGTGTTACACGTTGCCTCGGTGACGTCATGCCACGGCCGGGCCCTCTGAGTGGCTGGCCGCCTCACCACCCTCCTGCCGCGTCAGGAAGTGGTCCCCCCGCACTCCCTGCTGCCTTGTGTCTTCCTTGCTCAGAGCTTGCCTGACCAGCATACCCTTCACATCTCCCTTGCTACCTGTCCCCGACTTCTACCTATAGAACACTTTCTCTCTCTCTCAACTTCTTACCTCTCATTCTTCCAATCTATTTAATATCATAACTCCCCTTTGGTTCTGCACGATTTCATATATCGGCCATCGTATTATATGCTGAAGCTCTCAGATATTCCATGTTTAGATAGACATTTTGGAGGGGTTAACATTTTGTCTGTAGAGGTTCGACACACTCACGGTGTCTCCCTACCTTTTGCTTGGTTGTCTGCTGGGCTATTTAATGCTAGACTGGGGTGAGGCTATTGTTGTTGTGATTTCCGATGTGTACCAGGTTTTGTTGAACCTTTACAATCGCAACGGATACGTGGGAAGCCTAGGTTGTCTTTCTGACTGTGTACCTTGTGAGTTTAGCACTGTGTTGCGAGTGAGGGCTTTTGCCTCTGCCACCCAACACTGTGCTAACTCGTTTTGCTTTGACTTTGAGAGGGTCGCCAGGAGAGAACCAGATACTAGCGATCTGGATCTCTCAAGAGAGCACCCCGTCATTTAACGTAATTTGGCCGTACAGTCTTAAGGACCTCGCTAGGCTACGAGCCGCTTGCTCAGCCATTGTTTCCTAGCTTACGACATCCCAGCTAGACTTTATTCGCCTAGCAGACACCCGATTAGGAATATAAACTCTTATGTTATGTATGCAGCATTTTTATTCACGTTGATTGTAAGCCTTGGTTGTTGTTTAGTTGCACAACCCGAGCAGGCTTTTACGTTGCCTGAGGAAGTACTTCTTTTGTTGTTGGAGATAATACTATTGCGCATTTATTATTATTCCCGTGCCAGTTAACACTGTATGTCCATACACTTGTCATATCTTGTTCCTGCTTTATATAACAGTTCAAAATCCGATTCGATCATCTTAAGCAGCATCAGACTTTCTTCAGAAGATTCCTGCTCGATGCTTTAGGACTTTCATTCACTTTCTTTAATATAGGAGTGACAGTTTATTATTGTTTAGAGTAACTGTAATTATACCTTCTTCTTGTTTGCATTAAATAATTCCAGTGATTTAATTAAGCTCTCTATCCTTTTCCTTGTATACATTATTAAACGTAATTGTATGTTGTTGTGATCAGGCTGTATCAGAGTAGTGCATTTATACCGAGTTATAGGATACCCCGCTATCGCAGATTTAACTCTGGAGGGTATAGGTGTTTTTGTGCGCCGGCATTATAAGTTCGAGGGTTGGATCTAGTGTTACCGTTGTGGCTGTGTGCCTTTCTAGTCCAATGATTAAAAGCCCTTGTTTTATACGAGTCCCGGTCGTAACACTCGGCCAATACCAATTTGCTTACTATGGCTGCTCAGTTATGTCCAAATAGGCCACGGAACAAAACGGCTGCAAACCAAATCTTACCATGGACCAAGGTGGCCAGATAACAATATGGCTTAGTATTATTATTTTTTTTCCACCAACCGACTTCACTTCTACACTCAATTAATGAAATCAACAAATACATTTGGCACTCCAAGGACTCGAACCTAGGATACTCACACCGAAATTCCGCGCACTTATGCATTACCCTATCAACACCTGATCCATTTATAATAATAATAATAATAATAATTGGTTTATTTCAAGCCGGCAGCCAATGGGGCTGAAAATACACAGACTTAACCTATATCTTATCCTAAGAGATCAACAGACTGATCCTGGTTGCTAACGAGAGCGCCTACATACCCTCGAGGGAGTAGGACGTGGGCAGGAGATTTTGTGGGTTCCCCGAGACAGACCTTGCCTTCACGGCCAGGGAAAGTTTTTGAGAGAACTTCCCCTGCCGCGCCGGCAGGGGAAGTTCTCTCAAAAACTTTCCCTGGCCGTGAAGGCAAGGTCTGTCTCGGGGAACCCATCGGGGGGTCGATCCCCCAAACACCAGAGCTAGCGCTCCCAATACAGAGTACTAAGCGCGCTCGGCCACCGTGACCGTAGACCACCATGACTGTACAGTGGTGGTCATTAATTACCACTTAATTTTGGAGCCTCGAACGGACTAAGGGGATAGTGGATATTTTTTGGTCTGTTTAATTGTGTATTTATATATTTTATACTAACCCTGCTAGACCTCCATCAAGCTTAATTGTTTAAAAAAAAAAACAATATCCAACCTTCGAGATAGATTTTTATATTTATCGGTAGAAAAAGTCGGCCGGTTCCTCCTAAAATTACTGGCTCGCTATCGCTCGCCAGGAAAAAATCAACACCTAAATGGCACGAAAGGTCCTAACATTGACAACTAAATGGGGTGAAAGGTCTTAAAACCGCCTAACTAATGGAACGAACGTCTTAAAATGTCAAAATTAATGGGGTTAAATATGACGGAGAAGGAAGTCCCTGCAGAAAAAGGCGACTACCTCCCCCTTAATTAAACGAACCTCCGAAAAATAAATCGAAAAATGAAGAATTGAAATCCACTTCCGCCCGAGATAGCTACAAATATATTATATACATTTGGAAACCCATTAACGCCATCAGAGACACTCCTTCAAGATAAATTTGTACATTTTTCGATAGAAAAATGTCCTGGCCGAAGGCCGGTTTCTCTTAAATTACAGTCTCGCTTTCGCTCGCCAGGAAAAATCGACACCTAAATGACAGTCTTAATATTGACAAAGAAATGGGGCGAAAGGTCTTAAAATCGCCAAACTAACGGGCCGAACGTCTCATAATCTGAAAGCTAATGGGGCAGAAGGGGGACTCGAAAAACGGCCCTTCTCCACTTAAGTTCTGTTCCTCGCCGTGATCTTGTGCATGGCAGTAAAATAGTATGCATGGATGGCGAGGGTGGTTTGTTTTAATTATAAGTTTTTTCCCTATGCGTATGAAGGAGCCAAAAGGCATGGTGCCTGTAACGAGTGTCTCCCCTAAAGCGAAAAGAGTGACAGTAAACCAGATTCAAGGGAATAGTCAGATGAGTTAACCCCTTCATAATAAACTACAGTCGTACTTCAATCACGCGCATTATACTGTATTTCCATATCTAAGATCACGGAGAGGAACAGAACTTAAGTGAGCAATTGACCACTTGCGAGTTTTAGTCTATAAGGAAGTTGGTGCCGTAATCATTGCTAGTAAACAGAAATGTAATAGTAATGTAGGTTTCTGATGGATAAAACGTATAATTGAGTATGGTTTTATGTATTTATTAATGCAATAGAACCGTGTTTTAGCTGGTAATTCTACTAAATATCGATGTCTACAGCTCCAACTTCCTTATAGAACGAAACTCACAAGTGAGCAAATTATTGTACATTCAAAATCAACCGTTCGCCGAAAACATTGGTGATAATTTGTGTGAAATATAAAAAGGAACATTAACTTCCACCAAATGCAACAAATATCGCAACGGGTTAGATCGCTATGCCCCATTTGGGTTAATCCAATTATTACTAATCTGTGTATGTATATTCCTTCGTTAACCATTATTTATCACAGTGAGTAAGGTGAAGATCGACTATTGACTACTCGTGGTCATTGAAAGGTTTATTTCGAAAAGGGATGGAGGTAGAAAGGGGGGGGGGGGATCGGATGTTGTTCAGAAGTTAATCGTATTAATGTAGTTACTTAAATGAAGGTAATGGCGAAGTTTAATCCAAATCAGTCCATTGATTTATATATAAATCCTGCTTACAAAAAGACAGGCAGAGACGATCATTATTATTATATCCACAAACTTTGGCAGAAATAAACAAATCATAGGCTATTAATATCACTACGACAACTATCTTCAGTTTCAATGCTCGTACCTTGTCCCCACATTATATTCCTGTTCCTCCCAATATTCATAACTTTCTCTTTCAATGGCGAGCGGTAGGAAAGGGAGAAGGAAGGCAGAAGTTAGAATTGAATTCCTCTCTTTGCGAGGCCAGGAGACACGATAGGGAGTGAGGAGGAGGAAAGAAGCGGGAGGAGAGAGAGAGAGAGAGAGAGGGAGGAGGTAGGCTAGGAGCATGGAGGGCGGGGTTTGGCATGGCGTGTGGGGCGAGAGAAGGAAGAGAAGTGGAAAAAACATGGGGTGTAGGGGAAGAGAGAGGAGGGTGGGGGGAGGAAAGAAATGGGGTGTGGGGGAAGACTAAGAGGGGGAGGGGAGGAGGGAAAGGGAGGCAAGCAATGTGGTATGGGGAGAAGGAGGGGGTGAGGAGGGTAGGGACACATTGCAGTGTAACACGCCAAGTTGCCAAATGTATGACCATTTCATTGTTAATTTCTATAATACCTAGCTTCAGAATCATACACCATCCTATATGCACATAAACGTGATTTTGAGATAATCCGATACACGTCATTCCATGCATCACTTCCTCCTGCATGTTGTTTATCTGTTATATATCGAATCCAATTAATTATTTGAAGTGGATTTCGGCCAGTGTCAGATTATTTCATTTAAATCGCCCCATGACCCGCAATGAAAGCACGTGTTATATTTTTCATTGGATCTATCTGCTGTGGAAAGGCAGAGCCTGAGAACACCTTTTATTTACAGAGGTATCATGGACTCTTTATAAAATATTCTCCATATAGGATTGATAAACGTACGGTAGTTTATGACACTCTTTTTATGAGCTATAGTCATAGAGGCTATAGTAAATATTGATATGCCATGTTGATGTTTGTGATGATTACCGAATAGACGAGTTAATTAGAAATATATAGGTTAATATTCTTAATAAATTATTGACCCATACGTCCTTCCTCCCCCTCCTCTCTCACTCATTCTTTCCACCTCTCAGCGCAGTGACTTATTATCGTGAAGTGAATTGTTGTTCCGTGGAGGCCTATTTGGTTTTCGCGCGTTTCTACGGACCCTCTGGTAAACGTTATAAGAGTGGACTATACAGCTGCCTGGGTGGAGTGGAGAGTGACAGTTGAAAGGTAAATTGGCTTATACTACGTTCAAAATAATTTGGAAGCTTAAATGGTCATCATTCAGTTTAGTGCGATTTTACTTTAGTAGCGCGCACTTCACAGGTATACCACCACGGACTTATTAGAGAGCATTTTTAGGTTTCCACGCACACAACACCAACCTACACCCTTTTCTGGTATACGAAACACCCAACAAGTAATTGGGACACTCTAATATATTATTAGACGAAATATAGCCTATAGAGAATTCTGTCGAGGAGGTAACGTCGATAGGTTTGTTTACATTACACTTAAGATTAGGCTACTTCGTGCGTCCAATATATTTCATGCCTTGGCGGTTGAATACAAATTTAGGCCGTGGAATACAGTAGTGTAGGGGCTGCCGCCCCCACAACCCCGCTGGTTGAGTAAATGAAACCAAAAATTGGCTGTAGATTATACAAAGGTGAAAGAAAGTCTATGAAGTCTACGGTGTTTACTCTGCAATTTTCAGCTTTGATTGTACATTGATAACGGGAAAGTACCGTATTGACAACCTTGTTACGAAAATTAAATTTTAGTACCATACTTTTATATTAGGTTTTTCCGAGGGTTTAACACATTTTCATATGATCTTTAGAGCTATCGATAACTGGAAGTACCGTATTGACAACCTTGTTACGATTTTTTTTTTTTTTTAGGATAATCTTCAAGGACACTACATCCGCCTTATTAGAAACAATTTATTAGGGAAAATAGGCACCAACAGATTCGCCATATTTTTCTCCATATAGTCCGCATGGAGGATTTTCGTTATCGACAAATTGAAAAAATACCCTTTTCACAGAAAAATACACCAAAAATCTGTCAAAGATGTCAAATAGCGGGGGTGTGGGGGCGGCAGCCTCCACCCATAATACTAGGATAGATTAGGTAAGGTTGTTAGGTTAGGCTAATGTCCTTTCAAAGAGGTATAGGCTAGTAAACACCTAGGATAGCTTATACCTGGTCAGAGGTAAGAAGAAGAAGAAGAGTCCTGCTGTAGTCTCCTTGAATGCTACCCATTTTAGTACCATACTTTTTTATTAGGTTTTGCCGAGGGTTAAAACATTTTTTCGGTAAAAATTGAAGAGACCCCGGACAGCCTTTTTACTAGTTAATTCTAGTTTTTTGTTTATTTTTCTTTGATATACAGTGTTGTTTAATACCGAGGACCGTCGCATTTTAGTATTTTCAACATTAGCCTAACCTAACCTAACAACCTAACCTAACCGAAAACTAACCGACGGTCAAAACCCAGCTCACGTTCCCTGTTTATGGGTGCACAACGGTCTAAACCCAGCTCACGTTCCCTGTTTATGGGTACGCGACGGTCTAAACCCAGCTCACTTCCCTGTTTAGTTTTCGGTTAAGTTAGGTTAGGTTAGGCTAATGTTGAAAATACTAAAATGCGACGGTCCTCGGTATTAAACAACACTGTTTATCAAAGAAAAATAAACAAAACACTAGAATTAACTAGTATAAAGGCTGTCCGGGGTCTCTTCAATTTTTACCAAATTTTCTTATGATCTTTAGAGCTTATAGATTCAATATTTATCTTCAAATATATCAACAAAATTCGTGGTATTAAAATAACATTGAACCGGAGGGCGGACCTCCCTAGACTTATTGTCATACGCCAGTACCTGACACCAGTGGTTGGGCTGGAGAATGGTTAGTTAACTGGTATGCAGGTAGCCAATTATGATATGATCCTCCAGATAGGTGCGCAGGGAGATGGGCAAATTCGTGAGGCCATGTACGCAGCTCTAAAACTCACCATCTGCGCATGCGTGTGAATTTATGCCCTGCCCCCGAAAACAAATTTGATATTAGATTAACCTAACCTAACCTAATATATCCATTCCGAGGGATATATTAGGTTAGGTTAGGTTAATCTAATATATTTATTTTTCGGGGGCAGGGCATACATTATCACGCATGCGCAGATGGTGAGTTTTGGACAGGTTTTAGAGCTACATAGGCCTACATGGCCTCCCAAAATTCAGGATTATAGAAAGAGACCAAGACCTGCTTCATATTCTAAAAAATGGTTTTTAATTTATTTTATTAAAGGTGCTGAAATGTGTTGCTATACCTTAATTCCGTTTGCAGATATACATACTATAGTTGGGACCAATTAATCTGACCAAGCCTGTATGGCAACACTGAACCTTCGGGGATCGTGATAGGCTGTTGACGACTGTTCGATTTCGTCGCTATTTACAGCTATCCTCTATTAAACAACAGACGTGATAATGATTGTTTTGACAATATACAATCATCTAAAGCATTAATAAAACTTTACATTGTTCCCTACAATAATAATTTAGTAGGCAAATCCGGCAATAGATAGATAGGTTGAAGATTTTGTTAGTGGAATGTGGTGCTAATTATATATTCTTGGTCTCAATGTGATGCAGACACATACCGGTATGGTAGTAGCTTCATATTTTCCATTGAGTATCGAGATATTTGCTACAATGGGATTCAATTTATCGTCATCTGAAAAAAATAAACGGGGTTTATAGTGATGACGGAAACCCATCGCAGAGTTGGGTATGCCGTTTTGATTTTTTGGCAAAACGGCACGTCTACTTTATTGGTAAATCTTTTAACTCGCATGAATCTAAGAATTTCTTCTTCAATGGAGTTGTCAACTTGTGGAATGGGCTTCCCCGGCATGTTATAGACTACAGGGACCGTTGATAAATATCTTGCCTCAAACCCGCGACTGACAGCGTTTATAAATGAATAACTATTGTATTCCCCCCTCAGATTTATCAAGGATTATTGTGTATATAAATTACCAAGATGTTACTCTCTTTTTTTTCCCCAGATATACGAAAGATCACTTATAATGTGTTATGTTACTAACCCAACTGTCCCCTACTAACACCCTAATCCTCCCACGAACATTAGTTCCAGGGCAGTAGTTCCCTTTCAAATTTTCCCTTACCCACTCTAAACCACTGGTTGGACACTTGATCCTCAGTGTTTTGGAGGACAAGCAGCCTAGAGGGGTCGCACGACCCGTTGTTGCTTTATTTTCTTTTTACTCCTTTGTACTTAAGCGACGGTACGTTTATCAATACAAAAGGAAGTTTTACATGCTGAAGTATATTTTTAGTTTTGTATTAACCCTAAAAAAAGAAACTATACACATCAAACCTAACCTAGCCTAACCTAATGTAAAATGCTATATCTCTAAGTATTGTAAATGTGTGTGTACGACACTTAAACTGTTGGTTCAGTCTATTTGTACACATAAACCTGCAAATATTAGGAAATGTGTACACATGAACTCGCCAATGCTTGTACACGCACATAGGCATACTCCAGTGGAAAAAAAAATATATCGTGCGCTTCAGGTTTTCGGTGACACCATTGTAACTCATTATTATCCCATTATTAATATAACTAATCTAACAGTTTAACACAACTTAGCCAATCACAACCTAGCAATTACCTACTTTAGACTAACCGAAAATAATATTGGCCTAACCTTGGCTTAACCTAACCTGATATAACCTATGGTCTCGTAGCCTAGCCTAGTCTAACCTAATGCATTATCATATAACCGACTCTAACGTGCCCTAGGCTACTATAGCTTTACCTAACCTATATTATAAACCCACGTAGCCTGCACGCCAAACGAACACTTTTGATTAATTCAATATATTAGCAATGCACGAGTATCCCCATTGCTCACAAAATACTTTGGTGGAACAGTACATCTTAATTAAAACATTTGATAGTACAAGAAACGCCGTTTGCTGATGTGCATTATTAGGCCTGTTCACCTTATCTCGAGCAAGCACTGTGAATAGGTAAAATATAATACATAATACATTATTCATGACAAATCAATATCTAGCAATCAATAATGCAATGTAGAGTAAGTGAAACTTAATTTATAACTGGCAAACAAACACTGCGTGAGGTATTTATAAAACAATACCTGCGCCAATTTTCCTATAGAGTTCTTCATTATGTAATACAAACATGGGGTTTGGGTAGCAACAAATGTGAGGGTAGGGGCTGGTATGTGTCTTTGAAGGTTAGAATTAATTATTGGGAAGGGGTTTGGGTTGACTCATCCCTTCCCTGTGTCGCTATTAATATGGATATATTATGGTTGGGCTTTAATTGTTTAAATGCCGCGGTAAATTCTCCCTATAAAAGGCTGTTGCGTCAAACACTAAGCTCCGCCCCCCAAGTCATCGCTCACCAGGATTGCCAACCTAGCATGTTCACCGCTAGCTCCAAGATAGGCCTATATGTATTCCTATCTTGTGACGTAATTTTATTACTGTTTTTTGTTTTAATAGATTGAGACATGAAGTATAGTATTCTTATGAATATATGTAATGTTTAGGAATTATATTTTAGATATAATTATTACCGTTTATAGTGATAAGAAGCATTTCGACTATCTAGCGTATTTTGTTATTTATTGCGCCGCATATGGGATAGATGTGGTGACACTACATTTTCCCTCTTATCTCCCCGTCCCTCCATGGGCACGTGGGGAAGTCACGGTGTAATTATGCTTATGTTTAATGTGTTATTCGTTGTTTGCGGCGGTATTATCGGCGGTACGCGCGAGTATATGGTGCCATGGAGGCGACTAACGCTTGGGAGGAATATAACTACGAGGACTTGCATGGTGGAGGCGTAATAGACGAATGAGAAGGATGGTTCAACCCAAGCCATCACAGCAATAAGGTTTGTAGGACGACGTTTTCTACTTCACAATTTGATTCCTTGATTTCTGCGTTACATTATCCTTTACATAAATAACTTGTCTATTAGGCCTACTTAAGTGAATAGTTTTAACTCTGTATTAAAGCCACATATTGAGTTAGTGTATATAGTAAAGGGGTTCTCATTTAAGCTTCACTCCCGCAACAAGACGTTCAGGTTGCACAGTAGCCTACTATAGCCTACACCCATTGGAATATTTTGAACTCTTTTAACCCAACCTTCGCAGCATCTGGGCTATAAGTAAGAATTGTATTATCACGTTTGGGTAAAATATATATTTCAATCCTAGCGTAGCCTACCGTAGCTCACAACTGGATAATTATAGGGAATAGGCTCGCAGCCTTATACATAATTTATTAGGGACAATGTAGGTCTATGGAATCCTTATACTGTACTCATGCATAATCCACTGTGGGAGAATAATTTTGATCACATTTATAAAACCCGATATTAATAGAAAAAACGCCCATTCTAATCAATCTCAGAGCTCTTTCGGACATCCTCACTGTTTACAAACGCCTTCTTTATGCAGTAGC
Organism: Paralithodes platypus; assembly: GCA_032716605.1. Classification (NCBI taxonomy): domain Eukaryota; kingdom Metazoa; phylum Arthropoda; class Malacostraca; order Decapoda; family Lithodidae; genus Paralithodes; species Paralithodes platypus. The sequence goes on from CM064499.1 coordinate 26,404,232, forward strand.
CTATAATCGATATTTACCCCCTGCTGGCTGGCAACATAGATGACGATTTCAATAATTCATGGGGGGGAGGGGCTTTACCCCCCTCAACCCATCGTGTATCCCACATTGGAATTATAACTAAGACCATGAAAACACTAATTTCTCAAAATCTGGAGGAAAAAACATGAACAATATGGGTGCGAGCCTATTCCCTATAATTACCCTTTTCTCTTATCTTCCACATTCCGTATATGGTTTCCTTTGCTCTCTCTGTGTTTTCCTTTTTAAACAGTAGGCTTCCTATGATCTGGTTTTCATCTTCTATATATGGTTGTTGTAGACCTGGCTCCTTCACACGTTCTTCCACATAGGCAGGACACCACAAAATAAAATGCTTTATATTTTCTACCTCAGCCTTACAAAGGTCACATTTTGTATCCCCTCCTATAGGCCTATATCTGTTTTTATCTTTTAAATTTAAATTATTTGTCCTACTTCTATAATATATGACTGAAGCCTGTGTGTTATCATATAGCCTATGTCTTCTCCCCTAATTACATTTTTGAAGGTTCTATATAGGCTATATCTAAGCTACTTTTCTCTCTTAACTTTTGTTTCCATTGTCTTGTATCCCATTCCATAACTTTCTTTCTAATTTCCTAATTTTTAATATTTACAATATTTATTTCTCCTAAGCTTAACGATCACACACACACACACACACACACTCACTCTGTTACTGGTACTGTAATTTAAACAGGGTGTCAAACGACGCCGTTTTTTTGAGTGATAACACAAATTAACTTTCTGTATAGGCCTAATGAGAATGTTTGTTTATTCCTAGCCTACGTATTTTTATATTATTATTTTAAACGTTAGACATCTAAAATAGGCCTAGGCCTACTGTATTCCAAAACTCAAGAGTAGCCTAGGCTAGGTTAGCCTAGCCTAGCCTAGCCTTACAAAAACAAAAAAAAAATACAGGAATGTTGGGCTAGGCTAACAGGGTGCCAAAACAGAAATTATCCAGTTCTGGATCATTTTTCTAAGCTTACAAGGATCAACTTTGCGCGGCGTCTGCGGGGGGTGCGGGGGGCGTAGCCCCCCGCTTCATAACAGGGGGTCCGGGGGGCGTAGCCCCCCGGCCGCCGGAGAAATTTTGAGATGTGAAGGTAAATATATGCACAATACATGCTCAAAATTTATTAAAAGGAATGAATAATATTGTAAGTAAAAGGGATGTTATGTATGTTTACTGGTGTTTAATCAGGATACTAGGGGAGCTGGCTGCCTGTACTTCAGTCTCAAAGAGATGCACTTCAGGTCCACTAATATAGGCATTGAAAACAGTTTTTTAAATTATTCTTAGCAGTCCCTGTTTTAGTTTTGTAACTTTTGTCCAATAAAGATTTCATGTATATTTGTTGTTGCATTCCAAGAACTATTACATACTTAATTTATATCCTTTCATATGATACATGAGTTACTATAGAGTACTGGTTAAAATACATACCGGTACCAAGTTTCAAGAATAAACTTTGATTAGAACATTTGTTTGTCTATTATTTTCCCTGGGCCGAGTAAAAAATACCTGGGTAGGCTATTCCCATCTCGGGTTAAGTACAATCAGTAGGAACGTAGAAACTTACTTTAATTTTCACAACTTTAAAAGACTCAAGATTCTGCGAGGCTAATTCCGAAAATATTCAATCAAGTCTCCGTTACCCCCATGAAGTCAGGTTATAGTAATGACAAGACATACCAATAATATATGTTAGTTAGCGGGTGTGTGGGGATAGTGGCAGCCCCCACTTTGGACACTAAGACTAAGTAAAGTTAGGTTAGGGTAAGGTAATGCAAATTATCTACTCATAACATGATAAACAATTGAACAATAAACTACTGTACTATATTCCTTGAAGAAATAAAAACAAACAATTGTACATAAGGCTGCGGAAAGATTCTTTAGTGATACCCAAGTCATGGCCGGGATTCCGGGAAATCTATAAATGCACTGTAGGCGGTAGGCCTAGCTGCTGGCTGTACACTTATTAAATTGTACCGGTAATCTGGCTAAAAAGTTACCGGTATACAAAATGAGAACATAGAGGCAGGGTGCAGATCCCACTTTGGACACTAAGTTTGGACTTTGGTTAGGGTAAGTTATTGCAAATCTTCCACTCATAATATAAACTACAATAAAATAAGATACCAGTAGATAAGATACTACTGTAGCCTATTCTGCCTATAGCCTATACCTTGAAAACAAAAACAAACGGTAAGACTGCGAAAGTATTCTTCAGTGACAGGTCTACCCCTATAATCCCACGGCATGACAGCAAACTGTTATTGTCATAGGCTATAGCCTAGCCAGGGTGTCGAATGATGCTGTTTTTTTTAGTGATACAACTTTCTGTATAATGATAAAAAAAATTAATCCTAGCCTAGGCCTAGCCTACGTATTTTTATATTATTATTTTAAAAGTTAGACATCTAAAATAGGCCTAGGCTTAGGCCTACTGTGTTCCAAAACTCAAGAGTAGCCTAGGCTAGGTTAGCCTAGCCTAGCCTTACAAAAAAAAAAAAAAAATACAGGAATGTTGGTCTAGGCTAAGTTTAATATACACTTCCCAGGTCATTTTAACAGTTCTATTGCTTCTATATATCATATAATACACCATAGAGTAAGTTTTTAATAACTAGAAAAAAAGGTCATCTTCTAAATAATTACCATAATTGAGGACCTTCGCCATTCCCGGGTTAAGAGTGGGCTCTGAGTCTTAGCCTACCAGAACCAGATTCCCAGCTGCCTAGCTAACCTTATTTTTTACTGTCTTTAACCTCAAATCTTCCTTGATCTTCATTAGCCTATCAATACATTATACAATACATTTCCAGGGCAGTAATTCCCTTTCCAATGTTCCCTTACCCACTCTAAACCACTGTTTGGACACTTGATCCTCAGTGGTTTGGAGGACAAGCAACCTAGAAGGGTCACTAGATCTGTTGTTGCTTGATTTCCTTTGTACTCCTTTGTACTCCTTTGTACTCTACATAGCCCCACTAGTGGGGGCAGTCCTAAGATTGTTGGATAATGGGTTATCCTAAGCCTAATATGCCTAGCCTCAGCCTAGGCTACTCATTTCTGCTTCAAATTATCATTATCATCATAGGCCTAGGCTAATACAAGTAGGCCTAGGCTTATCTGAAAAAAATAATATGCTTGGCTACTTACAAAATCGCTGTTTGGTGCTTGCTAGAAGTCAGGTTTATCCAAAGTATCACCTTGAACTTATACCTTATATAGGCTATAATGAGTTCCCCAAGATTAATATGCACAATTTTAGAATGTGTAGGGCACTCGCACTTCACATGAAGTCAATGTTATATTCCAGCCCCTTAATTCACTCTATTTTTCCACAAATATATCGGTAAATAACAGCTAACACATTTCCAAGTGTTCCACAGTTGATTGGCGGCAAGCTAATTTGACGTCATCATTGGATTATTCTCGGAAACACCACAATGGAAAACATTGCTGATATTCGTTCGTTGTTTTCCATTGATCCAACCACATATATACCCCCCCCCTGAAAAACCAATAATTCATCATAAAATCGTACTAATTTATAGCTTACCTTATGCCTCAAGGTCTTGCGCTCTTTGTCAAACACATACAATTTATATTCATTCACTATTTTTAAGAAATTAGAGACCCCATAAAATTAGCACATACGAAAAAATATCGTGTATTTTGTGGGAGTTTAATTAAGACCAGATCAGATCAGAAAACTAACATTCAAACTTAAATTAATATTTTACATTATTCATTTCAGTGAAATTTAGTCAATATATTAAACACATGGAGTAGTTTAGTTAATATATACATAGTTTTAGATAAATACCTATTATTATCCTTTAATCTACATATTATTGAGCATTCGAGTGCCAATAAAATTACGGTAGTTGTGTTCGTCTTGACTCAGCCTTCGGCGCAATATAACATCGGAGTGTAGGGGTACATTGGTTGTTTGTTTGTTTGTTTTAGCGGACTCTCCCATCCAGGAGTTCGTTCTATGAACGATGGCTGTTTCCTTATTGTAATATATATTTGTTATATTGGTGCTAAAGTCAGTCACCTCATCCGAACCGAACAAGTTGTGTTTTCACAGTGTAAACAAATCGCTCTCATGACTCGAGCTCTGGATTTATCCGTCTATATTTACATTAGTAGCTGCATTTGGACTTCAATACAGGTGATATATAATAGTTCTAAGATCATAGCCAATGTAGAGTACAGTGTAGAGCAAAGCAACTATCGTTTGATGAGTGTAATGTAGAAATAGAATGGCAGGTTTAGCGGGGCTCCCGGCCGCCCCGGGACAGTCACAGGCTCTTAGCCTATTTCAGTATCAATATTTTTTCAATGTTAGGTTCGGGATCACGAAGAAAATGGGCGAATTTTGGCACACTGTAGGCTAACCTTGGTCTAGGCTTGGCATATAGCCTAGACTAAAATCCAAAGGTAACGGTAGGTTACGAAACTAAATTTACGATAAAAATATATTAGGCTAGCCCATTATACAGTCCGACAAAAGAGATCGCCGCCTTGTTGCCAGCCTGCCAGGCTGTAGGTGGGCGATCACATCACTGTGTAACTTCTTTCTTGGGTCAAAGGGCCGGAGAGTCCGTTAGCTGGACCCCTTCTCACCCTGACTGTGTAACTCCTTTATCACATCACTGTATTCCTTGAGACAGCTTTGCAGACTTCTCAAATATCAACAGTTTCACTCAATATCCCAATAATCACGGTTTTGTTAGTATATCGTATGAAAATGTGTGAAAATGTGAGAGATTTCCACAACGTTTCAAGCAAGGTGTAGGTCAGAGTCGAGACTGAATTAAACTTTATTAAACAGAATTTATATTACGGAACTTTTATATTCTTTTCAGACTTTAATAGAAGCTCATGACAAAATATTATATTGGCATAACAATTTACGGTTATATTGTTCAATGTTCATATAATTTAATAGAGTTCAATAATATCATCAAAAATAAGATACAAAAATCATTTATACAACCCGTATCTATCTAATGCACACATCTATGGGCGGCCAGACATGGATACAATTTTGACTCCGAAATACAGTTCTTCAAAACAAATATACATACCTATGATAGACTATCGATTGTAGAAATGCATGTAAAGTTACTCTATGTAGGTTCTACTAATTTATAATTATTTTAAAATTGTAATAATTAAAAAACTACAATAAATTTCGACTCGAAAATATGTTCCAATTATTTTGTAAACAATACAAATGGCGTCTCGAAGTAGACTCCCTCAAAACATATCGCTTAAGTTTGAAGGCTTATATATTCTTTGATACGGTAGTTGGCTCAATAATTCTACTATGAATGGAATTAATAAGGCCCATAGCCTTCATTCGTGTATACCAATGTGAATGTCATATGCAACATGAGGATTTATATCCTCAAAATTGAAGGCATCATGAAAAACTTGCGAGGGATGCGTAATGATAATTATAATTTATCATTTGAGAGTTATCATTGGTACGATTTTAGTTACACATGATGTGGAACAGTGGAGCACTTTATAGCATATTCGTGTGATAAGGCCATATTATAAAATTTCTGTGTTGATAAAACAAGGCCACGATTATCTAGATAATGGTGTTTAATCAGGCACTAGTGAAATTTGTGTATAATATGGAAAAACATGCATTTTAGTATAGGCCTAGTGTCAACTAAAGATGTGGCCCATAATGGAAAGTTTGGGAAATTGGGCCCCAGTCCCTGGGAATTGGTACAATGTTAACTTTGGCTTTGGCCTATCGCATTTGGATTCGGAAATTGGAAGAAAATAACCAAAAATATTGCTAATTTGTGCCATTGTGGTGAAATTAAGCCTAGTGGCTAGCCAAGTAAGTGTTATTTATTTATTTATTTTAGCCTAGGCCTGGCCTAGCCTATATATATATATTTTTCAAATAGGCCTAGGCTATGTTACTGTACATGTAGCCTAGCCTTGGAGTTTCTATTACAGATATGACGATGCCTAGCCAGGTAGCCTAGGACTAGGCCTACTTGTCACTTGTGGGAATAGGCCTAGGCTAACTGACAAAGCCCCCCTTCAACCTATTATTTTATCCCACGGCAGTCAAACAAAGTAGACTGGAACATGATCGTGAACGTCCGCATAGTGTAAGCAAGGCGGACGGTACACCAGAATACTACATCCTTGCCAAAACCATTTGTTAACTCTAAATCTGTATTGGTTGAAAGTGCAAATTTACTCGAAAACTGAACATGGCCTAAGTAGGGTATATACATCAGGAGACTAAAGCAGATTTCTAAGACATTTTTGGAAAATTTGCACTTTCACCCATCAGTATGGATTAAGAATTCATGGTTAGCTTTTCCAATGGCTATTGGTGGGAATCTATGAAATTGATTAGGCCTAGTCATGCAAGAAGAATATTTTATAGGTTAAGAAAACTACTTTGGTTTACCGTTTATGTATACCGTATATTTCTTTCTTAATATACTTACCGCTAACCGTTTCACCCCAATGTCACCGAAATGCCTACCCAGCTAATAATATATACATATACATACAGTATAGGCCAAAAAAAAGAAAAAAAAGAAGGTAAATTAACAAAATTTTGGTCTCCATATTTTCCATCTTGATTGCTTTTAGATTGCAGGAAATGCTGTTTTAGACACCTAAATTCTCAAAAAAAATCCGGGGGGGGGGGCAAGCCCCCCTAGAGCTCGCCGCTCCGTCGCGCTATAATGATAACAAAATAATAAACCATAATGATAACACAATTCACATTTTGTGGATTGACACCCTGCACACACACACACACACACACACACGGTTCACCTAAGCTGATGGCTACCTAAGCCTTCGGGCGAGACGGTACCGTCTATAGTGAGAATGGTACCATACAGATCCACCCTAAGCCTTCGTTTCCGATGTCGCCAATTGGCTAAAATACAGACTACACACACATCCACAGCCATTTCAACAGTACATAAAACACTTAACATGCATTTCACGCAATACATTCCCAGTTAAGGAGGCGCGATAATAATGAGCTTAGCTCGCATTGCGTGGATTCCCCTTGACGAACAAGTAACTGAGTAACATATCTAACCTACCGACGGTGTATTTACTATAGTTGGGACAAATTAATTGGCACGGTATTCTTCCTCTATTTATTTATTTATTTTTTTTTTTTATTTTTTTGTGGGGTTGAAACACTTTCGCCAATTTTCTGGTGTAGCCTAATCTTGCTTAGAGCATCATGAGTAATTTCCTAAACTCTTTTCAGGGATTGATCTCCATTTGAGTTTATTTTCTTTACTTCATTTTTCAGATGGGCCCATATCAATTCAATTTGTATGTGACAGGGTAGCCTATATATACGGTATTATATTCAGAGACCAGACAAATAATTATGGTCATGGGGTTACGGCCTTACAGGTTTTTAAGTTTAAACCCCGTGCCTTCAGAAGTTCAGTCAGCTGGCTGTCGGGCACAGTGGCTGTTCAATGGAGCGTCATCCTCCCCACATTCTGCGAGCTACTCTTGTCCTTATTTTTATATTGCGAGACTTGGCTCGATGTAGGGGTGTGAATTGATGCTACAATATAAATATGTGTTATACCAGTTCTTAGATTAAGCAGATTTCCTCCATTTTATGATGTTTTATAAGACTCCAAACATTGTCCAAATGTGCAACTTCCTGACTTTGACAACTGATTAGTTTTATATTTGTCAATACTTTGGAAACACGTTTGTAGATTTACCTACTAAATTATAATTTTAGGGAATATTTTAAATTTGTATTAATGCTTTAGATGATTGTATTATCAAAACAATCATTATCACGTCTGTTGTTTAATAGAGGATAGCTGTAAATAGCGACGACATCGAACAGTCGTCAACAGCCTATCACGATCCCCGAAGGTTCAGTGTTGCCATACAGGCCTGGTCAGATTAATTGGTCCCAAATATAGTTTTCAACACTTCCAAGCGTATTTAGTGGGATCATTGGGATGTGAGATCTATCTATCGCCGGACGCCGGGATCCCCAAAGGGGTGGCCATGAACGAAACGCCCCTATGCACCTCTGTACCCAATCAGTGGACGCCCCTCCAGCACCACTTTCATGCATATACTTCTTAACTCCATCCCTCCACTTCTCTCTCGGTCTACCTCTCCCTCTCTGTCCTTCCACCTCACTCTCGTACACTCTCTTAGTCATTCTTTCTCTTCTCATAAGTTCCACATGGCCGAACCATCTCAAGGTGTTCCTTTTCACAAATTTAACTTTCCAGCACATCTACATCCACACCACACTGCTCTCGTACTTCCTCATTCGTCAGTCTACCCCTCCATGTAACTCCGCACGCACTTCTCAAGTAATTAATTTCCACCCCTCTCACTTTTGGTTTGTCTCTCTAACAACATCCATGCTTCGCTCCCGTAAGTCAATTTCGGGACTTCTTTACTTCCATGCTGACCATCCTATTTCGGTAAATTTCTATAATTGCACCGATACGAGCTAAAAAAAATATTATTGTATTTAACAGGAAGGTACGAGGTAAGTGATGTGGTATAGTCGGCAATATGCGGAAATGGATTATAAGGGCATTCCGCCCCCTCTGACAAAAGTCTGTCGATCTAGATGTGACACAGATTTTACAATGTTTCAGAGAGACATTAGCCTAACCTAACAACCTTACGTAATCTATACTAGTATTATGGCTGGGGGCTGCCACCCCCACACCCCCGCTGGTTGGGTAAAATGGTAGAAATCCAGTTGGGGTGGAGTGAGTAACTGTAGATTTTCGTAAGGGGGTCAGAGGGGGCGGAATGCCCTTATAATCCATTTCCGCATATTGCCACTTATACCACATCACTTACCTCGTCGTACCTGCCTGTTAAATACAATAATAATTTGTTTAGCTCGTATAGGTGCAATTATAGAATAATCCCCCTATTTCTTGTTACTGCTTTCAGCGTTCCTACAAACCTCTTCCCCTGTTACACCCTCTCCAGTATTTCTTCATCCATACTCCCATCTTTACTCAATACACTGCCCAAATACTTAAATGAGCTGACATTCTCCATAGGCTGACCGTTCAACCTCACCTCACTCTCTATGGCTGCACCCCTTTCAAAGACCAAAGCCTTACTCTTCCCTGCATTTACCTTCAGATTTCATTTTTTCACACATTGTTCCAAACATCTTCACCAGACCCTGCAACTCCTATAAACTATCGCTCATCAGAACTGTCGTCAGCAAACAGCAGTAGCCTACTGGCAACTTCCACTCTTCTCCTTCCCTTAACAGCTGTACATAACCATGCGCTGCTATTCCTTGTATTTCTTTCATGACTCCATCCATATATAATATATATTATATATTGAACAACCCAGGGGACATCACACACCCATGCTTTAACCCAACATTCAGATAAAAGAACTCGCTCTGTTCATTCTCCACACATACTGACGCCTTTGCACCCTCATACATGCTCTTTACTGCTTTCAGCAACTTGCCATCTTGACATGAGAGGCACTCAATTCCTGGCTGCAGCCTCCACAAACCAACACCATCCACTACACTACATGGCAACACACCCATAGACACCAAGAAATATCAAAACAACACCCAGCACACGGTATCACACAAATACTGTCATCTCTCCCTCCCTGCCCACCCCAAACCAGCTTCCAGAAGCACATCCATACTAATATCTCTCGCTGTTCCATCCATTCACTCATAGACAACACGCAGCTACAGGCACGACCTCCCAAGATCCATCCTTCTGAATCCTCCCTTCCTCGCGAGGACAGAGTCCACCTGGCCAGGTTGAGATGTGGGCACCATCCAGCTCTTCTGAGCTATCAGAAGAGACTTACATTTCGAAACCCATTACGCCATCAGACAGTACACTAGGACCATACGGCTGGGAGAATCTAGATAACAGAGAAGGGGTGTTGTAGATAGAGGAAGCTGTTGGAATGGCTTTGGTAGCCTATGTGTGTTAATAGTCTATATACGTCATCTACAGTAGGTGTCCCCTGACTGGGTACGAACATGATATACATGCTAGGACGTACTACTACACCCACTAAATGTCCGCCTTGGCGGGGATCGAACCCAGGTCAAGCAGATTCACACGTGAGCGTGCTCTCCACTTGACCGCCGCGGCTCTGGATGACTCCGTCGACGACACCTGCCTGAGATGTAACACAGCACCCCATACCATTAAACACATAAAGAAGACTGCATTTCACACAATCACTTACGCCAACAACATAATCTACACTCCATGAGAGCCCTGTGGGAAAGCCCGACCGTAGCCATGGCCTTCCTTAGGGACTCGGGGCTGTTCGGCCAGGCAGCTTAGGGAGCGACAACAACAACTTGCCATCTACTCCGTATTTTTTCAGTACTGGTACGGTAGCATTAAAGACAGCTAGAGCAGCCTTATTTACCAAGTTTTATTTTTATTTTTTTCAAGGAATATAGTGTTTTATTGTTGTTTATCATGGTTTGAGTGGATAATTTGCATTAATTTACCCATTATTCATTAATCTGAAAATACGGCGTCGAATGGCGCCATTTATTGGGTGAATCGCGCTTTTACAGTAGGTAAGGGTAATTGTTTTTTTCAAGTTGTCGATAACTAAATTCGTCCATGCGGACTATAATGCAAAAAATATGGAGAGTCTATAGGTCCTTATCTTCCCTAATAATTTTGTTCTAATAGTGCGGCGCAAGACGTTTTTAATAATATCACTCTGTCATAGGCCTTCTCCAAGTCCATAGAGGCAGCATGCAACTTTTGTGAGATATTATTACAAAAACACAAAATATGATGCTGGCCGTAAACTACAATTTAGTCCTTAAACGCGGGGTGAGCCACGGACACTGCTGTGGGTTGCCACGGACTTCCATAGTTAATTAGTTAAAATAGGCTATCAACTCTTCTGCATTATTAAGCCAGCACACTGTAAGTCAAGAATAGCGTCAATACTGGACCCCCCTTTCAAGAACTCCAGTCCATTGTCTTCCATAGCTCTAGTCCAAGAATTATAATTACCGGTATAAGATCTTCCTTGCTCTATGGGGCCAGCAGTTTTGAATCTCTTGATGACTACCATCACATCGCATACAAACGGGCAATTGGTCGCAGTTCTCTGAATTCATCCTTTCAGCTAGAAAGTCTGCCTCCAACTAGTGCTGCAGCCAAGCAACATTCATACCGCACCTATCTTACAGTTCAAGAATGGATGGGTAACTATTTACCTCCAACAGAATGGGGCTGGAGATTTCAGGAGGGATCTTGCACCTGTAGAGACAGACATTGCTGTTGCACCCGACACTTTGCTGAACATGGTAGCATGTGGGTGCAAACCAGATGGTTGCAGAAGCATGATATGTAGCTGCAAGAAACTTGGACTCTTTTGTACCTCGATGTGCAGTAAATGCAGTGGCCTCAATTGCAATAATACAGCACCGACACTAACAGATGACAATGATGATGATATTGACCCAACGTCAGCGGACATTAACATTGAAGATACAGCATCCGACGCTGAAGATGATGACTGATGCAAATGAGAAGTATACCAAGTTTGTGCACGTTTTGGATTTCGGGAAGAGCTTGAGCGGTTTTATTGGTACTTGTGTGTTTCAAAATATCTGAATGAGTATTTTATTGGATTCCTTGTGTCTCAAAACATATATTTAGACATTTAAAGTGTGTATTGGGGTTACCTAGTTGCACAGTTATGAGAAAAACATGAAATGGCGGCCATTTTGGACGCCATCTTGGATTACGGAAAACGCTCAAGGAGAATTTATGAGGACTTTTAGTATGTTATTCTAGACATATTCCTGAACCTATCCTGAAAAAATCAGCTTGTTACCAGAAATGTCCATGTTAAAACTAATGCTCTTGGCCCACTCAGACATTAATAAGGACTTGTGATGTAAAATCAGCTGTGATAAGGTCGTAGCTATGGGAAATTTGATAGTTTGTCTCTCGTCTTGGTGTGTTGTCATCGTATGTCTGGCAGTGCAGATTCGTGTATAGGAAGGCTTCATTAAATTAAATTCTAGTGTGGTTAGCCTATGCTAAAATGATAGGAGTGTTGACATATGCTGGCACTGTTTTTGGTAAATATGCGTAAACAGAGTCAAGCAGAAAAGCAAATGAGTCTTGCCAGTAATAAATCGGATTTTTTTTTCGGCAGAGATATCTTAGCTAAATTCATCATCAATCCTAGGTAGCCTATAGTTTACGTTTACGTTGTGGGACCCGCAGAGGGCTGCTCTCGAGCGGCGTATATATCTTTCAACCTAATCAGTGTTGTAGCCTACTCCACCTTTTTATGTACTTGTTTTACTATTAATTTGGTAGAAAACTATTAATATTCAGGTAATTTGCACATACTGCAACCGGCTTCTACATATCTGATGTCGATATATTTTTTTTTTCACTCTTTATATTTATATTTGTAGTTCAGGAGGTAATTGGTTGACATTTTCCTACAATTATTTGGACTTTAAAGGATAGATTTTAAGAATGATGAATTGTAATCATATGTTTTAAGGGCACTTTTGAAGGATAGCCTAATTTTGTATCTGTTTGGGTCCTTTTGGAGTTTCAATTTTAATGATAAATTGGGATTTTTCACGCCGTTGCGTTTCCAATGGTATAAGGCATTTTCATTATTGGACATATATTGTGCTTATGGCAGCTATTCTAAAATTGTGTAAACATGGACTAGGAATTACTGTAGGGAATAGGCTACAACTAATTTTCCCAAGCACAGTGCCTTCCCTTGGATATATTAGAACGACCAGAATTGTAATTGTGCCTTTATTGTGGATAATCGTGTTGGACCCCGTCTCAAAACGGTTGGAAATTGGGCGATTTCGATATTTTTAATGCTCCTGTACCCTAAGCTATGGGTAAAAATTAATTTGGCCTTATACCAATGGACTCCTGATGGCGTAAGGATATGAAATATATACGTGGATTAATTGTGCGCCTTGTCAGTTTGCCATCATCAAAATTAGATTTAAACAATCACGAACGAAATTTTGATACTATTTGGGTCATTTTGGATTTTCACATTTTAAAGGGTATATTTGGATTCTTCACGCCGTTGCAACTTCAACGGGATATGGCATTTGTATTTCTTGATTTTTTTTTTTTTTTTTTTTTTTTTTTTTTTGTGGCAGCTATGGCAGCTAGTGTGGCCGTTTAGGAGTGTGTCTGATTAAGTACGGGGCCAAATTTTGGGAATAGTCTTAAGTCTTGAGGGAATGTTCCTTCCAAATATGTCAGTATAGTTTGCAGGGTTCAACAATTACCATATTCTTGTTTCCAATTTCTCATTTCCATTACTGGTTTCCTATTTGTGACCCCCAATTGCTCGAGCTCATTAGCCAGGAATTTTCCGGTGCACGTTGGTAAGGCAATGCTTCTATTCTGGTCACAGTATATAAAGGAATTTAATTCAGTATATACTTGCTAGGACTGAAAACCTCGCAGACTTTTCGGGTTTGAAAGGTGGATTAGCTACGCCACAATACGTTTTACTTAGCAGTGTGTGTGTGAGAGAGAGAGAGAGAGAGAGAGAGAGAGAGAGAGAGAGAGAGAGAGAGGGGGGGGGGGGGAGTCACAGACACACACACGACACATGGGAGGGTAGGTAGGGTCACTCAGGTGCAAGCCAAACGGACAGTAATGATAGGGGCACCCTTCTTGTTTTTTTGTACTCCCTGCCCCTCCCCCTCCTTCTCTATATCTATCTATCTATCTATCTACGTTACTATCCATCTATCTATCTACATGTATTACCTCTCATGCAAACACACAATCTCTGAACAATACAACATACACACACACATGTGCAACACCCAATAAAACAACACACAAGCAACACGCTATACAACACACTCATGCCACATCAAATAAGAGCACCTGGTGCATAGACACACAAACAAACAAACACTTAAACACACAAACACACACACACACACGCGCTCACAAACACACACATACCAGTAACGCGTTCACAATACACGAACACTTCACACAATCTCTCTCTCTGACTACCAAGGTACCCCCAAATTACAGGTGTGCAGTAAAATGGGGGGGGTGTGTGTATGGGTGTGATTATCCCAGGGCAGCTGTGTGGGGAGGAGGGGGGGGGGAGGGGGGAGGGGGGTCAATCAATGGGTCGGAGGTGCAATAAATACCTGGCTAGTTTTGGAAGATAATATATATATATATATTATTAACATATACAATCTACACCTTTACTATTAATTGAAGACAATCAATTGGCCTGGAAGTGTGAGAATACATTTATATCACAAACACTATAATTATGGGCTAATAGATAGATGAACATTTAGATCAATAAGCAGACGAATAGCCCAGCCAGAGAAAACAACTAAACATTATATATATATATATATATATATATATATATATATATATATATATATATATATATATATAGGAGAGAGAGAGAGAGAGAGAGAGAGAGAGAGAGAGAGAGAGAGAGAGAGAGAGAGAGAGAGAGAGAGAGAGAGAGAGAGAGAGAAAGTGTGTGTTTGTTAGATTTAGAGAGAGAGAGAGAGAGAGAGAGGGAGAGATTGAGATTGAGAGTCTCATCCCATATAAGGCCCCCACCCTCTCCTGATGGGCCCAATTAGAAGGATAATGGCATAGTCGAAATTAGTTCTTTAATCACTGGTCCTATTGTTATTTTGGTTTATGACAATTCATGCCAGATGAGCACAATGCAACTACAATCAAAATAACCAGAAAGGAGAATGGGAATTTTAGTATCACATTGGTTGTCTTCTGTAGGTAATTAAATAAATGCAAAGGAGAAAGGAGAATGGTCATTCATTACATGTAATTCAAAGGGGGGAATACGAAAGGGGGAAGAGTGAATTTTTTGGTAAGCTGTGGACTAGATACAGTATAGGAGTACAAAGGAGTACAAAGGAGTACAAAGGAGTACAAAGGAAATCAAGCAACAACAGATCTAGTGACCCTTCTAGGTTGCTTGTCCTCCAAAACACTGAGGATCAAGTGTCCAAACAGTGGTTTAGAGTGGGTAAGGGAACATTGGAAAGGGAATTACTGCCCTGGAACTAATGTCCGTGGCAGGATTAGGAAGTTAGTAGGGGACAGATGGGTTAGTAACTGAGGGGGGGATAAAATAAAGTTATTCATTTACAAACGCAGTCAGTCGTGGGTTTGATGCGAGATATTTGTCTAGGCGGAGTTTAAATGAATCAACGGTGATGCAGTCTATAACGTTTCGGGGAAGCCCATTCCACAAGTTGACAACTCGATTGAAGAAGAAATTCTTAGATTCGTGTGAGTTAAAAGATTTACCAATAATTTTGCAACCGTTTCCCCGCGTGTAATTAGATTGGTCGATAGTGAAGTACTTACTACAGTTCATATTGTCGATGCCTTTGATGATTTTGAACACTTGAATTAAGTCACCTCTTAATCTGCGCTGGGTTAAAGGAAATAGATTTAATTCTCTAAGACGCTCTTCGTATGGTTTGTTCTTTAGGCTAGGTATCATTTTGGTAACTCTACGTTGAACTCGTTCTAGCTTGTTTATATCTTTTTGGTAATAAGGGCACCAGGATTGAACGCAGTATTCCAGAAGAGGGCGGACTAAGGAATTGTAAAGGGTTAGGATAACTTCTTTGGATTTATGCTCAAATGACCTGCCTATAAATCCAATTATTTTGTTTGCCTTCTTAACAACTTCTGAACATTGTTGACTCGGTTTTAGGTTACTCGATATTGTTACTCCCAGATCGGTTTCTCTCTGTTTACATTCTTAAGCTGAGTGCCATTCATCGAATAGTTTGCTTTCTCATTTAGGTATCCGATATGTAGTACTTTACATTTATCCGCATTGAAACTCATTTGCCAAATTTGGGCCCAACATGACAATTTATCTAGATTGTGTTGCATATCGTCAACTTGTTCTTTTGAGAGTACGCTATTTGCAATTTTTGTATCGTCAGCAAATTTTGAGATTGTACAGGTGAGACCCTCATCTATGTCGTTGATGTAAATTAGAAAGAGAATTGGTCCTAGTACCGATCCCTGGGGTACCCCGCTACTTACATTGGTCCATTTTGATGCCTTACCGTTTATGACTACTCTTTGCTTTCTGTCGCTGAGCCAATTTTCTATCCATTTCAACACACCGTCTTGTATTCCATGCGCTTTTAGTTTTAGCAGTAAACGTTTGTGGGGAACTTTGTCAAAGGCCTTTTGAAAATCAAGGTATATAATATCTACAGCTTTACTCTCATCGTAGAGGTTGAGGATATCGTGGAAGAAGTCTAAGAGGTTTGTTAAACAGGAACGTTTTTTACGAAAGCCGTGTTGAGTATCTTTAAGTATGTTATTTTCCTCTAAGTGATTTACGAGTCTGTCTCGTATGACCGTTTCTAGCATTTTACATACAACTGAGGTTAAGCTAATTGGACGATAGTTACTGGGTAGGGATTTGCTGCCTTTTTGAATATCGGTGTTACGTTGGCTAGCTTCCACTGATCGGGCATAGTTCCAGACTGCAAGGATTTATTGAATAGTAATGTCAGTGGTTTAGAGAGCTCATCCTTAGCTTCCTTTAGAACTCTAGGCGAGATTGTATCAGGTCCAGGCGTTTTATTTACCTTGAGTTTATCTAAACAATTCAATACTTCTCTCTCTGTAACGGTGATATTGCTTAGAACATCTGAATTATCAATCTGAATCGGCGATGGTGTAGGGATATCACTGAGGTCTTCTGTTGTAAAAACTGATGCAAAGAAGGTATTGAGGGCATTACTCATTTGTTCTTCGTCTTTGGTGTATTCTCCATTTTCATCGACTAACGGTCCAACAGTTGAAGTAACAACTTTTTTCTTTCTGATATAACTATAGAATTCTTTCGGGTTTGTTTTACTTTGATTCGCAATATGTAACTCTAAGGTCTTTTTACTTTGCTTAATTAACTTTTTGGCTTTGCGTCGTAGCTCTACAAATTTCAGCCGTTCTTCGTCATTTTGTGAGGATTTTAATCTATCATTAGCAAATTTTTTAGCAAGCAGGCAGTTTGAAATATCTTTATTCCACCATTTGGGCTTATTATTATGGCCTGGACGCCGAGTTTTCGATGGTATGCAGTCTTGCACTGCTTTTAGGTAAGTAGGTAGGAGAGAGAGAGAGAGAGAGAGAGAGAGAGAGAGAGAGAGAGAGAGAGAGAGAGAGAGAGAGAGAGATGAAGACAAAATTATACTCAAGCGTGCACACACACACACACACACACACACACACACACACACACACACACAGGTTGTGAAGGTGGAGTCCCTCAAAATCCGAAAGGTTTTTCGACTATCCCGATGGAGAAGGATTGTGGTTGTTGTTGAAGATGTATTTATTTCATACCTAGCCCTCTGGGCCTAAGCCGAAGGATTGTGGTGGGGTCCCTCCCGAGCCAATCTGTACAACTCGCAGTTTATATTTGCCTACACGTCATTCCACCAGTGCATCTGCGTATGTAATTTGGTCGGAACTCAGTAACCCCACGGTTGCCTCAGGTCTCTTGTTACCTCCTAGTTAAGGTAGAATAAACATTGTACTGTACCTAAGTTAAGCCTCAAGGGCTGCAATTGAGCAATAACATAGTATAAAAAATGATAATTATATTGCTAATTATAATAATAATAATAATGATACTACTAATAATATTTATAATATGAATATTAATGTACGTATGTATGTATATACTCAGGCACATACCTCATAGCTCGGGGTGGCCGACTCGAGACATTCGAGACAGAGCCAGAACAGACAAAAACAACAAAAACGCACACATCTAGGTTGCCCAGGAGAAGACCCAGAGACCAAGGATCACTAGGGGCCTCCAGCAACCCCCAGGTCCCAGACCTCCCAGAGAGGTTCCGATCTAAGCAGGCAGACACGCAGCGGAACACACCACAATGCCTGCCCACAATGCTTTCAGGCATGGCCCTTTTTTCTACTCTGGCCGATAGGGGTTACTGTTGTCCCACTCTCCTATGTACCTCTTCATTCCTCAATCTGTACGCGTTACTCCACACATACTCCTCAAGTAGCTCATTTCCATCACATCCAACCTTCTTTTCTCTTGTACAGTACATTCAGACCCCATGTCTCCACCCCATACATCACTGTTGGTACAACTATCCCTTAATACATTGCACATTCAGCTTTCATTCCAAGATTTCTTACCTTCCACATACTTCCCATTTCTCCGAAAACTTTTTTTTTTTAAAAAGACCTCCGTCTACGTATTGTGAAAAACCTGTTATCCTCCGGCAAATTGTGGGGTTGAGTGAGTGAAGGGGGGGGACAGTGAATGAAGGAGGATGCATGTTTTTCATAATACGTGTTGCTAGCCCCAAACGCGCGAGCAACTGTGGCTTTCAACCATCCGACACATCCCCTTTTATTAATGTGCATCACACATGTTACATACAAATAAGGTTTATGTTTTGTTTTACCCTACTGTGGAAAGACTACGGATACACCACCCCTGCCGGGGCCTCACGCAGTGGCATGACCCAGTCCTGTCGAACTGAGCTCATGACGCTGGTGGCATTGCCCCGGAGGATAGCCATCCCTAGTCTTTGCTTGAGCCAGAGGGTTTCCCGGGGTTCTCCTGAAACTTCTCTGATTTTACGGCCTATTTCATTCACCATCTTAAGGGTGGTAGGGCCGAAGACTCCTGAAGTATCGAATGCCAGGGGCTCGAACTGATGAATTCTGGCGATGGCTTGATATTTTTCTCGCTTTTTATTTTCTGCTATCCGGGCGGCTTCAGCTGCTTCGTCGGCGTTTCTGGCGGCGTTGGTTGTGGAGAAAGTGTCAACACATGTGGCATCCCACACGAGACACCGGCCATTCTTGTAAGAGAAAGTGGTCATCCCATCTGGCCGTTTGCCGTCTTCTCTGTGAAGTCCATGTGGTTCGAGGATTGATGCACAGTTAGCACTCTGCAGGGCCCGTTTTATGACATCATTTAGTGCAGACTTATTCTTATTTCACACACACACACACACACACACACACACACACACACACAAGGATCCTCAAGATCGTAAGTGAATTACACACACACACACACACACAGAGATTAGTAAGGATATAGGGGTATGTAAATTATGTATAACTAGAAAGGGGGGAGTGAATAGATGAGTTATGTTAATTATGTAAGATTGACAAAGGGTACATAAGGGTATGTAGATGATGTATAATAAGGATGGAGTGCATCTTCTTAAATGCAGTATGAAAGAGAGTTACATGGAGTTACATAGATACACAGACTGCGCAAACCTTGCGGTCCCTACTAGGCAGTCCAGACTTAATACTAACAGAATTTGCTACAAAGTGGAAGGAAGGAAGGATAGCAAAGCAGAAGGCTCTTTCCCCACCCACCACTCCCCAAGGTCGGCATGAAATTTAGTTGAGGAAACAAGGCCCCCAGCAGAATGAGAGAGAGAGAGAGAGAGAGAGAGCTCCCTTGATAAGTGCCCTACCATACAAAGGAGTACAAAGGAAATCAAGCAACTACAGATCTAGTGACCCTTCTAGGCTGCTTGTCCTCCAAAACACGGAGGATCAAGTGTCCAAACAGTGGTTTAGAGTGGGTAAGGGAACATTGGAAAGGGAACTACTGCCCTGGAACTAATGTCCGTGGCAGGATTAGGAAGTTAGTAGGGGACGGATGGGTTAGTAACTGAGGGGGGGATAAAATAAAGTTATTAATTTACAAACGCAGTCAGTCGCGGGTTTGATGCGAGATATTTGTCTAGGCGGAGTTTAAATGAATCAACGGTGCTGCAGTCTATAACGTCTCGGGGAAGCCCATTCCACAAGTTGACAACTCGATTGAAGAAGAAATTCTTAGATTCGTGTGAGTTAAAAGATTTACCAATAATTTTGCAACCGTTTCCCCGCGTGTAAATAGATTGGTCGATATTGAAGTACTTACTACAGTTCATATTGTCGATGCCTTTGATGATTTTGAACACTTGAATTAAGTCACCTCTTAATCTGCGCTGGGTTAAAGGAAATAGATTTAATTCTCTAAGACCCTCTTCGTATGGTTTGTTCTTCAAGTTAGGTATCATTTTGGTAACTCTACGTTGAACTCGTTCTAGCTTATTTATATCTTTTTGGTAATAAGGGCACCAGGATTGAACGCAGTATTCCAGAAGAGGGCGGACTAAGGAATTGTAAAGGGTTAGGATAACTTCTTTGGATTTATGCTCAAATGATCTGCCTATAAAGCCAATTATTTTGTTTGCCTTCTTAATAACTTCTGAACATTGTTGACTCGGTTTTAGGTTACTCGATATTGTTACTCCCAGATCGGTTTCTCTGTTTACATTCTTAAGCTGAGTGCCATTCATCGAATAGTTTGCTTTCTCATTTAGGTATCCGATATGTAGTACTTTATATTTATCCGCTTTGAAACTCATTTGCCAAATTTGGGCCCAACATGACAATTTATCTAGATTGTGTTGCATATCGTCAATTTGTTCTTTTGAGAGTACGCTATTTGCAAGTTTTGTATTGTCAGCAAATTTTGAGATTGTACAGGTGAGACCCTCATCTATGTCGTTGATGTAAATTAGAAAGAGAATTGGTCCTAGTACCGATCCCTGGGGTACCCCGCTACTTACATTGGTCCATTTAGATGCCTTACCGTTTATGACTACTCTTTGCTTTCTGTCGCTGAGCCAATTTTCTATCCATTTCAGCACACCATCTTGTATTCCATGCACTTTTAGTTTTGGTAGTAAATGTTTGTGGTGAACTTTGTCAAAGGCCTTTTGAAAATCAAGGTATATAATATCTACAGCTTTACTCTCATCGTAGAGGTTGAGGATATCGTGGAAGAAGTCTAAGAGGTTTGTTAAACAGGAACGTTTTTTACGAAAGCCGTGTTGAGTATCTTTAAGCAAGTTATTTGCCTCTAAGTGATTTACGAGTCTGTCTCTTATAACCGTTTCTAGCATTTTACATACAATTGAGGTTAAGCTAATTGGACGATAATTACTGGGTAGGGATTTGCTGCCTTTTTTTAATATCGGTGTTACGTTGGCTAGCTTCCACTGATCAGGCATAGTCCCAGACTGCAAGGATTCATTGAATAGCAATGTCAATGGTTTGGAGAGCTCATCCTTAGCTTCCTTTAGAACTCTAGGCGAGATTGTATCAGGTTCAGGCGTTTTATTTACCTTGAGTTTATCTAAACAATTCAATACTTCTCTCTCTGTAACGGTGATATTGCTTAGAACATCTGAATTATCAATCTGAATCGGCGATGGTGTAGGGATATCACTGAGGTCTTCGGTTGTAAAAACTGATGCAAAGAAGGTATTGAGGGCATTACTCATTTGTACTTCGTCTTTGGTGTATTCTCCATTTTCATCGACTAACGGTCCAACAGTTGAAGTAACTACTTTTTCTTTCTGATATAACTATAGAATTCTTTCGAGTTTGTTTTACTTTGATTTGCAACATGTAACTCCAGGGTCTTTTTACTTTGCTTAATTAACTTTTTGGCTTTGCGTCGTAGCTCTACAAATTTCACCCGTTCTTCGTCATTTTGTGAGGATTTTAATCTATCATTAGCAAATTTTTTAGCAAGCAGACAGTCTGAAATTTCTTTATTCCACCATTTGGGCTTATCATTATGGCCTGGATGCCGTATTTTCGATGGTATGCAGTCTTGCACTGCCTTAAGGTAAGTGGATGTGAAACACTCCCAAGATGTATTTATGTCGTTATTGTTAGTCAGAAAGCTCCAGTCAGTTTCTTTAAGCTTTGATTTAAGTTTATGAAAATTTGCTTTCTTGAAATTAGGGACTTTCTCAATGCTGCTATTTGATTTGTTACTAGTAAACTTTAAAGTGAAAGTTATCGTACGATGGTCGCTGTTACTGAATTCATCACCAACATTCAAATTCTCTATTAATTCTTCTTTTGTTGCAAGTACAAGGTCAAGCACATTATTACCACGGGTCAGAGATTGTACAAATTGAAAAAGTGAACTCTCTTGCAAGTTAGCATAGAGGTCGTGTCCAGAGTGTGAAGTAAGAATAACCCCCCATTTAGTCACGGGTAAGTTGAAATCGCCAAGAATTACGGTATCTTGTATGTTAGTTATTTCTGCAATTTGTTCATAAATTTCACTGTCAGTTTGCACTGATTGAGCTGGGGGTCTGTATAATAAAGCTAGTGTTATTTTAGTTCCTAGTTTATTATTTAATAGTACGTAAGATATGTCTATATTCGCAATTTGAGGTTTTGACATTAAGACAGAATTAAGACTTTCCTTTATAAAAAACAGAACTCCTCCTCCATTTCTATTGATCCGACTTTTCTCAAACATTGTATAACCAGGAAGCATATATTCGGCTAAAAAGTCTCTGTCTTCCGTATTTAACCAAGATTCTGTAATGCCGATTATATCATAATGTTCTGTAGACACGATTTCCTCTAGATCTGAAAATTTATTGCGTATGCTACAAGCATTTACATAAATCACCTTAAGAGTATTAGAGTTGGATGTTACTGATTGTGCATTGTCTGAATTTTCAGTTCGTATTTGACTTACACTACCCCCGGATACCCCCGGTTGACCCCGTTTTTTGAACGGAAATCCTTGACTGCATCGTTCAGCAGACGACCAAGACATGCAGCTCCTACTTCATTGAGATGTACACCATCTCCTGAAAACAAAGATTTATCATAGTAAAAATGATCCCACGTGTCGACAAAGCCGATGTCCTCCTCCCTGCAGAGTTTGGCTAGTCGGCGATTTGTACTGGTAGCTATGTTGTAGAATCTGTTTTCTACATCAATCCGGGGAACAATTCCTGAAATTAAGATTCTATTAGATTTCTCCTTGAAGGACCTGATCAGCCGCCGGTACTTGCAAAGTAGTTCCTCTGACCGCGTCCGTTGGACATCGTTAGATCCAACGTGGATGACATACGTAGTGCTTGCGGGGGCGAGCCTGGAAACCTCTTCCACAGCCGCAACAATGTCGTCCACGCCACCACCTGGGATACAGAATCGCTTTCTGGTCCTGGGTGCCCTGGCGCAGAACTCGGTTAATTGGCCATGGACCATGGAGTCGCCCACAAGCCGAACTTCTTCCGTTTCCTCTTCCTCGTCAATAGCAAGAATTTTGAAGCGGTTTTGGTATGTTGTCGGGATGACCTTCTTGAGAGTAGAGTCATTATTATTTTCTGCAACATCTAAGGTACCTGCTGGTGTGGGTACTGGTACCGGTACTGTATGCACTGGATGGCGGTTGACATCGTAGTGGTTTCTTGAGCCGAGGGCACTCCTACGTTGAGTGTGGCAAATTCTTGAAGGGATTCAAGCTTCGTAGTCAGGGCATCGATCTTGCAGTGAGCTGCATTCAATTCTTCCGCAATCTTCTCTCGGAGCTGGCAAAATCTACAAATTTGGACATCAGTATCAACAAACATGGTAGGGCCAAATTTACCGGAACAACTCGTGCAGGTTCGTTGCGGCGCCATGACGATATAATCACAATATGCCTGAAAGTCACACAAATTTATGTTAGCAAAATGGTACAATTAAAACCTGAAAATCACAAAAAAATTTGTTAGCAATATGATAAAATTAATATGCCTGTAAATCACAAAAAATATGTTAGCAATAGAACACAATTTATGCCTGAAAATAAAAAAAAAATTGATGTTAGCAGTATGACACAGTTAAAGCCTGAAAATTGCAAATTGACTAGTAATTTGTTACAAAATTTACTGGAAAAAAAGTGGGAGAGGGTTAATTTAGCCTAGTGAGAAAACTGGAAAGCAGTATACAGTACAGTAACAAAAAATATTGGTTAGCAATATGGTACAATTAATGCCTGTAAATCACAAAAAGAATATGTTAATCACAAAAAGAATATGTTAGCAATAGAACACAATTTTATGCCTGAAAATAAAAATTAAATGATGTTAGCAGTATGACACAGTTAGGCTAAAGCCTGTATATTAGTTTATACAGTGGTCGACAATAATAATAATAATGGAGTTAGTTATATCCCTGGCAAGAGTGTGAGAGGCCTATTAATATGGTGACAAGTATCTGAAATGCGATTAATAAATAGGCTATTAAAAAGTATTACAGTAACTAAATTATTCTAACCCAATATTAAAACTATCTTGACAAATGTTAGTGTGTGCGATTTATATAGATAACCAAGATAAAAAGTTCAACCAAGTACAGTATTGGCTAGACTTTGATATATAAAATACATGTTTATGCGTACACAGGTGGCGCTGGTATCGGCGGCGTCTCTACTAACTTGACAAATAGAATTTTGAAAAACAAACGTTTATCAGTCAAAACTACAGTACAATGTCATGCAAGATAACTACTGGGTGGTTTGCTAAGCACTTAACTACAGTGAGGGCTAAAATATCTACAATAAGTACTAGAACTTTATAATATGAAACAAGCAAGTAGTTTGTTTACTTTAGAGCGTCGGTCGTCACTAACCGGTACAAATGTAAACAAAAGCAGGCTCGATAAACAAACGTTTATCAGTAAAAAAACACAGCAAAATTACATTCAAAGCAACTACAGGGCAGTTATGCTAGAGCTTAGCTACAGCTCATGCAAACAAATAAGGGGATGAGTAATGGAGTACTCAAGTTATGGTCAAATTTCGAGCAGCGAGAGCGAAGTGCTGTTGGCGGGTTGGCGCGTCGGGCTCGAGTGAATAGTGAACATTTACCATGTTGAGATGAAGCTTGAGCACACTAACACGGGGGAGGGGGAGGAACAGGCGAGAGATGCAGGGACACTGGACGTATTGACAAACAGATAGAGAGAGAGAGAGGTGTGATAGATGGAGAGGTATGGATAGATGGTGTGTTGGGTACGTATGGATAGATGTTGTGATAGTTGGATAGGTATGGATAGGTGGTGTGATAGATGGATATATGGTGTGATAGTTGGATTGGTATGGATAGATGGTGCGTTAGATGGTGTGATAGTTGGATAAGTATGGATAGATGGTACAGATAGATGGTGAGATAGATGGTGTGATAGTTGGATAGGTATGGATAGATGGTGTAATAGATGTATAGTTATGGATAGATGGTGTGATAGATGGATAGGTACAGATAGAGGGTGTGATAGATATTGTGATAGATGCATAGGTACAGATAGAGGGTATGATATATATTGTGATATTATGATATATATTGTGATATATGGATAGGTATACATACATAACATTTTAAGACTGTGTACTTTACACATACGTGCAGTTTCAGTCTCTTGGCCTAATGGCGGCGTTCCATGCAACCCTGTTAAGGGCTGCTTCACTTGTCAAGTTTTTGGATTTGAGATCGGCACGTATGGTCCGATCCCAGGTCTTCCTTGGTCCACCCCTTGGTGCAGCTCCCTCCACAATCACAGACCTGCATTTTTTCACCCAATTTTGTTCATCCATTCTCTCCACATGTCCATACCATCCCAGTCTACTTGTACGCATCACCTCGCTAATACTCTTTATACCTAAACGTCTCCTCAGCTCAACATTTGTTATTCTATCCTGTAGCCTGGCCCCACACATCCATCTCACCATTCTCATCTCATTACGTTCCATTCTGTTGACATCCTCTACTTTAACGGCCCATGTTTCGGAGGCATACCATTGCACTTCTAACACATGAGGCATACACCTTTCCCTTCAGAGGGAGAGGCATTCTTTTCATAGTCAGGATTGGCAGCAGTTCTCTGAACTTCCCCCAGCCACATCTAATTCTAGCGACAGTGGCAGCCTCGGCCCCACCACCGGCAGAGATGGTATCTCCCAGTCTCCTATATAACAAAACTTGTTCACCAGCTCCAATGACTCATTTCCAAAATTCACAGCGACAGGATCATCACTTAACACGAGCTCGCCTTTGCACACTACGCACTCAAATTTCTCTATTTCTGACTTATCCTTCGGCAGGGGGTCCCTTTATTCTACTACAGCGCTTATTCCCATGGTGCACCCAGCGTCGACAGATGCTACATTGAATCACGTTAACGCCCACACCCTTTCCACACACTGCACATGGGTATGCACCGCTCTTTTCCACATTGCCTCGTCTCAATCTACAATGCATAACCTTGGTTTTGTTAATATTGACTCTTAAGCCCTTGGTCACCATGCCCTCTCTCCACTCTCTGAATTTGGCCTCAGCATCTTGCATACTGTCAGCTATTAGGACTAAATCGTCTGCATAAAGCAGTTCCAACGGGAGTCTGCCTCTAAAAACTCTAGACAGTGCCTCCAGGACCATAATAAAGAGGAGGGGGCTTAACACTGAACCCTGATGGACTCCAACACGGACTGCGAACTCATCACTCAGTACACCCTTCACCCTCACCGCACTTCGTGAATCCTCATACATCTTCATTATCACACGCACCAGCCACTCTTCCACACCAAGTTTCCTCATAGCCCACTGCACAACATCTCTAGGCACCCTGTCAAAGGCCTTCTCCAGGTCTACAAACACAAAGTAAAGATCCCTGCGTTTTAGTAAGTATCTTTCCTGAATCTGCCTGACTATGAAGATAGCATCGGCTGTACCCCGTCCTGGCATAAAACCAAACTGCATATCATCAATGGAGATGCTTTGCCTGATCAAACCCTCAAAGACTCTCACAGACCTTCATGATTTGATCAAGCATTTTCAGGCCCCTATAATTTCCTCTATCTAGCGCATCCCCTTTTCCTTTGTATATATTTACTATTACATTTTTGAGCCAATCCTCTGGGATTTTCTCATCTTTAATAATGGTGTTTATCAACTCAGTGACTAAGTTTACACCAGTCTCCCCTGAGGCTTTTATCATCTCACCGACAATGTCAGAGCACCCTGGAGCTTTACTAGCCTTCATTTTATTGATTGCGTCGCTCACTACAGCTGGTGCTATCAAAGGAGGGGGTCCAGATTTTGGTTTTTCGATACTAAGCTGTTCCTTATCCCATTCAAACTCTACATTTAGCAATCGTTCATAGTGTGCCTTTCATGCTTCCCTGATTTCATTTTCTGCATACACAATCTTCCCATTATCGTTTCTAGCACACTGTTCACCTATAATATCCCTACTGTCATTTTTAACTCGCCTAGCTAGGTTGAAGATCCCATTGGGATTGTCAGTGTTACAGACTTGTTCGAGGACCAGGTCCTTAATGCCGTTTTTAGCATTGTAAATAACTCTTTTGGCAGTTCATTTAGCTGCCTGGTATTCCTCCTTGCTGCCTCCCTTCTTCCATGCTTTGAAGCATCTCCTTTTCTCTTTCACAGCATGTTCTACCTCATCGTTCCACCACCAGGAGGTCTTATTCCTGGGGTGACCCTTTGTTTTCCCACAGACTTTGTCAGTGGCAGCGATAAGGCTATGCTTAAGAAAGTTCTATTGACTATTTACATCGTTAGGCCTAGCTTCCTTATTTCTATTACTTTCCTCCAGTTCACTATGAAACCTATCCCTAACTTCCTTGTTCTTCAGCAGCCACACTTTCCTTTTGGGTATGTATACCTTCTTGCTCTTAGGATCTCTGTATAAGCTCATGTCACACACAAGTAGCTTATGCTGGGGGATACATTCTTCGCTCGGGATGACCTTTACATCCCGAACCAGTGTCCAGTCTTTCCTGTTAACCAAAAAGTAATCCATGGATAAGGGGAACAGATAGAGGGTACAGATAGAGGGTGTGATAGATGAAGTGATAGATATTGTGATATATATTGTGATAGATGGATAGCTATAGTCATAATCAGTAGTTTGCTGAAGGGTCAGGTAGTCGCTTTTTATGGATTCCCTTCTCTCTCATGTTTAGCATATTAATTTTGATATTCTAAGACATTCTTTCCATTAGTTTGGTGATTTTGAGACATTTCGCCCCATTTCTTAGTCAATATCAAAACCTTTCGTGCCATTTAGGTGTCGATTTTTTCCTGGCGAGTGATAGCGAGCCAGTAATTTAAGAAGGAACCGGCCATTGTTCTACCGAAAAATGTACAAATTTATATTGAAAGGGAATCTAGGGGGTGATTTTTTGTTTAGGTTTGATGAAAGTCTAGCGAGGAAACTCAAAAATAAAATAATAGATAAATATATATACCAAAAAACAAGCACTACCCCCTTAATTCCTTGATGATAGTGTGTCGGTAACCTAGAGAGTGGGACGTTGCTGTAATCGACCACTTGCGAGTTTCCAGCTATAAGAAAGTGGAGTTTTAAGCCTTTTTCCCTCAACATTTATCCTCAACACTGGTCTGGCAGTTTATGAGGTCAACATTTACAATATTTTGGTCACTTAAATTCATCTATCATCAGTCTAGTTTCCGATACCAGTGTAAAATATTCCAGAAATGTTGCCAGAAAAATGTTGACCATAGAATGTTGAGTATAAAATCTCTCGTGTGATACCGGCTTTAGGTATCGATAGTTGACCGAATTATGAACGTCATGCTTGGGTGTGATGGTTAGAAAGATTGTTATATTTGGTTTTATAAGAACATAAGAACATAAGAAAATGGGAGTCTGCAGAAAGCCGATTGGCCTAAGCAAGGCAGATCCCTGTCCCACACAACCCCAATTACAAAGCCCAATTATAGGCTCAACACTCCAATACCCTGAGGATCATCTTACCAAACCGGTTAGAGATTAACGCAGGATTACGGGGGTCTGCAGAGCGCTGATTGGCCCAACCCGGCTGATCCCCCTTCACACCCAACCCTTCTCGTCCATATGCTTATCCAATTTTTTCTTAAAGCTCCCTATCGTTCTTGATCCCACTATATCACTTGGTAGCCTATTCCACCCATCTACAACTCTGTTACCAAACCAATATTTGCCTATATCTTTTCTGAAACGAAATTTATCTAATTTGAAACCATTGGTACGAGTTCTTTCGCTATCACTGAGCTTTAGTACATTTGTCATGTCCCCTTTGTTAATCCCACTAACCCACTTGAACACCTCTATCATATCCCCTCTAACTCTGCGTCTCTCTAACGAATGTAAACCTAATTTCTTCAACCTTTCTTCATACGGAAAATTTCTAATATTATGGATCATTTTTGTCATTCTACGCTGAATTCTCTCCAATGAATCTATGTCCATTCTGTAATAAGGACACCAAAATTGGACAGCATAATCCATATGGGGTCTCACTAATGACAAGTAAAGTTTTAAGATAACATCAGCAGTTCTGTTACTCACACTCCTAGAGATCAACCCGAGAATCCTGTTTGCCTTATTACGAACGCTTATACACTGTTTTCTAGGCTTCAAATCATTGCTAACAAACACACCTAGATCTTTCTCGCAGTCTGAATTTTCTAATTCTAAATTAGCTAGTTTATATTTAACATTTGTTTGCATCTTCCCTATCTTTAATACCTTGCATTTGTCAATGTTAAACTTCATCTGCCAATTTACTGACCATTCATGTAAGGTATCTAGATCCCTTTGGAGGCACTCTATATCGCTATCTGAATCAATTGATCTCCCCATTTTAGTATCGTCTGCGAATTTACTTATCCTACTAGTTATACCTAAATCTAGGTCATTTATGTATATAAGAAACAACAGGGGACCTAATACCGATCCCTGGGGGACACCACTTTTGACTGCTCCCCACTCTGACTTGGTACCATTTATGCTGACTCTCTGTTTCCTACCAATTAGCCATGACCTAATCCATCCCAACAACGACCCTCCTATTCCATGTGCCTCAACCTTTCTCATCAATCTCTCATGAGGGACTCTGTCGAAAGCTTTACTGAAATCTAAATATATAATATCATATGACTTGTCACTATCTACTGCTTCATATACCTCTGAGAAAAAGCTAAGCAAATTAGTAAGGCAAGAACGTCCCTGAGTGAATCCATGCTGAGAAGAATTTATTAAGTTAAATTTTACTAAGTGGCTTCTAATTTTCCTAGCAATAATGGACTCTAGCAACTTTCCTATGATTGAAGTGAGACTAATGGGACGGTAATTATTACTGGTAATTGTTACCAGTAATAATTACTGGTTATTATTACTGGTTATTATTAATTACTGGTTATTATTACTGGACGGTAATTATTACTGGTAATTTAGATTTCAGTAAAGCTTTCGACAGAGTCCCTCATGAGAGATTGATGAGAAAGGTTGAGGCACATGGAATAGGTGGGGCGTTGTTAGGATGGATTAGGTCATGGCTAATTGGTAGGAAGCAGAGAGTCAGCATAAATGGTACCAAGTCAGAATGGGGAGCAGTCAAAAGTGGTGTCCCCCAGGGATCGGTATTAGGTCCCCTGTTGTTTCTTATATACATAAATGACCTAGATTTAGGTATAACTAGTAGGATAAGTAAATTCGCAGACGATACTAAAATAGGGAGATCAATTGATTCAGATAGCGATATAGAGTGCCTCCAAAGGGATCTAGATACCTTACATGAATGGTCAGTAAATTGGCAGATGAAGTTTAACATTGACAAATGCAAGGTATTAAAGATAGGGAAGATGCAAACAAATGTTAAATATAAACTAGCTAATTTAGAATTAGAAAATTCAGACTGCGAGAAAGATCTAGGTGTGTTTGTTAGCAATGATTTGAAGCCTAGAAAACAGTGTATAAACGTTCGTAATAAGGCAAACAGGATTCTCGGGTTCATCTCTAGGAGTGTGAGTAACAGAACTGCTGATGTTATCTTAAAACTTTACTTGTCATTAGTGAGACCCCACATGGATTATGCTGTCCAATTTTGGTGTCCTTATTACAGAATGGACATAGATTCATTGGAGAGAGTACAGCGTAGAATGACAAAAATGATCCATAATATTAGAAATCTTTCGTATGAAGAAAGGTTGAAGAAATTAGGTTTACATTCGTTAGAGAGACGCAGAGTTAGAGGGGATATGATAGAGGTGTTCAAGTGGGTTAGTGGGATTAACAAAGGGGACATGGCAAATGTACTAAAGCTCAGTGATAGCGAAAGAACTCGTACCAATGGTTTCAAATTAGATAAATTTCGTTTCAGAAAAGATATAGGCAAGTATTGGTTTGGTAACAGAGTTGTAGATGGGTGGAATGGACTACCAAGTGCTATAGTGGGATCTAAAACTGTAGGGAGCTTTAAGATAAAATTGGATAAGCATATGGACGAGAAGGGTTGGGTGTGAAGGGGGATCAGCCGGGTTGGGCCAATCAGCGCTCTGCAGACCTCCATAATCCTGCGTTAATCTCTAACCATTTTGGTAAGATGATCCTCAGGGTATTAGAGTGTAAAGCCTATAATTGGGCTTTGTAATTGAATTGGGGTTGTGTGGGACAGGGATCTGCCTTGCTTAGGCCAATCGGCTTTCTGCAGACTCCCATTTTCTTATGTTCTTATGTTCTTATGTTCTTATGTAATTGGATGCTATCGATTTATCACCTTTTTTGAAGATCGGAACTACATTTGCAAGCTTCCAAGCTTCTGGAACTAAACCTGTTTCTAATGACTTGTTAAATATAAATGCTAATGGACTACTTAACTCATCTCTGCATTCTTTTAATACTCTAGCATATACCTCGTCAGGACCAGGCGATTTTTAAGGTTTCAGTCTGTCAATTTCCTTAAGCACATCATTTCTACTTATACTAACTGTACTTAACATATTTTCTATACTATCACTATATACCATATTGACTTCTGGAATCTGTGTCAAATTTTCATTAGTGAAAACGGAAAGAAACTGACTATTTAATGTACTGCACATTTCTAAATCATTTTCTGTTATTTCTCCTATTGAAGTTTTTAGGGGGCCTATTACATCTCTAACTTTAGATTTATATAGTTGGTAAAAAGCTTTAGGGTTATTTTTTGAGTCGCTGGCTATCCTTATTTCATAATTTCTTTTTGCTTTCCTGATTTCCTTTTTGACCTGTCTTGATAGAGTCTGATAGTATATATGTAAATGATTTTCACCTTTCTTTATTTTTCGATATATTCCTTTCTTTTTTCCTATAAGATCTATTAGCTTATTAGTCATCCATTTTGGTTGGTTCTGCGTCGATCTAAATCTTCTTTTAGGGATATATTTATTTTGAGCATTGTGGAGTGAAGCAATAAACTGGTTATATGTAGGTGGCAAGTTTAACTCTGGCATATCCTGACTTAATCGCTTAACAATAGGGTCCACCCTTAAGTCTCTTCTTAGCCCACCATAATCGGCTTTTCTGAAATCTGGGATAAGTGTCGTATTCTCTTTAGCATTCCCTGTCCATTGTATATTAAAATAAATAGATTTATGATCGCTATTTCCTAGGTGGTCACCAATCTCTACATTATTTATCATATGTTTATTGTTACTGAAAACTAAATCAAGAATATTAATACCTCTAGTCGGCGTATCTATGAATTGAAATAAAAAACTATCTTGTACTACCTCTATAAACTCTACTGAATCGGAGTCGCCTATTTGGTGCTGCCAATCAATGTTCGGAAAATTAAAATCCCCCATAATGCACACATTGCTAAACCTTGATGCTATTTTAATTTCCTCCCATAACGATTTTCCGCCATTTCTACTCATATTAGGCGGTCTATATATAACTCCAATAACTATGGTCTCACTACCTTCGTTAACCTCTACCCAAACACTTTCATTATCATTATTTAGTCTAATACCTGATTTAATACAGCTTTTTAATGTACTCCTGACAAACACTGCTATACCCCCGCCCCTCCTACTTGTTCGGTCATATTTAAACAAACTATATCCTGGAATATCAAATTCTGCTAAAAAATGCCTAGATTCTGTATTAATCCACGTTTCAGTTAGCGCTATTATGTCTATATTTTCTGTGCTAACGAGTGCTCTAAGTTCGTTCATTTTGTTACATAAACTCCTACAATTTGTATAATATACCCTCAACCTATTACTTTTATTTGCAACTAATTTTCTATTGTGTTTAGCTAACTTATTATTTCCTGTTGAACTACTAGCTCTAGACGGAAATTCTACTCTATCAGTATTCTCATCTTTACTATCAGTTACATGTGTAGTGTTATCGATACTACTATTACACATCACTATATCCGCACTATCTTGACTGATTATTTCTATTTTACTCACTGGTTTGTCACATGAAGTACCTGCTCCATATGGAGACAGTATTTTACTTACACACCCAGGTTTTTTTAACGAAACCCCGCAACAATCTTGTCGAGTGATCGCTTAACAATAGGGTCCACCCTTAAGTCTCTTCTTAGCCCACCATAATCGGCTTTTCTGAAATCTGGGATAAGTGTCGTATTCTCTTTAGCATTCCCTGTCCATTGTATATTAAAATAAATAGATTTATGATCGCTATTTCCTAGGTGGTCACCAATCTCTACATTATTTATCATATGTTCATTGTTACTGAAAACTAAATCAAGAATATTAATACCTCTAGTCGGCGTATCTATGAATTGAAATAAAAAACTATCTTGTACTACCTCTATAAACTCTACTGAATCGGAGTCGCCTATTTGGTGCTGCCAATCAATGTTCGGAAAATTAAAATCCCCCATAATGCACACATTGCTAAACCTTGATGCTATTTTAATTTCCTCCCATAACGATTTTCCGCCATTTCTACTCATATTAGGCGGTCTATACATAACTCCAATAACTATGGTCTCACTACCTTCGTTAACCTCTACCCAAACACTTTCATTATCATTATTTAGTCTAATACCTGATTTAATACAGCTTTTTAATGTACTCCTGACAAACACTGCTATACCCCCGCCCCTCCTACTTATTCGGTCATATTTAAACAAACTATATCCTGGAATATCAAATTCTGCTAAAAAATGCCTAGATTCTGTATTAATCCACGTTTCAGTTAGCGCTATTATGTCTATATTTTCTGTGCTAACGAGTGCTCTAAGTTCGTTCATTTTGTTACATAAACTCCTACAATTTGTATAATATACCCTCAACCGAGTGTAGCGGGTGAGACAGTGAAGCACGGGAACGAGATGGCTTCAGAGATGGGGTCGTTTCGGGCCATGAGTGAGCACCATGCCTCATGTGAAGGCAAGATGGCAGGTGCTCGTTGTACTCTACGTGCTTCACATGTCTCACTCCCTAGACTGGAACAAGACCTCACGGGCTTCACTGTTCATTGTAAAACGGTGAATGTTAAGGCTCTCAGCCTATGCCCGAGAGGAAGTAAGTTGGAATATAGAAAAAAAAAAAAAAAAAAAAAAAAAAAAACTATTACTTTTATTTGCAACTAATTTTCTATTGTGTTTAGCTAACTTATTATTTCCTGTTGAACTACTAGCTCTAGACGGAAATTCTACTCTATCAGTATTCTCATCTTTACTATCAGTTACATGTGTAGTGTTATCGATACTACTATTACACATCACTATATCCGCACTATCTTGACTGATTATTTCTATTTTACTCACTGGTTTGTCACATGAAGTACCTGCTCCATATGGAGACAGTATTTTACTTACACACCCAGGTTTTTTTTAACGAAACCCCGCAACAATCTTGTCGAGTGAGCTGGCCAAGGTCGAAACTCCTAGTCGAGAGAGATGTACTCCATCCTGGGCATACAGTTCATCCTTACCATAAAAGAGGGACCAGTTATCCAGGAATGGAATAGTATTTGCCTTACAATACTTCTCCAGCCGGCTATTTACACCAATAGCCCTGGAGGACCATTCCTTCCTTACCCCTCTTCTAGGCAGGATACTGTTTACCACAGGAACTTAGGAACTTAGGAACACAGGAACTTATGTATTCATATATGCAATGTAACCCTATTTTAGCTGGTACATCTGCTCAATATCTATGTAAACAACTCCAACTTCCTTATAGCCTGAAAAATTGACCACTGCGAGTTGCGTTTTTTACGGAAGTTGGAGCAGTAGACATCGATATTTAGCAGACTGAACAGCTAAAATACAGTTGTAGTGCATCTATCAATATATAAAACCCAATTCCACATACTTGCTATAAAAACTAACATT
This sequence comes from Paralithodes platypus, assembly GCA_032716605.1. Lineage (NCBI taxonomy): Eukaryota > Metazoa > Arthropoda > Malacostraca > Decapoda > Lithodidae > Paralithodes > Paralithodes platypus. The sequence continues at coordinate 26,439,441 of CM064499.1, forward strand.
GTATATATGTTTAATATCGATGTTTAAGGCTCCAACTTCCTTATAGCCTGAAACTCGCAAGGGGTCAATTGGACACTATGACGTCACGAAACATATTGTATGCATTAGAGATCTTTAGTAAGAGAGACAGAAACCCATCTTTGTTTTGGACGCCATTTTGGTACCTCAATTTTCTAACAATTAGGTTTTATTTTATGATCGCACACACACACACACACACACACACACACACACACAAAGATAATATACGGTACCACAGTAATATTCACACACATATACAAATACCTCTCTCTCATACACACACACACACACACACACACACACACACACACACACAGATAATATACGGTACCACAGTAATATTCACACACATATACAAATACCTCTCTCTCATACACACACACACACACACACACACACACACACACACACAGATAATATACGGTACCACAGTAATATTCACACACATATACAAATACCTCTCTCTCATACACACACACACACACACACACACACACACACACTAAGATAATATACGAAGATAATATAACACAGTGATATTCACACACACAGTCACACACACACACACATATACCTCTCACACTTAGATAATATACCACAGGTCAGGTGAAGGTATTGAGGGATAAGCCTTTACAACGGCACCTCGTTTCTACATTCTATTTCCTATTTTTCTGAAGAGTGTAGAGAGGGGAGAAGGGGTGTTGGAGAGAGGAAGCTGTTGGAGTGGCTTTGTTATGTGTGTTATTAGTCTGTATACGTCGTCGAGGTGTCCCCCGACTGGGTGCGAGCATGTGAAACATGCTAGGACGAACTACAACACCCACTAAATGTCCGCCTGGGCTGGGATCGAACCTAGGTCAAGCAGATTCACACGTGAGCGTGCTCATCACTCGACCGCCGCGGCTCAGTAATATTCACACACACACACACACACACACACACACACACACACACACACACACACACACACACACACATACATATAAATACCTCTCACCCTCCTGTTAACATAACGCATCACATATTAGGCGGCAGTACTGGTAAATGAGCACTAAAGGAGATTACGCGATATTAACTTTGTGTCAAGCCTATTTTCGGCTCATAAACTTCACCCACATACAGAAACACACACACACTGCCCCCCTCTCTCTCTCTCACACACACACACACACACACTTACACACACACACACCCTCCCTTCCCCCCTTCTCTCTCTCTCTCTCTTTCACTCACCCATACACACTCTCTCTCTCTCTCTCTCACACACCACTTAAATTTATTAGGTGCTTATTCTCACTAGCTCTCACCAATCACCACACCTAGCCCCGCCCAGCTTATCACCACACATTATACTTCATCACCATTCATAACCAGTTGACCGTGCACTACATTCATTGCCTCACCACTTCCTTTGCATCATACTAGGTCATCACTACGATCACTGCATCTCACCAATATTGAACTTCATCACTACAGCACTTTCACCACACTATACAATACCACAACATCTCATCACTACATCCAGTACCTACATCATCACTACACACAGTACCTACATCACCATTACCATCACTGCATCTCCCCAATATTGAACTTCATCACCACAGCATTTTCACCACACTATACAATACCACAACAAGCACTACATCTCATCACTACACACAGTACCTACATCACCACTACACTGCACTTAATATTACGAGCGTCTAAGCCCCATCATCATATTATACACGCATCTCCAGAGGAGTGTGTGGTAACCACCAGAGAATATGCCTTCTAACTGCAGTAGAGAACGTGTACAGTAAGGTAGTGATTGAGAGAGTGAGATTGAGAACGGAGAAATGGATAGGTGACGAACAGGGCGGGTTTAGGAAAGGAAGAGGATGTGTAGATCAGATGTTTGCCCTGAAATGCGTTGTGGAGAAATATCTGGAGAAGGGACAAAAGTTGTATGCTGCCTTCATGGACTTGGAGAAGGTATATGACAGGGTTGATAGAGAAGGTATGTGGAAAGTACTGAGCATATACGGAGTAGATGGCAAGTTGCTGGAAGCAGTGAAGAGCATGTATGAGGGTGCAAAGGTGTCAGTACGTGTGGAGAATGAGTAGAAGTTGTTCTTTGATCTGAATGTTGGGTTAAAGCAAGGGTGTGTTATGTCCCCATGGATGGTTGTTCAATATATATATGGATGGAGTCATGAAAGAAATACAAGGAAGAACAGTGGATGTTGGTGTATCGCTGATAAGGGAGGGAAACGAGTGGAAGTTGCCTGTACAGCTGTTTGCCGATGATACAGTTCTGATAAGCGATAGTGAATTGGAGTTGCAGGGTCTGGTAAATATGTTTGGAACAGCATGCGAAAAACGGAATCTGAAGATAAATGTGGGGAAGAGCAAGGTTATGGTCTTTGAAATGGGTGCAGCCATAGAGTGTGCGGTGAGGTTGAACGGTCAGGCTATGTAGAATGTCAGCTCATTTAAGTATTTGGGCAGTGTGTTGAGTAAAGATGGGAGTATGGATGAAGAAGTGCAAGAGAGGGTGCAACAGGGGAAGAGGGTTGTAGGAATGCTGAAAGCATTAACAAGAAATAGGGTGGTCGGCATGGAAGTAAAGAAGTCCTTGCATGACAGTATGGTAATCCTGACATTGACTTACGGGAGCGAAGCATGGACGTTGGTGAAGAGACTCAAACCAAGAGTGAGAGGGTGGAAATTAGTTACTTGAGAAGTGCGTGCAGAGTTACATGGAGGGATAGACAGACGAATGAAGGAGTACGAGAGAGGTAAGGTGTGGATGTAGATGTGCTGGAAAGTGTGAAAAGGAACACCTTGAGATGGTTCGGCCATGTGGAACGTATGGGAAGCAAAAGAATGACTAAGAGAATGTACGAGAGAGAAGTGGAAGGACAGAGAGGGAGAGGTAGACCGAGTGAGAGGGGGATGGATGGAGTTAAGAAGTATATGAGTGAAGGCGGTGCTGGATGGGAGGAGGGGCGTTGACTGACTGGGGACAGAGGTGCATGGGGGCGTTTCGTTCGTGGCCACCCCTTAGGGGATCACGACGTCCGGCAATAGATAGATAGATAAATCTCCATTGTATCTGCATTAGGGGAGATAGGTCGTTTTTCTGGTCCCCCTTCTCCCTCATGTTTAGCCCCATTAGTTGTAAGATATTATGACGTTCGGCCTATTAGTTTGGCGATTTTAAGGCTTTTCTACCCATGCCTTTGGCAATATTAAGATTTATCGTGTCATTTATCTGTCGATTTTTTCCTGGCGAGCGATAGCAAGCCTTTAATTGAATAAAAACCAGCCTTCAGCCGGGACATTTTTCCTTCGAAAAATGTACAAATTTATCTTGAAGGAGGGTCTTGGGGTGTATGTTTTAAGCTTGATGGAGGTCTAGGGAGGAAACTAAAAACCATGATATAAAGATACACGAATGACATAAATATGGCCATCCCCCCTTAAACTATACCAAACCACCGCTAGCATTATAATACCGCCAATGTACAGGTATTTTATATATATCATCACTACACCTGCGTTATATTATACCTCACTACCATATACTGCTTCAGCCAAACCAATTACAACCCCCCCCCCCTCCCTCCCCCACCTCAACCATACCGACTCCTCCCACACACTGTTACGGCCTTTTAAAAAAAGTGGCCTTTTTGCGAAATGACCGGGAGCTTTGCAAAATGACCAAAAACCTAGCCTTTTTGTAAAATGACACTTAATGTCTGGCCCATTTGCAAAATGTCCAGCATATTGGCCTTTTTGTAAAATTACCTGTGCCCTTTTGCAAAATGACACCTAACCTAACCTAACCTAACCTAAAATGTTAGGTTAGGTTAGGTTAGGTTAGGTTAGACGTTTGGTGTCATTTTGCAAAAGGGCACAGGTAATTTTACAAAAAGGCCAATATGCTGGACATTTTGCAAATGGGCCAGACATTAAGTGTCATTTTAGAAAAAGGCTAGGTTTTTGGTCATTTTGCAAAGCTCCCGGTCATTTCGCAAAAAGGCCACTTTTCAAAAAGACCGTAACACATACATGCTTGAATTTACAGACCGAGTGCTCCACACGATGTGCGGTTCCTTTCTCACATCCTAATGGCGGTTCTCCAGGCAGTGCTGCCTCACTAGTAATTTTTTAACTTCAAGATCAAACCGTATAGTCTGATCCTCTCCACATGCCCAAGCCATCCAAGCCTGCTTGTACCCATCTATTCACTGATACTCTTGATACCTAACCGTCTCCTCAGATCTTCACTAAATATCCTATTTTACAGATTGACCCCACACATCCATCTCTCCATTCTCAACTCGTTACGTTCAATTGTGTTGATATCATCCACTTTGACAGGTCACGTTTCTGAAGCGTATGTCATTGGCAGCAGTCCTCTGAACTTTCACCAGTCACATCTAATTCTGGCGATATTGGAGGCCTCGGCCCCACCACCGGCAGAGATATCTCCCAAGTAGCAAAACTTGTCAACCATCTCCAGCAACTCTTTGCCAAAATTAACTTACTAACTGAAAAACATTATTCGTTTCCAATTTTATTATAAAACCGCCCCGAAGTGTTCACCAGTATTATGTTCCTGATTTCCAGTCTGCTTATGGATGTATGCTTGAGAATACCAGTGGAAAATAGCCCGGAAATGTTTGTCAGAGTAAAATCGACGATAAAAACTGACTTGTGGTGACCTTCGACTTTAATCACTCCAATATCTTGGTTGGGATCCCGCTTGAACATCGCCCCGAAATGTGTGCCCGAATAAAATTGCCAATTAGAAATTGATCTCACGTATATCTGTGCCTTGATAACTCCCAAACTTTATAGTGGGTGATGCCGGTAGAAAGTATAGTTGAAGTTAATAATACAAACTGAACTCGTGTGAACCTACGCCTTTAACTCCAAAGCATTTTACCGACTTTAATTAGTCCCACCTAGGCTGCCCTCTAATTACCAGGTGCCGAAGAGTACCTGGGCGCCGTTCTTATAAATCCGTCCGGGGTTGAATCCGACTCGCTCAATTCGGATTATTTATCGAGTTTGGGCGAACGTCAGCTGGTGGTGGGATTGGTGTGGTGGTGGAGGTTGTTTTGTTTTTATGAGAGCTGGGGTTTGGGAATGGGAGGTGGTCATGCAGGGAGAGATATATAGTTACATATAGTTACATATATACACAGATTGCACAGACCTTGCGGTCCCTACTAGGCAGTCCGGACTTAATGCTAGAGATAAATAGATAGAGAAAGAGAGATAGAGAGAGAGAGAGTGAGAGTGGGGTGGGAAGTGAGTGAGTTGTAGAGTATTTTATTGATGTTTGGTTTATAATGCGCGACAATGTCAAAAATAGAATACAGTGCGACCTACTACCGGTTTGGGATGAAGTAGTGGCAGTATTGGTAGGTGATGATATTTGTTTATAAATAGGGTTATAAGTATTATTTTTATTGTTATTCTTATTCTTATTACACATATTGGTATTGGTGTTACTATGGTATAATATTTGCTATTGACCTCTTAACTTGATTGTTGGTGTAATGGTTGCAGCCTTTGATTCTTTGAAGGGAAGTTTTAATATGCATCCATAGTGTAATAAAAATATCAAGTATACTTTGAGATTCAATTTGCCACATCTCATGCTATATATAATATATATATATATATATATATATATATATATATATATATTACAGTATATATATATAGTAGGGTATATATATATATATATATATATATATATATATATATATATATATATATATATATATTTATATATATATATATATATATATATATATATATATATATATATATATATATATATATATATATATATATATATATATATATATATATATATATATATATACTGTACCGGTATATCTTAACTAAAATATTCTGACATATATTTAATTGTAAGCACCAATTAGGGAATCGTCTTAAATCTTCGAATTAGATGACGCTTTTGTTTAAAATTTGGAGTGGGAGGGTTATTGAGTAGCTCTTTAATCGTTCTAATTTTAGAGGCCGCTCCTAGGCTGGGTAACATCGTTTGGCAGTAGCATTGAAAAGGAAGGACATGGTCACGTTATTGAAAGGGTTAAGATTCGGTCCTCTCTCTTCCACGCCTCTATTGTGGGGAGGTATATACCGGTACTAAGTATATGGATGTTCAGAACATTTATAATTTTCCATCTCCCTATGACGTCGTAATTGGGCATTTGACATCATTAACCAGAAGCTCCCAAATACTCCAAATATGTTACCACTGGGCATAATATCTTGCGACAGCCTAATTATTCTGAGTATGGGGGCTCTGTCTCGAGTCCGCCCCTCCTCAAAAAATAAAACATAAAACTAAAATAAATGAAAAAATAAATATATGGAAAATAGGGTACGAGCCAGAGTACATACATACATACATACATACAGTACATACATACATACAACGGGTACTTTATATACATACATACATACATACAACGGGTACTTTATGATGTTATAAACAACTAATAAGCAACATGTTATCACCGACTATGCTAACTTACGACAGCTTTGGGATTCTGACTATGGGCAAGTTATGATGTAAGCAATTAACCCTTTGAGTCTTCCAGGACACTTTGTAGTTTTTTGTAATGAAGCAAATGAAGGGTGGGACTTTTGGCTTCCTGAGGGTAATGTGACAATGTCTCCAAAACTTAAGGTGTTGGGGGGGGGGGGGGTTAATTTTTTGGTCGATTATTTCATATAGGATATTTATTATTGTTTTATTTTCCTCCTTAGGCCTCCATCAAACATCCGTTAGATCCCCCTTCTAGACTAATTTGTACATTTTTCGGTAGAAAAATGCCCGGCCGAAGGCCGATTCTTTCAAAATTGCAGGCACACTATTGTTCGCCAGGACAAAAATCGACAACTAAATAGCACGAAAGGTCTTAATATTGAAAAAAAGGGTCGAAAGGTCTTATAATCGACAAAATAATGTGACTAACATCTTAAAATCTGAAAACTAATGGACCTAAACATGAGGGAGAAGGGGGTCTAGAAAAACGACCCATTTCCCCTTAACCCCTTCTGTACCGGCGACGTGTTTTGTATATTATTCTAGATATATTTAGACGATTGTATGCAGTTTAAGAAGGATCTGTGGTGGTAAAAAAAAAAGGTTAAGTGAGATCATTCGAAACCTGTTAGTTGCTGGAGGCCCTTTTTAAACTGAATAAAATCGTCCAATAGTGGCCAGAATAAAGTAAAAAAAAAAACGTCGCGGTACAGAAGGGGTTAAGCAAAGACTACTCATACTGTAGACCAATACACTTCCTTAAGGGGGGGGTCACCGGCTTTTTGTTTATCTTTCTCGCCTTTTCTCTCTTTCTCTGGCTTGTATCCATTCGGACCCATTCAGCCAACTGTTTTAAGAAGTTTATCCCTATCCAGGTGTCGATTTCTTCCTGGCGAGCGATAGCGAGCCAGCATTGTATGGAGAAATCCGGCTTCGCCGGAGAATTTTTTCTATCGAAAAATGTACAAATTTAGCTTGCTGTAAAATAAAAAATATATATATGATGGCTCGCTACCCCTCGCCAGGAAAATATTGACACCTGGATGGGGGCAAACGTCTTAAAATAGTAGGCTGAATGGGGCCGAATGAATACAAGCCAAAGAGAGAGGGAGAGAAAGAGAAAAAAAAAAGCGAGGTTGGTCCCCTTAATAAATATTGTAATAAGTACTTGCAGGTGTGAAGCTTCAGCCCAATATTCTGGCAACTAAATAATTAAACTACGGTCTGTCAATAATCTTCTTTCATGCATCTTCACCTCGATTGGTGTATTTAGCTGTGTGTGTGTGTGTGTGTGTGTGTGTGTGTGTGTGTGTGTGTGTGTGTGTGTGTGTGAGTGAGTGAGTGAGTGAGTGAGTGAGTGAGTGAGTGAGTGAGTGAGTGAGTGAGTGAGTGAGTGAGTGAGTGAGTGAGTGAGTGAGTGAGTGAGTGAGTGAGTGAGTGAGTGAGTGAGTGAGAGTGAGAGAGAAAAAATGTGTGTGTGTGTGTGTCCCACGATCAATAAAAGGATATTAACCTAAATCTTCTATGACGAAATTTTTCACGTGGCAAGAGAAATAGTCTTTACCCTTATATTTTCCACAAATTATTCCTAAATTGTATGAAATCGTCTAATGGTAGCCATAATTACTGTCAAAATGCGTCATAGTTAGACTTTACCCGTATATTTTCCACAGATCTTTCCTAAATTGTATATAATCTTCTAATGATCGCCAGAATAAACTGACAAAATACGTCATAATCGTCAAAGGGTTAAACTTCAGCCCAGGTGATGGGCTGGTCTATCAGAGTGAGAACTGAGCGATCTCTGCCATACCCATAGCTTACTATGACTGTTCCTTTTACTTATATATTTTCTAGATCTCAAGTGACGGCGTCTCTTCCGTGGATTGACCTCCCAATCTACCAAGATTGGAAGCCAAAGCATCACATTTTCCCTTTGCCCCTCAACTTTCTCTTCATAATTGCTGAGGGGCACAGGGCCCTGGGTGGGGATTTGGTTTCCCGGGCGTTTCTGCACCCTCCTCAGCTCCCCGCCATGGAGTGGCTTCGGTCACCCAGGCTTTATTGTGGTCGGCGGGGAGGGTTCTGTGGGGGCGCTCGGTTGTGGCCTTGGCCTTGCTTGGGGCCTTGGGGCTGTTCGGCTAGGCAGCTTGGGGAACAACAACAACAACAACAATAACTTCAAAATTATCGACTGCCTCACATTCTTCTCTTATTGCAAATATATTCTCCACGAGTTCGCTAAATTATACCGAGAAATAAAAAACAGATAAAATAGAAATGCAAGAACAAATCGGGCCACAGCAATATACCAAGAAGAACAAGTTGAACACGAGCTAAGCGAACAGGAAGAACAAGCTCGCCAATGGTAACTAAAAGAACACAACTGAGAAATGTAGAAGAACCAGAAGAGGAAGACAGGACCACAGGACCACAGGAATATAACAAGAGGAAACACACGAAGAACAAGAATAACAGAAACAACATGAAGGCCAGGAAGAATTTGGAGATACAAGAATTTGGAGATAGAAAAATTTGAAGATAAAAGAATTTGGGAGAACAAATTGGATATTGAAGAATCTGGATATTGAAGAATCTGGATATTGAAGAATTTGGAGATACAAGATTTTGGTAAACAAAATGGATATTGAAGAATTTGGAGATAGAGGAATCTGGGAGAAAATATTGGAAATCGAAGATTTTGGAGATAAAATAATTTGGAAATATAAGAATTTGGAGATAGAAGAATTTGGAGATAGTAAATTTGGGAGAAAAAATTGGATATTGAAGAATTTGGATATTGAAGAATTTGGTGACAGACGAATTTGGTGATGAGCGAATTAGGAGATAGACGAATTTGGAGATAGACGAATTTGGAGGTAGACAAATTTGGAGATAAAGAGTTTGGAGATAAACGAGTTTGGAGATAATTGTTTTTGGAGATAGACGAATTTAGAGATAGACGAATTTGGAGATATACAAATTAGGAGATGAACGAAATTAGATATTGAGGAATTTGGAGACAGAAGGATTGGAATAAGAATAATACTGAGAGTAGATTAATTAACCCCTTCACTACTGCTCACTATGACCCCTTTGTTCCTTTCATTCTGGCTACCATTAGATAATTTGATTCAGCTTAGGAAGAGCCTGCGGGAGTCAAACGGTTGATGTAGATAGTTTGTACCCCCTGTGATTCCTAGAGATCCTTCCTTAGCTTCACAAAATCCAAACAAAATGCCAAATCTTTGCTAGATATCAACAAATACATCGACAAATAAAAAAAACATATCTTATTCACAGCCACTCTCTAACAACAACAACAACAACAACAACAACAAATGCGATCACTTATAGGTAGCGCCAACGAACTTGACAATAATTTCGACCCCTTAACTTCTCATAACTCAAAATTAATGAAAGCAATCGAGCTGACATTTCTATAATTTGGGAAGAGCCCACCAGGAAATAGTTGTGGATATTTACAGCCAGTTTGCTCTACGCCCTTTTGAGTTATGAGAAGTTAAGGGGTCAAGATTATTGTGAAGTTCGTTGGCGTTACCTATAGTAGCCTATATCTTCCACATTCGCAAAAAATATAATACAAATAAAACATATTTTTGTTTCTTTTCTACTGCCACACTCTCACTATCATTTCCAAGTCTTTCCCCGAGTCTCCCCCCCCCCCCCCTATATCTCTCTCTCTTTCTCTCACACACACACACACACACACACACCCATACTCACACATTTTCTGTTACCATATTCCCACCATCATTCCCTGTACCCTCCCTCTCTCTCTCACACACACTCTCTCACTCATACATCACCATCACCATTCCGAAGTCTTCCCCCCCCCCCCCCCCCCCCCCCAACAAGCCGCCCCTAACAAGGCGGCCCCCTTCTCCTCCACGCCCCTCAGATCCTCCTACTAGTCCATGAGCCAAGACCCGAATTTTGGGATATCGGTACCACCCGGGGTGACTAATTCTCTTAGGTGTTTTTAGCTTGCTACATGTCTCTAGTTTATGTTTTGATATGATAGCCCTTGCACATTGGTAGCTTAATGGTCGTTATCACTTCTTGAATAGACATACCCTACCGAAAATTCCGAAATTTTTTAAAATGTCAAATTTGGGGACAGGAATGCCTAAATGTCAACAAAATGCATATAGTAATTGTCACATTTAATACAAGTCCTGTAAATACACACTAAGCATGCCATGGGCTTGTACATACTATTATGGCAAATTACTACTCCTAAATATCATCTACGTCAGACTCGGAATCTGACTGTTGTGCCACCGGCTCTTCTTCAATAGCCTTGTTCTGACATGCCTGTAACCTGCACATGTCCGTGCATTTTAGACCATTGCTGAGGCAAGTACACTTAGGGAGTTCGCATGACCGCACACACTTGCAAGACAGTAGCTGCATAACAGCATCTGGTGCTGGTGAGCCTCGCATCCAGTTGACGGCAAGCTTACCGTCCTCATCTGTCATCCAACCGCAGTCTGTTGGGTTCGCAACAAATGGCTGGCTCTGAAGACTTCTCCTCCAGATCGCAGCCTGGTAGTTTGCACGCAGTGCATGCATGAAGAGGCAGTCCTCACAAGGAGGGAGTTGACTTGACTCTACCTCTCCACGTCTTGCACAGAACAGCTCATACCGAAGCTTGTTTACCTTAGTTGTGTGGGTAGATGGTAGGTACATGTGGCAGGTGATTTCCTGTAGCTTCTCAAAGAGTTCAGGAGACACTTCCCATGAGCGTCCAAGTTCGTGAAAAGCATGCTGGTATGTCTTGTCCATCTTCACCTGCTTGAGTGTCGTCATCTTCCCTCGGCCAGCGAATGCACTGACGGTATCACAGCCTGTAAAGGCATGCATACCAATCAATGAATCACACACGCTGCCTCCCAGTGTGCGGCTCAGTGTGGTGATATCCAGGAATCTTGTCCGGTTCTTCGTCCCGCACTTCTGGAACAGATGGGATGGGATCTTGTGGCACATGCCAAGACACAACACCATGACGTCTGTATCTTCTGCAGTGATGATGACAGACTTGTTCCCAGATTCTGCTGCATGAAGTGCATGGAGAAGAAGGCGTGTGTCTGCTTCTTCTTGAGTTGACTTAAGCTCAGGAGCCTCTTCCCACTGCTCTTTGGTGATCTTGAAGCAGCGCTGCTCACATGTGACATACAGCTCCTTGTCCTTGAGCTTCTCCCTGTGCTGTGGTGCCTTCCATTCTTCTACCAAGAACTTGATAAGACTTGCCTTGTTGGAGGAACTACCGAGTAACTTTCTCCACTGCTGGATGTTGTGCCCAGGTTGAATGTTCTTGAAATGAATTCCTGTGCCTGCACTTCTTTTGGCTCATTCTGCATCCTTGATGGATGTCTCCTTGTAGATATCAAACACAACATCAATGCGCCTGCTCTTAGCACCTTCATGAACAGCGTGACTCAGTGCTGTACCTGCAAGCTGTGAAAAAGTTTTGTCGTTTCCCTTCAGTTTGTGGACCAGGCTCATCCCATCAATTATGGTAGCAGAGGGCTCGGGTATCACTTCTGCAGGAGAAACATTCCTCTCTAACTCCTTTGCGAGGGCAGCCTTGTTGGTCTTGCGGAGAGACCCATCACCGCTGGCAAGTGCCCAAGGCAAAGGCCCCAGGGGATGAGCCAAGACATCACTCATTTTGAGCTTTCTGTTCTCGGCAACAAGGATCATCTGGCCAAATAGGTTCCTGTCAGCCTTTAAGATAACCTCCTTGGCATGGTCTTGTGAGCGTGGCTTCATTCTGATGTTAGTGAACGTTCTCAGTTTCGTCTTCGTCATCGTGTCATGAAACTGTATAGTTGGCGTATCGATCTCCAGGCGCTCTTCCTTGAAGGCTTGATATGCATCCTCTCCTATTCTGTAGGCCCCTAGAAGGTCTTTGACAACTTCTGGTGGTGCCATAGTCGCAGTTGACAAACTGGCAAGATCTTCTTGCTCTGCGTTGAAGGGGTTCAACCAGCTGGTCTCCATCAGTTGAACTAAAGATTGGACATCGGCCTCATCTCTTCTAATCCTGGGCATCTGTAGGTCTGGGTGGCTGAAGTCAGTATACTTTTGGCCTACTACCATAGTCCTGAGCTGCCTTAAGTACCTGCTGCGATACTCCGATGTCAGGTAGTACCTGGCGACAGCTCCGCCTTTCAGGCTGAAGCCTTTTGTGCCCCCTGGTGTCTGGGTGTCTTTGTTGATCGTCTCTTCGATTGTCTGGTCCACAGGGATCCGTCCAAAGGGATTCTTGCTACCGATCTGGACCGAAAAGCCACCTTGCATGAAGTGTTCATGGACCTCTGGGTGTTCAATGGGCAGTCGAGACATCAAGGCATAGTAGTAGGTTAGGAACCGGCATAGTTCACTTTGTCATAGGCAAAACACCACGGTATCATCTGTCGGATTGCTCCTAGGTGGAGCATCCAGTTGCCTTCTCTGGAGGCTCGAATTAAGTCCAGCATGATCTCAACCATGTCCAGGTATGACATCCAGAATGCTGAGAGGTTGTGTTCATCTCTGAGGGTCTCAAGATAAACTTGGAAAAGCTTCATGATATGTGTGCATGATTCACTCTCCATCAGCTCTTGAAAGAGTCCCTGAGACACATTGCTGTGAAAGCTGTTGATGTCCTTCAGTGTTTCATCTAGATGGTGTATGTCCCTTGAATGGTTTTCTTCTAGCCATGAAAGGAAGCCTTTCCATGCAAGCCTCATCAGTGCTTCATACACGAGCTTGTGTAGTCTCACTGCTCTGTTGTACCTCTTGCCGTTCATCACTCCTGACACTGATCCTTCTGCGATGATACCTGATTCCACACACAGATCTCTAAGACCTGCATCTTGAAACCTCTTTCCTATGGTGGAGATGAGATTACAGATTGTGTGGAAGACGCCCATCCTGATGATAATGTTCTTGAACTTCTCTTGTTTCCAGATAACTTCGGCAGCTTTGGCATAGAGTGCTTGATCAAACACGCACACAATCTTGTTAAGCTGTAAGGACTGCATGATAGCATGCGTTTGTTCCAAGATTTCATTAACGGTGGACATTTCTGTTGCGGGAGCATTGATAGTGGGCAGGTAGCTTACAGTGTCCTGAACCACTGCAATGTCTCTGCGCATTTTGATGTTGAACCCAGTCCAACTGCTGATGGACTGGTCCTCATGGTCTGACATTCGAGTAAGAAGCCAGATATGGTTCTTTGTCTTTGAATCCTGGACTTCCTTGGTAGTGTCGACATACGCAGTCTCAATCCTAGGTGGCCCTGCCCGCCGCCCAACATTGTATATTGGCAGCATTGATGATGTCTGAGTGATGCTTCTTATCTTGGACTTGGTAATCTCTGGCAGGACTTTCTCTGGCACAGAGCCTGCAACCTTGGACTGGACAGCAATGCCATTGACTCTATGAGAAGTACCTGCTCCACTTAGGGTCTCTTCAAGTCGGTCAATGTTATCCCAGGCCAGGGTTGTGAACACACCAGGGTAGATGTTTGCTGGCAGTGGAATGTCATCCTTTGAGCATTCCAGCTTCTGGATACAAAGGGCTGTATCGATCTCCTCAAACATTGAGTAAGACACACAGTGACCAAGACGATTCAGAGTTCGGATCAGTTCTGTGTTTCCTGTCAAAGACTTTACAGCATTGGTCAGCAGTACGTGCTTGGGTGGTTTTGTCTTGCCACTGGTAACAGCAAAGACCAAGTCACTGCCAAAGGAAGTGGCAAGACGTTGAGCTCTTTCAGAGGGAGTTTCACACTCACACTCTCCTGTCAGCAGGGTGTGCAGGAATTGAGTGACTGCTGCAGGAATGACATTCTGATCTGTATCGGGAGGCCATGGCTGACTCACATCTTGTTTATTGATCTCATTCCTCAGCTGCATTCCTGCTTTGGTTAAGACATCTTCAGAGTTAGCTGCTCTTGCTTCTTGCAGGTCTTTTGCCATTTTGTGTGCTTGCCGGGCAAGGTCGTCCATTGAGAGGCTGTGTGGATAGATTAGAAGCTTTCCTTTCTCATCTGGGACAAAGCGTAGTGATTCTCCAAACTCGGTTTCAATCTTTCGGCGAACATGTTTCTTTGTCGCTGGTTTCAGTTGGATAATACCACGGGACATCATGGATCTCTCAAGCCTAGATGTGAGGTTTGTCATAGGCAGTACCTCTGGGTTGGGGAATAATTTGGTCCTTATATACAAGCAGAGTTCCTCGAGGGCTTCTGTCTCAACCTCTTCGTAGCGTGCTTCCTCGCTTTCTTCCTGATTTTCACCTGCACCCGACCTGGCGGCCGCTGGGAAATCATCTTTTGTGAAGAGTTTGTAGCACGACTTGTGGTAGTGACCCTCTGCAGCAACAAGGTCTCTGCTAACTAAACCAAGGATTCTCTGGTTGAGTTTCCTTATTGCTGCTCTGCGAATCTTCTCATCTGCTCGTAGCTCAACACACTGTATGAGTGGCTCCCTTGTCTTTGTTGTTTTTATGTACTTGCTTGACTTCTCGCAGAAGATACATACTTTGGCATACACCCTGCTAGTACTAGGGGCATCCCTTGATGCCCTCCTCCTGGGGTCGACGCTTGCTGATTCTATCTTGACACCCTTGGCAAGGATAGAATCCAGTGACTTCTTCATTGTAAAGAGACTACGACATTTACGGTGATAATGTATGTGTGGTATTCCTCCTTCTTCAAGGCCCTTGGCTGCTTCCAGGACTGGATCATGCTGCCTGATTTCTGCAGCCCTGAGCAATGTGTTCCAGGAGTCCAAATCCTGTGGTGACACCAGAGCATCGCTGTCATCATCAGAGCAGTGGATGATACAGTCGATCCGTGCTCTCTTCCTCGCAGATGGTTCCATCCTGCCGTCAAACAGTCGACACACACCTGCAAAAAATATCACCATTAAACCATGAACAAACAAACACATTACATGGAAACCACTCTACATATGTTTGCTCCTTCCAATAATAAATTATCCCCAAAATATAACAAAAAATCCCCAAATATGAAATAAACCCCTAAATATGGAGAAACTTGAAATACACATCGGAATAATTCTTGTAGAGAATCAAATAAGCTACAAGAGCTGTTAGAATATATTTTTCAATGTTCCCCATATTTAAGGATTTATTCTAGATTTAGAGGAAAATACCCAAAATATAGAGTATATTCCGAAATATGAGGAAATTTGAAAAATACCTAGGAACAACTCTGGTAGAGAATATAATTCTACATAGGTGTTCAAAGTTTCGCGATGATTGTGTGATGGATTTTAAAGAAAATGAGGAAAACGCCGAGCGTCACGCTAAAAATCTTTATTTTTGGGTAGCGCCCCTATTGCATCAAAAAAATTAGACTAAGCTACCAGTGCGAGAAGGCTATCATATCTTAATGTACTTACAGTCACTCTATAAACATTTTAGTACCATTCGTGTTTAGTCACCCCAGGTGGTACCGATATCTGGCCTGGCTCATGGACTATACTTCTTATGGGTTAAGAGGGGATGGTTCACTTTTTGGTCGATTGTTTTCATTCCTATATTTTTTTTCTAGTTTCCTCCCTAGACCTCCCTCAAACTTAGAAAACACCCCCAAGACTAGGTAAACTTATACATTTTTCGGTAGAAAATGTCCCGGCCGAAGGCCGTTTCCTCATATAATTACAGGCTCGCTATCGCTTGCCAGGAAAAAAATGGCACGATAGGTCTAAAATTGACAACAAAATGGAGCTAAAGGTGTTAAAATCACCAAACCAATGTGCCGAACGTCTTAACATCTCAAAACTAATATGCTAACATGATGGAGAAGGGGGGGGGGGGGGGGGGGGGGGCCTGAAAATACCCAGGCCATCTTCCCTTAACAGCTCATTTCGGTCACAACTCTATTCCCAGGCGAGGGTTTTCGTGCATAGTAAAGCTTTGTAGATCTTTTTAACCCTTGCAAGATACGATGAAGCATTTCTTTTATGTGTTCTGGCTATTGTTAGACGTTTTTTTCAGATTAGGAAGGGTATATGGAGTGAATTAAGACCATCTTTACCCTTTTACTTCCCACAAACCCTTCCGAAGCTGCACACAATCGTCTAATAATAGCCAGGATAAAGTGTCAAACGCGACATAATCCTCAAAGTGTAAAGTAGGTTTAAGTTAAGTTTGTTTAGATTAGCCAATGTTGGAGTAGGTTAGGTTAGGCTGGGCTAGGTTAGGCTGTGAACAGCGGGGTTAGATTAGAGAAAATTAGATAAATCTAGAGTAGTTTGTTTCTGAACACAAATGGTATCAAAAGGTATCAAACATTTATTTGCCAATAGAAACATAAATGGAACACAAGATTGAACATATATGTAATCTTGGCAAGGCCTTTTTTGCGGATCTACGGGAGAAAATACCCATGACAAATGATTCCAAGGCCAACATATCACCTCCACGTCTTACAACTCCAACTTTAACCTTGACAAAATAAATCAATAAAATGTTAAAATTAAAATATATACATCTACGGAAGAAAGCAACCACGAAAGAAATGACTAGGTGAGAAGAACATCATCTCCTACAACTCCACTTTGGCTGTGAACACGAAATAAATCTACGGGACGAAACACCGATGGGTGAAAACCTAAATCCGACGACTCCATAAGTGAAAAGAACTCCTTCAATTCCTACAACTCTACTTTGGCTCCAAACACAAACTAAATCTACGGGAGGAAAAACCCATGGATGAAAACAAAAACCCGACAAATCAAAAGCGAAATTAACATCTCCACCTCCTACAACTTCACTTTGGCTCTTAACACGCACTAAAATCTACGGGATGAAAGACCCATGGATGAAAACAAAAACCTGACGAATAAAAATCGAAAAGAACACCTCCACTTTGGCTCCGAACACGAAATAAATCTACGGGAGAAAAGACCCATGGATAAAAACAAAAACCTGACGACTCAAAAGCGAAAAGAACTCCTCCACCTCTTACAACTCCACTTTGGCTCTGAACACAAAATGAATCTACGAGAGGAAAAAGACCCATGGATGAAAACAAAAAACCGATGACGAAAAGACCCCCTCCACCTTCTACCTCCCTCCCCTCCCCCACCCCCCCCCATACCAGCGGCCGGAGTTTCCTCACGTAGTCAAATCCCATATTCAGGTCAGACGTGTGGCATCAGAGGGGCACACAGGGGGCCGGGAAAAACTGACTGCCACCTGCGAGAGAGAGAGAGAGAGAGAGAGAGAGAGATCGTGGTTTGAAACAAAAACAGGGATGCTGAATGAAAGCTAAAGTGAATAAATACATTACAAAATGATTCATAGCCAAATAATAACCACGTGCGAGAAAACTTAAACATGCTACAAACTCGAGTCCAGAGGAATTAAACGAGCCGATGATGGAATTAACCCTTTCACGTTTTTATGACGCAGAGTTGCCAGATTAGCAATAATAAATAGAGTTCTCTCACTCTTATAATTACCTCTCCAAAATTAGTTTTCTGCCCACAGCTAACTCAAAGACAACTGCAGAGGTTGAAGTAACTAAACTAAAGGTTTCTAAATACCCCTGATGGTAACAAAGGCTTTAAAGTATCCCTAATAGGCTCAAAATTGCGTAAAAAACGTGAGAGGGTTAAAGTAGAATGAATAGCGCAAGTGGTGAAGCGAGTACAAGATTTACCGCCTAAGAAGTAGCCATTACAATCACCATATATTGAAAGTTAATTACCGGTCCGTCACACCAAGTCGCTCATTCCGCCCGACAACGCTACAGTGAACGATGTGGACCGGGCGACCAGGTTGTGGAGGGGAAGTGTAGTAAGGAGGGAGACGATGACCCCATGACAAATATTACTCCTGATTACTTTGAAAATCAAGCAACAACATATCTATCATATGATGCGAAGCAGGCAAACAGGGAGAAAATGGAGGCTTATAGCCTGTAGATTCCTTCGCTCAACATGGTGAAGTGAGGAGGACTAAATTCAGGTGGCGAGTGAGACAATGAAGCAAACGAGTGATGCAAGTGGCTCATTCGTACTCTTACCTCCATACAGTAGAACTAAGGTGTGTGGTTGTCTTCTCGTTGCTCGTTGTAGCTCCGACTTCTTTAATAAGCTTCATCGCCACTGTCTTGTGTAGCAATCTCGGACAATGCTCTCTCTCACACGCCGTCTATTCAGCTTATCATTCACCAGGCACTGCTCCCTTGCATTATTTTGGATATGGGAGTATTCATTAAATGTTAATGTATTGTGAACAGTGAGGGCTTGTGTAGTGATGTACTGAATCCAAGTACAGCACAAATTTGATCCCAATAAGATCTTCCCATTGACACATCGGGATTTGAACCCGGGACTTTAAGCTTACCTGTCCAGTAGTGAGACCACTCCATCACACCTTCCCTGTAGTGATGATGAAGAACGATGGCCCCGAAGAAATGCTAAACAGGATAACAATGGAAATTATGCAACAACAGATCTACACTAAATTAAATTAGGGGTAAAACAAAAACAAGTATATGAAATGATTGGGTACTTCGATAGCACTTTACCTTTCTATCTTTATATTGAATTGGTGTGTTACTACTAATATACATTTATAAGGGTATACTATTTTGAACAATAATAACACTCTATACCAATTTTAAATACATATATTTTATACAGTGTAGGAGATGATGGGGGAAGGGAAATAGAGTGATGATGGGGGAAGGGAAACAGTGATGATGGGGGAAGGGAAATAGAGTGATGATGGAGACTGATGACCCTTGAACATATAATACAAGGGATATACAATGGAAATAGGTCATCAGCAGATTGACCATAACATAACACCCAATGCCTCTATGCGAGGTCACAAAAAACTGCTACATGATGGAAAAGCTACATGAACAATCTTATGAAGCTCACAAAGTCAGTATTATTGGAATCCCATTGCGCGCTCGAGAGAGAGAGCGAGATAGAGCGCACGACAAAATGTATATGGACTTCTATATAGTACAAACTTGGTTTAAGGGGAGAATTTTTTAAATTTATTTCTGTAATTTTTCTTTGTCTTTAGTTTTCCTCCCTAGACCTCTATCAAGCTTTAAACATATATATATATATATATATATATATTTATTTATTTCCAAGACCCCCTTCGAGATAAATTTGTACAGTTTTCGGTAGAAAAATGCTCCGGCCCAAGGCCGGGCCATCCTACATTACAGACTCGCTATCGTTTGCCAGGAAAAAATCGACACCTAAATGGCACGAAAGTCATAACATTCACAAATAAATTGGGCGAAAGTTCATAAATCGCCAAAGTAATGGGGCGAACGCCTTATTATCTCATATTTAGTGGGTCCAAACATGAGGGAGAAGGGGGTCCATAAAGAACACCCCCTTCAACTGCTCTATACGACAATCGGCACCGACTAGCAGAGTGATGAGGGGGAGATTGTAGGCACCAATTGAACAGGGCTAGACCCAGGAGAGGCTATAGGCATTTGATAATGAGTCGCTGGAACTCCTGTTTCATTTGCTTGACCTCTCTAACTGATTTTCTTTGTGCCTCATTAAAACTGAGTGTAATCCAGCTCGCTCCCACAAACACCCCCTCCTCCTACCTACTTCACTACACTAAACATGGACACCACACTTCTTTCTTCCACAAACAAATTTTCTAAAAATTATGAACAATAGTCCAGCCTCGGAGTCCCCAGGGGGGAGGACCATAAATGCCCTCACACACGCCCAACCTTTCCCTGGCGATCCCTCAAAAGTATCTGGATCTCGCCCTGTTACTCTTACTATCAACTTTTGCAACATTCGCGGCCTCTCCTCTAATTTTCCCTCTGTTGACCACCATCTCTCCTCCTACAAACTTTATCTTCTTTTCCTCACAGAAACTCAGGTGTCTGAAGCAACTGCCAGCAGCCCCTTCTATGTATCCTGCTACTTTCTCTATCCTAGTTTTAAAGCCAAAGGCGGATGTTGTGCATACGTGCACAACAAACTCACTTGCTCTCCTGTTCCCGATTTCGACTCCTGAATTCTCAACTTTATGGCTCAAACTTTCCTGTCATTCTCATACTAAATATTTCTGTGCTGTCTATCTTTCCCCTAAATCTACCGACTTTCCCAAATTCTTTGACTATATAAACTCTAAAGTGGAACACATTCTATCCATTTCTCCTTTCTCTGAAATCTACATCTTAAGAGATTTTAACGTTCACCACCGCCAATGGCTTTCCTCTCTGGTGAACAAACCTATGTTTTTTCTATCCTAAATGACCTAGAGCAGTTGGTTCAGCAACCCAACCGTATCCCGGATCGCCTCGGAGATCGGCCCAACATTCTTGACTTGTTTCTAACTTCTAACCTTTCTTCTTATACTGTTGATCTTTTCTCTCCTTTGGGCACCTCTACCATAAACTCATCTCTGTCACCTGTCCTATCTCTTCATAGGTAGTAGGGGTAGGCAGCCCCGCCCAGGGAAGTACTACCGCCAAGGTTTCGGGAGACTCAGGGAATAGCCTGAATTCCATTTTCTCTCCCAGGCCTTGGTAGCTGGATACATATCTTTCTGCCTCACACATCAGGGGTATCAGGAAAACCCTCTTTATATAACATACACATCCAACTTCACGAAATTGCCCTACATCGCTATCCTCTATCCATAAAACACTACTCTTCCCACTACATATCATACATGTAACACCATACACCTTTACCAAATAAATATGGCAGTACAATTGTTAAGAGCAAACCTGGTGATCCCTCGGATATCCACCTCCGGCAGGGTTGGGTCATTGACACAGGGCCCTCCCGGTCGTCATCATGCGACTGTGTCAAGAGCATTGCAACGTCCCAAAGCTGCTCGTCGGTGCAGCTTTTTCTTTAGCAATATAAGGGGACTTCACTCTAACATCAATTCTGTACATCAATTTCTTCAAGCAGAATCCCCTACTCTCCTTTTTTTGACAGAGACTCAAGTAACATCCACATCTTACACGTCTAGATTTAATTTTCCAGGTTATCAACTGCTCCAAAATTTCAGACCTAAAGGAGGTGTATGTTGCTTCGCAAAATCTGAAATTGCCCTGGAGGAGGTTACTAGTTTCAATTGTCCCTATTTTGATTATTCTATATACAAATTAATTTCTGCTGGTAAATTTAAATACATATGTTGCATCTACCGTTCCCCAAATACTCCTCCAGAGCAAAGTCTTTTTGATTCTCTGTCCTCACAACTCAGTGTCCTCAACTTAAATGCTTCTTCTGAAATCACTGTGTTGGGTGATTTTAATATCCATAATGTTGAATGGCTCACTCATTCAGCCAGGAGTGATGATGCTGGTCTTGAATGTGAGCTATTTGCAGACTCATTTAATCTCACTCAACTAGTCAACCAACCCACCCATGTACCAGATAATCCTAATCATAATTCCCACCTACTGAACTTATTTTGAACAACCAATTCAGAAAATTATGATGTTACAGTGAGGTCCCCGCTTGGATCTTCTGATCACTGTCTGATACAGGCCACCTGTCTATCACCTACCACACCTTCCCACTCTGAACCTGTTTTGGTGACTAAATGGCATTACCATAGGGCAAACTAGGAGGGTCTTCAAGGTTTCTTTATTGGTATTCCCTGGACCTCTTTCTTTTCTAATGATGCACAGCACACACGACCTTGAGCCACATACAAGATTTTGTAAAAATTGGAATGGAAACTTTTATTCCTCATCAAAAGTACAGTAAAAGATCTAATTCACCTAAATGGTTTGACCATAATTGTGCTAGAGTAACTGAACAAAAAGCAATAGCCTACAATGCATACACAAGATCAAAAACACATGAAGCCTTTAATTACTTTAGAAACATCAGAAATCATGCCAAAACTGTATTAAACCTAACTAAATCAAACTTTCTCCACAAGCAGGCAAATAAACTTCTAAATAATCCAAATGATAACAAAATATTTTGGTCTACTCTTAACTCATTCAAATCCAACTTCACTAGGCCTACTGCTTCATCCATTCCACCATTAAAATCTCCGACTGGCAATCTTGTAAGTGACCCACGAGGTAAAGCTAACCTTCTTGCGGATATTTTCTCCACCAACTCAACCTTAGATGATATAAATCAAGATGTCCCTGTACTTAATTTTAATTCGCCTGAAATTCCCTCACTTAACCCGTACAGCCCCAGCGACGCGCCTGACGCGTCGGCGATGTATGTAACGCACAGCCCCAGAGACGCGCCTGGCGCGTCACCCTAATTGTGCCGACCGTAACCTCAGGTGTAGCCACTCAAGAGGGCTCAGATTTGTATGGGAACTGTGTACGTATCCCACGCAACCGTGCCGATGGTTGAAATCTCTCAAAGTCCACGTGCGTGCGCGTGAGCGCGCAATAACCTGGTTTTTTGGGGTAATTTCCTTCAATTTTTTACTCTTGTAAAATACGTTTTCGGGGGCTCTGTAGGACCATTCTTTAAGCTTTTTGAGCGGTTTTTCGTGGTTTTTCCTTCATTCCTAACCCATTCGCTATTGTTTCTGGAATAAATTTTTTTTTTGAAAACCGGTCGGGTTCTGGTGAACAAACATTACAAAACTAGCCGGGGCTGGACGGGTTAAGATCCACACCAGACATGTCAAAACTGTTTTGCAGAATCTCTCGGTAGATAAGGCTCCTGGTCCAGATGAAATTCCTCCAATAGTACTTAAGAATTGCTCCTTGGTGCTCGCTCCTGTATTGGCAATTTTTTTCCGTCTGTGTACTCATACCTCATGCTTCCCAGTACCCTGGAAAGAAGCAAACATCATCCAGTTCCTAAAAAAGGTGCCTCTTCAGATCCATCAAACTACAGACCAATAGCTATAACTTCCACTCTTGGTAAAGTCTGAAAGTATATTAAACAATCACATAATTAAGCATCTTGAGAATAATAAATTAATCAGTGATAGGCAATATGGTTTTAGACGATGTCGATCAACTGCAGACATTCTTTGCCTTCTTACGCATCAAATCAACCAAGCTACAGACCAACATGGTGAAACACATACAATAGCACTGGATATATCAAAGGCATTTGATAGAGTCTGGCATCAATCTTATTGTCGAAGATGTCACACTACGGCCTTGCATCATTAGTTCCACTAATTTCTTCTTATCTTCATAACAGAAAAAATATGTGTAATGGTAGATGGCCTTTATTCTCAATTTCACTCAATAAATGCTGGTGTTCCCCAGGGATCAGTTTTGGCCCCAACTCTGTTCCTCATTCATATCAATGATCTCATATCTACCACTCATAATCCAATACATTCCTACGCAGATGACTCAACACTCCACAGTTCCTTCACATTTACCAATTCTTTCACCCAACCCGATCTTATAAATTCAAAAATAAACACTGCAATTTCTCTGAACCAGGACCTATCTAGAATTAATGAATGGGGACAAAAGAATCTAGTTTCCTTTAATGCACAGAAAACCAAGTACATTCAATTTTCTAACCGACAGAATCTCACTGATATATAATTTTTAATGATGTAAATATTCCCACTTCCCCTAGTATTGACATTCTCGGTGTAACATTAACTACTAACTTGAGCTGGACACATTATGTTAGAAGCATTGCTAAGAATGCCTCTAAAAAACTGGGACTTCTGTACAGAGTTCGAGAATTCTTCACTGACGAGCAGTTGGCCGTAATATATAAAAGTCATGTGCGTTCTCAGATGGATTACTGTTCACCTCTGTGGAGTGGAAGTGGAGTGATTGCATTGAGGCAGTTGGACAAAATTCAAAATAAAGCTATTAGATTAATCAATAACCCTGCAATCACGCAGGACCTTCCTACATTATCCATAAGAAGAAACGTTGCATCCCCTGCATTATTCTACAGATATTTTCACAGCAATTGTTCCGAGGAACTTGCTTCAATTGTGCCGCCTCTCCACATCTTTCCCCGTAGAACTAGGGCAGCTGAGAGCGCCCATGAATTTACACTTTCTCCTCCACAATGCAGAACTTCTGCTTATCAAAATTCATTTATCCCGAGAACTACTACTCTTTGGAATTCACTTCCCTCGAGTTGCTTTCCACAAACTTACAATCTACAAAAGTTTAAATCCAGTTGTTACAAACATTTTATGAATGGAGGATGCCTTTAGGCACATGGACCTTTTTGTTTTATCTGTGTTTTTCCTTCCTCCATTCATTGTCTCTTAAAAAAAATAAAAAAAAAAATATGGCCACCCAATCCGGCCACCCGATCCTCCCAGCCGGCGGCGCTTGTGGGACTTTGGCGCTGCCGACTCGGAGGCTCTCTGGCAGTAGGCTACTTCTTTGATTTCCCTTGGAATGATTTTTGCTTCCGTGACTGGGGACCCTCGGAGAGTGCTGAACACATTACCAAAGGTAATCCTATCGGGCATGGAGGCATACATTACATTTTCTTTTTCTCAGACTAATGCAAACAAATCTTGGTTTACTCACGCTTGTTCTACTGCTGTCCGTAATAAGGAGGACGCATTAAAATGGTACCGACGCCTTCAAACTAAGAATCTCATTCTTCCAATGTTTTTGCCCGGAATCAAACCAAATCTGTTCTTCGATTTGCCAAACACTCTTTCATCATTAATAGATCCACTGAATTATCCAACTCTAGCTCTTCCCAAGCTTTCTGGCATATAGCCAAAAACCTCTCCAACAATTTTACTTCCTCGTCTTTCTCTCCCTTTTTCCACTCTGATGGCACAACCATCACTTCTTCCTCTGACAAAGCCGAATTCTTCAATCATACTTTTGCTAGAAACTCAACCTTGGATGATTCCAATGCTATTCCTCCCTCTCCATCCCCCTCTCTCCTACTTTTGCCTAATATCCTAATCTCCTCTAAAGATGTACTTGCTACCCTCTCTGGGCTTAATACTAAGAAGGCATACGGTCCGAATGGTGATCCTCCTGCTGTACTCAAAAACTGTTCTTCCGTGCTGACTCCCTGCCTAGGCAAACTCTTTTATCTCTGTCTCTCCTCTGTCTTCCCTTCTTGCTGGAAGTTTGCTCTCATTCAACCTGTCCCAAAGAAGGGTGACCACTCTCAATCCTTCAACTATCGTCCAATTGCTCTTATCTCTTGTATCTCAAATTTGTTGAAAACTATTCTTACTTCCAAATGTCTTAAGCATTTCTCTTCTCATAATCTACTCTCAGATCGCCAGTATGGCTTCCTTAAGGGTCGCTCTACTGGAGATCTTCTTTCATATCTTCCTAACTACTGGTCATCCTCCTTTCGGGACTTCAGTGAGACCTTTTATATTGCGTTAGATATATCGAAGGCCTTCGATAGAGCCTGGCACAAATCTTTAATTTCTAATTACTGTCCTTCAATTTCTATCCCTCCATCTGTGCCTTTGTCTCTAATTTCCTTTCCGACCGTTCGTTCCATAGCTGCGGTTGTGGACAGCCATCGTTCAGTTTCTCATCCTATCAACTCCGGTGTTCCTCTTTCTAATTTTCATATATGATCTTCTCAACTGTACCTCCAGTCCTATCCATTCATATGCAGACGACTCTACCTTACACTATTCAATTAGTTTTCCAGAACGCCCCAGCCAGTAATCCCTCAAAAACAAACATAATGAAGCCATACAACACTTATCTTCTGATCTAACTACCATTTCCAATTGGGGCAGAGAAAACCTTGTTGCCTTTAATGCTTTCAAAACCCAATTTCTCCATCTATCTACCCGTCGTAACTCCCAGAGGACTATCCCTTATACTTTAACAATACAAAAATCAACCCTTCAACTTCTCTCATTATTCTTGGTGCCTCCTTTTCTTCTGCTCTCTCTTTGAAGGACCATACAGTAAACCCTCGTTATCTCGGACTTATTGGGGGGAGACCACTTCCGAAAAGTCCGATTTTCCGAGAAGTCCGAAGTCCGACTTAGTGTCCGACTTAAGAGAGGGAAAATGTCCGAATTGGAAGCGAGAGTCCGCGCCACAAGATAAAATGGAGACTAGCCTATCACTAACAACGTAGACTCAAGATGAATTATAGTGTACAGCAGACACATTATACAGTAATGTACAGGTACAGTACCGGTACATGTAAATATATACAGTAGTATAAAGGGAATACAACAGTACAGTACAATATTTTTAGTGAACAGTACATTATAGTACAGTGTACTATTCTGCAATGTACTGATCAGGAACACTCACCCTCACATAAGAAAGACTGGAAACAGGTCCCTTCATCACTCCCTTCCCTGTGATGTGTACTGTAGGTTTGTATGTAGTCTTGCTGATTGTTTTTCCTTGATGATTGTCTTTTCCCCCCTCCCCACACTTCACTGCCCCTTCTCCCCCTCACTCCCCTTCTCCACCTCACTGTCCTTCTCCACCTCACTATCCTTCTCCACCTCACTCCCCTTCTCCACCTCACTCCCCTTCTCCACCTCACTGTTCTTCTCCATCTCACTGTCCTCCATCGCACTGTTCTTCTCCACCTCACTGTTCTTCACACCCCCACTGTTCTTCGAACCATGTCCCTTACCGTTCATAGGACCCTTACCTTTATACATCACCATCACATCGTCAATGTCACTATCTAGGTCCATCGACATATCTGACCATGGAATCGTGTCAGCAGTACTGAGGGAGGTCGATGCAAGGGAGGAGATCGAGGATGTTTGAGGTCTGGTTAGTAGTGTTGTTGGAGTGAAGAAGGAACTAATCTTTCGTTGCTTCTTGCTGTCCAGGTAGACTTTCTGCACAGTAAAGCGGCCACTTCGAAGAGGCTCGTAGAGAAAAGTTAACTTATCATCCATTTCCTGCGACAGGTACTTCAGAATGGCATCAAAGGACTCCAGGACACTGACTAGGCTGACCTTTCCCTCACCAGTTTCTTCTGCTTCTTCGTCTTCGTCTGGTTCTTCCTCTACAGAGCCACCGAGCACCTCTGCAGCAATTTCTTCATCAGTCCTGTGTTCATGACCTGGTAGATCGACATCTTGTTGTATCCAGTCCTCCACCTCTGCCTCAGGAAGGTCACCCTGGTTGGCCTGCTGGAGTAGGTTGTGAAAGTCCCCAGCCTCGAACACAATGAACCTATAATCGTTGGTTTTGGGGATATCAAGCAGCTTACACCAGTCATTCTTGAGTGTGTTAAATGTGACTTCTTTCCAAGCTTCGGCCCAATTGTAGATGCAATCACGGAGGGTGTACTTCTTTAAATTTTGCAGAGTTTTCTTGCCTCGTTCATCCACATAGCCTGCTCGTAGCTGCTGGTACCACTTGATGACTGCTGCGTAGATATCAGGGAAGGGCAACTTAGCTTTCCGGAATATCTTTGAAGAGGCTGGGCCATGAAGAAGGGTGGCGCCATGCTCTCGGATCTTTTCCTCATCTCGGATAAAGTTGTACACAGTCGACTTCCCAAGCTGATACTTCTCCTGCAAGGCTTTGGCTCTCATACCGCCATCCAGGTCCTTAAGCATCTGCAGCTTCGTCTCCAGAGATACGGATGTCACTTTACACTTCACTTTAGCCTTGGGAGGCATAATGGCCAAGTAAAGGGATGCGATGCGCACGAGAATAACAAGCGGACTGAGGCTGATAAGGCGGGAGAGGAGGGTGAGTCAGGGAAAACAAAGGGGGGTGGGACGGAGGATAAGGGGTGAGGGGTGCATGCGGGGGGAGTGGTTGCTATGGAAATTCGCCGCTTGGGATGTCCGCGACTTGGGCATGACGCCACGGACATCTCGGAATTTTCCGATATGTTCCGAGTTGTGAGGTGACCTGTCCGACAGACCACGTGGGCCCTCAGAGTTTTACCCCTTAGATCTCGGAATTTCCAAGATATATGGACACCTGTCTGACAAGCCACGGTGGTCTCTCGGATACAAATCGTAGATATCGGAATTTTGCCGAGATCTACGGCGAACTATCCGAGAGGCCGATGCCATTCCGAGAAGTACAGGTTTCCGACTAAAAAGAGTCCGAGATAATGGGGTTTTCTGTATTACCAATTTTGCTAAGGCGGCCTCCCAGAAGCTGGGTGTGCTCAACCACCTCAAGGGGTTCTTTACCCCTGCACAGCTTCTTGCTCTGTACATGGGCACATTGCATCCCTGTATTGAGTATTGTTCACATGTGTGGGGAGGATCCTCTCACACAGCACTTCTAGACAAAGTAGAAAGGAAAGCCTTTCGTATCATTAACTCCCGTCCAATCACCGACTCTCTGCAATCTCTCTCTCTTCGCCGCATTGTTGCATCTCTCTCGCTATTCTATCGCTATTAGAATAATCGGTGTTCCACAGAGCTCTCTCAGTGTATACCACCTCCTCTACGTAGGGTATGTAAGACCCATCTTGCAACACAATCCCACCCCTACTTTGTGCAACTCTCCAACTGACGAGTGAAACGATACTCCCAATCTTTCTTGCATAATAAATCGTAGGCTTGTGCAGCATTCTTTTAACTGTCTTCGTGGTGCAATGCATAAGTGTGTTGATTTTCGGTGTGAGCATCCTGGGTTCGAATCCCCGGACTGCCACATGTGTTTGTTTATTTCATTAATCAAGTTTAGGAGTAAAGTTGGTTACTGGAGAGAACATAATAATTAATTCTGGTTCAGTAGTAGTTCATAGAGAGGCCTTCCTTAGGGTTAAGTGCCCCATTAATTACTATTTCCATTCACATATATGCATAGCCTCCGATAGCCGCAGTTGGAATGTTTGTACATGCTAAGATTGGTATGCAGGATTCGAAACTGCATAATAAATTGTAGGCTTGTGCAGCATTCTTTTAACTGTCTTCGTGGTGCAATGCATAAGTGTGTTGATTTTCGGTGTGGGCATCCTGGGTTCGAATCCCCGGACTGCCACATGTGTTTGTTAATTTCATTAATCGAGTTTAGGAGTAAAGTTGGTTACTGGAGAGAACATAATAATTCAACAGCTGAGCTCTGGAACTCTCCCTAATTCCATGTTTCCTTCATCCTATGACTTAAATTGCTTCAAATTCTGTGTGTCCAGACATTTTGGCTCAACATTAATTGATTTTGACCCTGTCACTCTTTCAACTCTGGGGGAGGCACTCGTCACAGGCAATTTTACCTTTTGTCTCCCTCATCCACATAGGAAAAAAAATGGAGCTGATGATACTAAAGTGATGAGAGAGAGAGAGAGAGAGAGAGAGAGAGAGAGAGAGAGAGAGGAAGATGAGCTGATGATAACTTGGGTTACTACGGTAATGGGAATGGATGGTGTGAGAGAGAGAGAGAGAGAGAGAGAGAGAGAGAGAGAGAGAGAGAGAGGTCGCGCGCGAGAGCGAGAGAGATGATAATGATGAGTAAGATGGGCTGATGATACTAGGGCGGGCAGGCGTTAGGGCGGTGACGATAATGGAAATGGATGATGTGGGAGGGAGGGTATCTATCTATCTATCTATCTATCTACCTATCTTTCTATCTATCTATCTATCTATCTATTCCTATCTATCAATCCCTATCTTTCTATTTATCCATCTCTATCTATCTATATATCTATATATCTTCATCTATCTATCCCTATCTATCTATCTATCCCTATCTATCTATTCCTATCTATCTATCCCTATCTATCTATCCATCTCTCTCTCTCTTATCTCTCTCTCTCTCTCTCTCTCTCTCTCTCTCTCTCTCTCTCTCTCTCTCTCTCTCTCTATTTATCTATCTGTGTGCCGGTGATAATAGTAGTGTGGTGCGGGGATAGTGATGAGGGAGAGCGGGCACCCACAATTATTCATAGGGAGAAATTAGGGATATTGATTGCCATTTTGGGCGCCATGTTGTATGCCTCCTGTGTGTGTGTGTGTGTGTGTGTGTGTGTGTGTGTGTGTGTGTGTGCGTTGTACAATTACTCATAAACATTCGTGGATATGATTTATGATATTATAAGTATAACAACTACAAGCAAAGCCTAGAGTCTTAAAATGCCTATTGAATTGTTAGCTTATGTGCTTGTGTTAACCAATTTAATAAACATGTATCGTATAAATACGATAGAATATGACTCTTTTGTGATCTCTTATGTCTCTGTGACGTCATGATCTCTCCTACAGAACGACGTAGGACGAGTAGATCGTATATTATAAGATTGTAAATAAGTTAAGTTATAAAAGGCCTAATATGCTATTAAGCAATATTGCCATGGTCTTAAATAGTATATATAATTTATCGTATATATTAATATAATTTATCGTATAGAGCAACCTAAATGCGGTACGATAATTTGGGATCCTGGCGGTTTGCCAAAGCAGCAAGGTGTGCTTTTGAGGTACGCCAGAGCCTTCACGAACACCAACCAGTCAACATCTAATTTTTCCGCCCTCAGTTGATCGAGCTTTTGTGCCTCTAATCACAATACACATACAGCAATACACTCAGCTACACCATCACGACGCTCTCATCGACATCATGACTGACTGATAGATAAGCATAAATTATAATAATCATGTCCATTCCCATGTAATCATTTATTCTTTCTTTAACTTGACTCGAGTCTTGGGACCGAAGTCTCGTTCCCCATTGTCCACCACCATATTGGGTAAAACGTTCTCCCTTGCCTCATTGCCATGTGGAACTATTGGTGAGTTAATTCCTGGCTAATATTAACCCTTATAACCTTACCCTATATATACATTTATTATGTGAGACCTTTGGATATAAATTAGCTTGTTTCAGATTGAATTCAATTTAGATATAGAGTAGTTTTCATTTAGATTGATTTTATTTGATTCATTATAGCTTAGTAATATTTAACTTCCATTGATAGTTTACCATATTGGTGCCCAGACCCGGGATTTAGCTACCAGTAGGGGATTTTTCTTAGGCAGTGAGCAAGGGATTAGCCCAGGGATGCAGGAGCAAGGACCCCGGAGGGGTGGGGCTTGGCTATCTCCCTGTACCTCAGGCGCCGGTACCTCAGCGAATAGCCGTAGTAGGGCATTCATATGCAACTAGGCTAAGGGCAGCTGACGGAGGTACTGAGTCGTATCGGGCGTCGGAGGGGGAAAGAAATTTCAGGCTGACCTAATTCGGGGTACCGGGAGCAACCGTTGACACCCTGAAAGCCTCCCCCCAGTGGGGGCAAGTGGTTCGGTTTAGGCCGCATATGATCTTTTTGTTTATAGGCGGCAATGATATACGCCCCGGTACAGTACCCCGCGAGTTAGCTGACGCAATCAAAGAGGTGGCGCTGGATCTGGAGCGTGAGTCCGGAGGGAGCTG
This sequence comes from Paralithodes platypus, assembly GCA_032716605.1. Taxonomy (NCBI): domain Eukaryota; kingdom Metazoa; phylum Arthropoda; class Malacostraca; order Decapoda; family Lithodidae; genus Paralithodes; species Paralithodes platypus. Next base: position 26,471,351 of record CM064499.1, read on the forward strand.
CAAGATCGTGGCAATTGAGAGCCGGACGAGAGTCCGAGGGTTCTCAGCGGCGGATTATCAAGCTATAAAAAATTCTGTTAACCGCGCCCTGAGGTGTCGGTTAATAGAAACGAAGCACCGCTTTGTTTCTCTCACACTCAGCATCCGAGACCTCGACCAGGATGGTGTCCACCTCGACTTAGACACCAATCAAGTCCTGTATGACAAGATTGTAGGGCTAACGAAGCGTTGGCTAGAGAGGGACCCGGGGTTGTATCGTTGCGCCTGCCTAAGTCCTGCTTCCCACCCATCACCTTTCCCCAGTAATTTTCTTTTCCGTTTCGGACTTCCTGTGACATATGACCTGACCTAACATTTTTTCTTTTGGCGTCTCTTAATTAGACTATTATTTGGCCGTTGTTTTTGTAACGTAACATTTAGATACATAGCCTATAGGCTCACATGCAAAATGGATAAAAACGATAAAGAGACACCGTCTAGTGGGGTGCTGATCAAAGCCCCTAAAAATCAAAGGGCGGGACTTCGGGGAGTATTAAATAGGCTAATTGTGGACGTCAACACTTTCATCACTACTGCTGAACTAGAGGAATTGGAGGCTAGATTAGAAAACGTCCAGGCTACCCACGGTCGTATTACGGCTCTGAGTGAGGTGATTGTGGCTGACATGATAGAGGAGGAAGAGATAGTTACAGAGTGTGATAATCGCGCCCTCTATGACGAATCTGTCTTTAGAGCGAAGTACCTATTACAGCGTGCTGTCGCAAGTAAGAAGGGAGGCGATAATGAGGCCCATAGAAGGGCTGACCCAAAACATACTGTACACCTCCCAAAGCTCAATCTTCCTACATTTAGGGGCAAGTTAACCGAGTGGTTAGCTTTCTGGGACGTATTTCGATCTACGGTTCATGAATCCTCTTTGGATAATGTCCGCAAGTTTCACTATCTGAAGGGACAAATGGAAGGAGAGGCCTTACATTTAATAGAGGGTTTTGCAGTAGTGGGTGGTAGTTATCTTGAAGCGGTACACTTATTAGAGTCCACATACGGGGATAGAGAGCAGTTGAAGATGGCCCATGTCGTTGCCTTGTTGGGGCTCGCAGAACCACAGTATAAGGTTGATGAGTTGACAAACTTCAGGGCAAATATGGAGTGCCATACTCGATCGCTAGACACCCTAGGGCTTACCACGCAGGAAATGATAGTCATTATCTTGCGTCAGAAGCTTCCTATGGCAATACTTGATAAGGTAAGATCATTTGAGCTGGGGGAATTCAAAACTCAGTTCAGTAAGGAGATCAATAATCTACAGTTGAACAAAGGGAGAATGTATGTGTCGGGAGGGAGTGAGAATGTGGAGAAGAGGGGAACAGTAAGCATGACAGTGGGGACTAAAGTAAAGAAAGAGGGTGTGTATAAGAAACCTGCTCAGATTCTATGTAAGCTATGTAACAACAAACATAAATGGAGTTTCTGTGTAAAATACCCGACAAATGAGACAAAACTAGCACAGGCGAAAAGATTGAAGCTATGTGTAGGTTGTCTAAGTGGGGAACATGGTAAGCAGGGACAATGTACTGCTACATACTTAAGGTCCTGTCGGCACTGCAAAGGACATCACTTTGATAAGTTGTGTCCTACTGCAGATAAAGTCAAAGACGTCAAAAATGAGGGTACTACAACTGTGGCACTAGGTAGCACGCAAGACACCACTATATTGCCCACAATACAGATTCCCATGGAAGGTAATGACAGTAACAAAGTTTGTCGGGTACTTCTAGATCAAGGATCTCAACGTTCCTTTATAAAGAGGTCCGTACTAGTGGGATTGAAGCACCGAATCGTAGGGGCTGAGACTCTTCGATTACAGGGCTTCACAGGGGTTACTGATAAACAAGACTACGAGATAGCGGAGATTTCATATTTCTATCGTAAAAACCGGTACTTTATGACTTGTATCGTAGTAGACACCCTACCAGAATATGTATCTGTGGGTGTGAAGAAGGTGGAACACGCATTACGTAGCAAAGGGGTTAACTTGTCAGATCCCATGAGAAATCAGAGTGAGGTGCATGTTCTACTTGGTGTGGATCATTATTATGAAGTAGTATACCCTGGATTTAAAAAGATGTGTGGTGTAATTTTAATCCCCACTAAATTTGGATACTGCATGAGCGGAAAGGTGCATACTACACAGTCAAAGGTCCTGGTTGACACGGTCTCGATATATAGAGTCAATGTAACCGCGGCAGAGGAGTTGGGAAGGGAGGATTCCCAACCTAGTGACCCTAAGATGGCTGCCGAGTTCGACCTGGAACGACTGTGGAGATTGGATCACATAGGCATTAATCCTATGGAGACTGATTATGACTCGGAAGTTGCGCTACAAAGGTTTGACGAGTCTGTGTGCTACTGTGCCTCAGACAAGCAATATAAAGTTAGTTTACCCTGGAAGAACAGTGAGATAAGCCTGCCTACCAACTATGGTTTGGCATTAGGTCGCTTGCGCGCATTGCAGCGGAAATTGTCTAACGAACCGAGCACGCGCCAGGCGTATGACGATGTATTTCGGAGTTATGGGGATAGGGGCTTTATAGAGAGAGTCGATGTCAAGGAACCGTGTAAGAAGGTTAGGGTTCACTATCTGGCCCATCATGGGGTAAAGAAAGACAGCGTCACCACACCAATACGGGTGGTGTATGACTGTTCTGCCCACCAAGGACAACAACCCAGTCTAAATGACTGCCTGTTGACAGGTCCGTCCATGGTGTCGGACCTGTCCCAACATCTATTGCGGTTTAGGCTGGGGAAGTACGCCTATACTAGTGACATCGAGAAAGCATTCTTGATGGTCAAGCTAAAGGAGGAAGATAGAGATGTTACCCTCTTTCTTTAGTTCGGCGACATTAGCGACTCTGAAAGTCCATCATAATATACCGTTTTCGGGTTGTACTCTTTGGGGCCACTTGCTCGCAGTTTTTGTTAAATGCCACAATCAGAAAACATCTAGCTGACACTCATGAGGACACAAGTAAACTATCTCGCGGATTATACATTGACAATTTGCAGGGTACTAGCGATAGTCAAGATGATTTGTTATATGCATACTGGCAAGCACGCAGATTGTTTGTGGATGCACATCTATTTCTCCGTGAGTGGGTTACTAATAGTGAAGATCTTCAGAGTTTAATACAGGTGGATGGTACGGCATCTCTTAACCAGGAAAAGTCCAGAAATTTGGGGATGATCTGGCAACCTAAACATGACATACTAACTTTTCAAACAAGGTCTTTTGCTCAGCAGACAGGAGCGCACACAAAAAGAAGTCTGTTGAGCAATTTTTTGATCCTTTGGGTCTAGCATTACCCGTTACCATAAGAGCTAGGATTCTAATGCAGGAAGTTTGGAGACGTAAAATAGGATGGGATGACAGTTTACCCGAGGACCTGAATGACCAAGGGACATTGTTGTTGAATGAATATGCCATCCTATGTACTAAACCTATACCTCGTAAAGTGGCGGCGTTCGGTGACGTTACGTTACACACGTTTTGCGATGCTAGCGCCACGGCATACGGGGTAGCCATATATGTTGTTACTTCATTTGGGGCACATTTAGTTACAGCCCGGGCCAAGGTAGCCCCGGTTAAAAAGGTAACTATCCCTAAAATGGAATTGACTGCCATGCTGCTATTAGCACGTCTGGTGCAACATGTACGCGCAGCATACGAGAGCGAATTAAATATTGAAATCGTTCATGTATGGTGCGATAGTCAGGTCGCACTCAACTGGATACATAGCAAGAAGTCTCTGCCAGTTTATGTGCGGAATAGGGTAGATGAGATTAGAGCCCTTTTGCCAGACGTTGCTTATCATTATGTAAATACAAAGGAAAACCCTAGTGATCTCATAACTAGGGGTATAACGGCTAGCCAGTTAATGAAGTCCGAATTGTGGTGGCATGGTCCAAAGTGGCTGCTCCATGAAAGTGAATGGACTATATGGCATGCTGTTGGTGAGGGACTTGTGCCACTGGAAACAGTGGCAGTTACAGCCCAACCAAATGAGCCACCGGGTCCTATCATGAAGTGGGCAAGATTCGGTGACTATAATAAACTAGTCAGAGTTGTAGCTTGGGTGTTGCGATATGTATCCAATCTTAAGCTTAAAGTAACGGGCCAACTCTGCAACAGGGGTCACAACATTGATGCTCGTGAATTTAAAGCAGCTGAAGTAACTTTGATCAAATGGGTTCAAGTAGAAACCTTTTCCAATGAATTAGAATCCTTGAAAAGCTCGAATAAGACATTAATGCCTAATATAGTGCGTCAACTAAGGTTGCACCTAGACAGTGGCCTCATCAGGTGTGAGGGTCGCCTGAAGTGGTCGGGTGTACCAGACGGCACAAACCGACCTATACTTATGCCAACAAGACATCACGTTACTGATCTATTGATCATACGTGCACATAGGGAAGTAAAACACTACGGGGTATGTCATATTATATCAAATTTACGTCTCACATCGTGGATACCCAGAGTTCGACAAGTAGCTCGACGCGTAGTGAGAAAGTGTGTAATATGCCAGAGACTAAAGGGTAAACCATATGCAACTGGACCAGCTCCACCTCTACCTGAATGCCGTGTAAAGCACGTAGAACCTTTCCAAGCGGTAGGATTAGATTACACAGGGGCATTGAAGACGAGGGAGAGTGATAAGGTTTATATATTATTGTTTACCTGTGCAACATCTCGAGCGGTACACCTAGAACTATGTGATAATATGTCTAGCGAAGAATTTATGCTGGCGTTTAGACGGTTTTGTGCCCGTCGTTCATTCCCTCAACTCATTCTTAGCGACAATGCTCCCACTTATGTCCAAGCATCAAAATATCTAAAGGATATGAGTAGTGATCCTACTATCATCACTTTTTTGGGAGAGAAGAAGTGCGAATGGAGGTTCATTCCAGTTAAGGCACCTTGGTTTGGTGGAATGTGGGAACGATGTGTCGGCATAGTAAAGTCAGGACTCAGAGCGGTTGTAGGACGTGCTCTATTAAAGAAGAGTGAGTTGACGACAGTCCTCACAGAGATAGAGGCAGTCGTGAATGATCGCCCGCTTACATATGTGTACACCGACCTGCAAGAACCACTACCATTAACGCCAGCTCACTTGCTATATGGAAAACCATTGACTGCGTTTCCATCTGATTTTCAGTCCATAGTAGAGTTAGAGGATCCCTCGTTGTACTCTGAGGTAGCGGTGTCTAAGAGATACCAGTATATATCCAGGATAATCGAGGATTTTAGGAAACGGTGGATTAGTGAATATCTGCTAGCATTGAGGGAAAGGAGTGTTACTCCCTCTGGTAGACCAACGGCACCTACAGTTGGTGAAGTTGTTTTAATTAAAGAAGATAGTCCTCGTTTATACTGGAAATTAGGCAGCGTATTGGAGGTATACAAGGGGGCAGACTCTGTAGAGCGGGTGGCGCTATTAAAGACAGCCACTGGAACTACTGTTCGTCCTATCGCACGTTTGTATGCTTTGGAGCTCGATTCCGCATTGCAATCTGAGGCTCCACCTGTTATTGCTGGGTCCGAGGATTCTCAAAGGAACGACTCACCTCTTACTGATGGTGATCATTCTCGGACCGGGACGCGTCCCAGACGCGCTGCTGCTGGCGCCGTCGACTTGTGGCGTCAGAAGATAGCCTCTGGGCAACTTTAGGTTTAAGGTGGGGTTCAGGTCTTTTTTGTGGGGGGAGTGTATCGTATAAATACGATAGAATATGACTCTTTTGTGATCTCTTATGTCTCTGTGACGTCATGATCTCTCCTACAGAACGACGTAGGACGAGTAGATCGTATATTATAAGATTGTAAATAAGTTAAGTTATAAAAGGCCTAATATGCTATTAAGCAATATTGCCATGGTCTTATGTAGTATATATAATTTATCGTATATATTAATATAATTTATCGTATAGAGCAACCTAAATGCGGTACGATAATTTGGGATCCTGGCGGTTTGCCAAGGCAGCAAGGTGTGCTTTTGAGGTACGCCAGAGCCTTCACGAACACCAACCAGTCAACATCTAATTTTTCCGCCCTCAGTTGATCGAGCTTTTGTGCCTCTAATCACAATACACATACAGCAATACACTCAGCTACACCATCACGACGCTCTCATCGACATCATGACTGACTGATAGATAAGCATAAATTATAATAATCATGTCCATTCCCATGTAATCATTTATTCTTTCTTTAACTTGACTCGAGTCTTGGGACCGAAGTCTCGTTCCCCATTGTCCACCACCATATTGGGTAAAACGTTCTCCCTTGCCTCATTGCCATGTGGAACTATTGGTGAGTTAATTCCTGGCTAATATTAACCCTTATAACCTTACCCTATATATACATTTATTATGTGAGACCTTTGGATATAAATTAGCTTGTTTCAGATTGAATTCAATTTAGATATAGAGTAGTTTTCATTTAGATTGATTTTATTTGATTCATTATAGCTTAGTAATATTTAACTTCCATTGATAGTTTACCACACATGTTTAGTTAAAATAGTGTAATAAAACTTAAAATATGCTCTGTAACAAATGGGACTCCTGCCAGCTGTATGAGTCTTTATCTTCAATCGCATGTATATCCACTCCTACCAATACGTACATCTAAAACCACAACACAAACTTAACCCTTAGAAGATTATGACGCATTTTGATAGTTTATTGAGATGACGGGCCCCACACCAACGATACACCAAGTGGCCAGCATAACCACTCAGGCAACCTCAAACTCCCAGGACAGACAACAAGACGTTTACCTAAGTCCCCCCTACGAGTCTACCAGGATCTACCTGAGTTGACCATGCCCAGCCGTCCATTCCACAGTTCTCTTTCACACCCACAGCCACCTGAGAAAACGAAGGACTGTCTCAGCCAGTCACAAGCCACCATCCTCAGCCGCCCTGGGACCACCAATTAGAACCCTCCTTTTACGTAGTCTCCACCAGAAGTGACGCCCTCTGTATTGTTCCGGCAGATTTGGGATATGCTGAGCACTCCCTTATGCAATCTACTCACCAGCACCCCAGATATTTCAGGAACAAGTGGACCTGATAGTGTCTGACAACTCCATTCACCCGAGGATACAACTACAATTCTATATATATATGTGTCCTAGGATAATTAGAAGACCTGGAAGACAGTTGCTCCATTTTTAGCTTTAAGTGTTCTTTATTTTTCACAGGTGCCCTGGTCCTTCCAGCCTCCCTATTAAGTATTATAATATTACCTTGGAACCAGGCCCATATAATAAGACCTGAGTTGCCAGGTTAGAATGTATATGTACCTCACAACAACCATGTTTCCTCTTTCCTCTACACCCCTTTTTCCCCGAGTTCATTGACCCCTGAAGTAAGAAAATATTTTAGGACCTCAGGAAATCCTGAGGAAAGTGTGCAAAAACCACCTCACCTATCGACTAGGCAGACTCCGAACAGGATTTGGCTTTTTGAGACGGTGTTGCTACGGTTCCCCCCTCCCCCTTCGCCCCCTGACCCTCGAGAGTGCCCCTTGGACGTTGGCCCCCTTCTGGATTAATGAAGGGCCACCTGTCTGTTGCTTGGCGCCCTGAACCGAGGACCCCTGCTCGAGCTATGGACGTAGGACCCCTGCTCGAATTACGTAAGCAGGCCTGAACCTAGGACCCCGGTTTGGCTTACGTAACCAGGCCTACATCCAGGACCCCTGCTCGAGGAGGCCACCAGCTGTGTAAGATTGGCTACTACCCTCTACGCCGGCCAGACCAGTACTCTCGTCCCCCTGCCCTCCCAAATACTTAAGTGTTTCTGTGTCTTTCTCTGTTGGTTATTGTTGTGAGGTATTGATTATGTAAATATGTGAACCGTGTTGTGCCCTGATTTACTTGCGATCTGTGCCCAAGATCCTATGCTTGCGTAATAAGTTTCATCCTTCTGAACCTGTGTTATTCTGTGTCCATCTTGCCTTCAGTTCTTGACCCTTGTTCAAGCCTTTGTTTAATTCATAAATTACGCATACGTTACATATCAGTGTCATTAACATATATTCAGGCCCCCCACGCTCGCAGATTTACTGACTACGTGTGTGTTGATTTATTAATTGTGAGTTGAAGTCCCAATATATTCCGTGATCAATCCATTTAGATAATCGCTTTTTACCTAAAACCTACGCCCAATTTTCCAACGAGTGCTCGGTGCAATTCCTAATTTCTCTTTCGTAATCGCATGTGACATATATCTTAGACGTGCTTTTATGTTCTTGTAAATCTTGATATTGTGATATTTCGAATACCGTGTTTAGAAACTCTTTCCTCCGTGTTTCGTGTCATTTGCATCCACCATACACTAATTGTATCTGTGTATTTTATTCACCGCGCCCTGTTAACCCATTCAGACCCATGCCTGGTACTGCCTGTTTTAAGTATCAATGAGTAGGACTTCGTCGCCTACGCCCATGTACTAATTGTGCCTGTACATTTTATTTTACTCGCCCTGTCAACTAGTTCAGAAGCAAATCTGATATTGCATTAAATATCAATGAGCTAAACTTTGTCATTAGCGCCAATCTAATTGTTAAGTACGATCTACCGATCGATATCTGTTAACCCGGGAACTGCGGGAAGACTCTTAAGAGTTCCCCCGGCGGACTGCGGGAAGACTCTTTAGAGTCAGAGAAAAAAAAAATCAACTTTAAACATCGAAAAAAAAATGTATTTGTTTTTATTTTTTTTGGGCCCCTGGGCTATGCAAAATATCAGTCCTCTACCTCCCCTCCTTCCCCACTTTCCTCACCTCCTTCAGTTATCACCTATTTTCCCTGTTATTCCCTTATTCTGAGGTATATTTTCGTGCTAACATTAGCGAGTTGCAAGCAGGGCATTGTCATCAGTGTTAGCAAGCGAGTGCAAGAGAGAGAGAGAGAATATCGATCGACTGTGTCTCAGTGGCCTTGGGGGAAATTGGCGGGAAAGCAGGTTGCCTCACCCATATATTTTATAACTCGCGGCCTATATCTCCGATTTTGACCATCCAAACGCTGTTTTCACTCGTTTTATTGTTGTTTCAGGTTAATACCTTTATAATCAACCCATAATAGGCGCGTATGGATAAGTATTAATGCTATTTATGGTAAAATAAATATTTTAGTGATGGAAACAGCTCAAATACGTCAGCACAGGGGGACATTTCCAATTACCCCCATGCACACTTCTTAGGTTAATCAGTCAGTTCCTACTGTTTGAGATTAAAACCTTAGTATTCATTCAAGTCCGAGTCTTTTGGAACTCAGTTAATATATTACTTATCTTCGTGTGTTATCGTAGTAGTGAATATTGAAGATTAAATCTTGATCCAATTAATACCACTTAGCAGACCACATAAAATACCTTTTGCTCTTATTCACTTCACATAATTACTCTGCTTTACCTAAGAAAAATATAGTGACACAAATTCCTAAGTTCGGTTCGTTATCGTAGCATATGTTCAAGTAATATAATTCCGTAATAAGATATAACTTCCTTGAGAGCGATTTTGATACTTGTCATTTATTATAAATAATGATCTCAGCCCTTTCATATAAAATAAAGTAATATTGCACTGTAGCTAAGGTCATAGTTGCATTAACTAGAAAAAGTATTATTTATCATCTCAGTTCACTTAATGACCTTCCCAGTGACCTGACCTAAAGGCAAGCTCACGCGGTCAATTCTCAAATGGTCAACACGTGACTCACCTTGCTTCCTGTGACTGTATCTTTGTTACCTCAACTCTTCTCATTATTTTATCCTAGGATCATTATCTAGGGTATTGAAATCTTATTGAAAATGGAAGATATTCTACTCTCATTTATTATTGCATTGAAGGTTAAAATTGATTCTTGTACATTATGCCTCTATGTATGTTTTTCCACATGATTGATGTTATACTAGATTCTCATTATTGAGTTCTGGTATCAGTAACATTGTTCCGACATACGGACAATATATATATTTGCTCTTATTGTGGGATTTGCCTTAATAATCATTCTTCTCCAACCACCTTCCTGTTTATTAAATAAAATATTCATATGTGTTCTTCCTGGTGTTGTTATTGAGTGTTATATTGAACCTTTGAATACCATTTGTATTGCTTCTAGAACCTACTCGGGACGTCCCTGTCAAGTATATTTAAGTCCATCAAACCAGAACTGGATTGTTTTAAGGACTGTGTCAAGGGATTTAATTTATCAATACCCGGCACAACATTTATTCTGGCTCTTAATATGTAGACTACCACCACCATCATAACAACCAAAACAACCACATCACCATCACTACACACTACAAGAGCTACCATTACTACCATACACCACTATCATAACAACCAAACCAGCCACAACCAACATCAATTCATACTACAAGAGCTACCATTACTATCATACACCACTACCACCACCATCATAACAACCAAAACAACCACATCCACCACCACTACACACTACAAGAGCTACCATTACTATCATACACCACTACCACCACCATCATAACAACCAAAACAACCACATCCACCACCACTACACACTACAAGAGCTACCATTACTATCATACACTACTACCAAACAACCACAATCACAACAACCACAAATAACACCAATACACACAACAAGAACTATCATTACTACCACAACTCGCTATTAAGCAACCACCACAATCACCAGATCAACCAAAACAACCACATCCACCACCAATACCTACTACAAGAGCTTCCATTACTACTAAACAATCACACCAACCACCACTATCATAAACAACCATACCAACCACCACATCAACCAAAACAACCACCACCAAGACACACTACAAGAGCTACCATTACTACCACAACTCACTACTAAACAATCACAGCAACCACAATTATCATAACAACCAAAACAACCCAATCACCACCAATACACATTACAAGAGTTACCATTACTACCACACCCCACTACCACCACTATCATAACAACCAAAACAACCCAATCACCACCAATACACACTACAAGAGTTACCATTACTACCACATCCCACTACCACCACTATCATAACAACCAAAACAACCCAATCACCACCAATACACACTACAAGAGCTATCATTACTACCACACCCCACTACCACAACTATCATAACAACCAAAACAACCCAATCACCACCAATACACACTACAAGAGCTATCATTACTACCACACCCCACTACCACCACTATCATAACAACCAAAACAACCCAATCACCACCAATACACACTACAAGAGCTATCATTACTACCACACCCCACTACTGAACTACCAAATTCAGAGATTACCATGAGGAAGCTGTCCTGGGAAATGCAAATAGTCAGGTGCCGGTGCAGGTGGGTTTGGGAGGGAGGGAGGGAAGGAGGAAGGAAGGAGGGAGGTAAGAAAGGAAGGGAGGAGGGAGGGATGGAGGGAAAGAAGGAGGGAGGGAGTTAAAGAAGGAAGGAGGGAGAGAAAGGTAGAAGGGAGGGAGGGAAAGAAGGAAGAATGGAGAGAGTGAAAGACGTAAGGATGGAGAGAAAGGAAGGAGGGAGAGAAAGGAAGGAGGGAGGGAGAGAAAGGTAGAAGGGAGGGAGGGAAAGAAGGAAGAATGGAGAGAAACTAAGGAGGGAGGGAGGGAAAGATGTAAGGAGGGAGGGAAGGAGGGAGGTAGGGAACGAAAGGAAGAAGGCAGCGAAGGATGTATGAAGGAAAGGAAGGAAGAAGAGAAGGGTGAATGGAGAAAGTGTAGGATGGAGGGAAACATGGAAAGAAGGGAGAACAGTAACAAGGTAGGTACGATGGAAGGAGAGAGAGAGAGGATGAAGAGAAAAGGATTGAAGGAGATAGAGAAGAAGGAAAAGAGAGAGGGAGGGGAGAAAAAAATACAATAAACGAAAGAAGAGAGGAAGGTAAGCGAGTAGAGGGTAGGGAAGGGAGGATGGAAGAGAACTAAGGAAGTAGGGAGGATAGAAGGCAATGATAAAGAGAGGGAACAGAGTAGAAGGAGATAGGGGGGGGGGGGAGAAACGAAAAAAAACTATATGAATACAAAAGAGTACAAAAAGTAACTTCGTATATGAACAAGTAAGCAAAGGAACAACTGAATATAATGCATTAATATGATGTATAGAATGAATGAATGAATAAATGAATGCAGTAAAGCATAAATGAATGACTGGATGGATGAATATGCACACAGATGAGTGAGTGGACGGCCGAATGCATGAACAAGCATCTTGAAAATGGAACAAAGGAATGGAATAATACATACAATGCAGAGGCGGGGTACACACACACACACACACACACACACACACACATACAATAGTCAAATTATTAAATGGTAAAACCGTAGGTAAATTAATAAAGCCGATTAAACTGTATGACGTAAAACAAGAATAAATGAATGAACGAATATACACACATAATTATAAGTTAAGGGGGGTCACCTGCTTTTTTTTTTTATCTTTCTCTCCTTTTCTCTCTTTCCCTGGCTTGTATCCATTGGGCCCCATTCAGCCAACTGTTTTAAGACGTTTATCCCCATCCAGGTGTCGATATCTTCCTGACGAGCGATAGCGAGCCAGCATTGTATGGAGAAATCCGGCTTCGCCAGAAAAAAACAAAATATATATATGCTGGCTCGCTACAGCTCGCCAGGAACATATTGACACCTGGATGGGGATAAACGTCTTTAAACAGTAGGCTGAATGGGGCCGAATGGATACAAGCCAAACAGAGAGGGAGAGAACGAGAAAAAAGCAAGGTTGGCTCCCTTAACCCACTGAGCCCCAGCGACGCAGCGTTTGCGTCAGCAATGTATGTAACGCTAAACCCCAGCGACGCAACAGTTGCGTCAGTGTTACTCCGGTCCCAATTACTTCGGTTCTATGGCACCTAGAGGGCTCAGATTTGTATGGGAACTGTGTAATTATCCCACGCAACCATGCCGATGGTTGAAAACTCTCATAGTCCAACTGCGTGCGCGTGAGCATGCAAAAACCGGAATTTTGGGTGTTATTGCCTTCAATTTTTTACTCTTGTAAAATCCGTTTTCGGGGGCTCCGTAGGACCAATTTTTGACTTTTTTTATCGTTTTTTTTGTGGTTTTTCCTTCATTCCTAACCCATTCCCTATTGTTTCTCGAAAAAAAAACTTTTTTTAAAACCGGCTGGTCCCTGGTGGTACATTTATTAATAACTAGCTGGGGCTCAGTGGGTTAATGGAAAACCGAATGTATGAACAAGTGAGTGAAGAATGGAACAAGGGAATGGAATAATACTTGAGAGAGAGCGAGAGAGAGCGAGAGCGAGAGAGAGAGAGAGAGATGGATAGATGGAGGGTTCAGATATTAAAAAAAACTAATACTTAGGGTAAAAAATATATCAGAGACAGAGAGAGAGAGAGAGAGAGAGAGAGAGAGAGAGAGAGAGAGAGATATAGATAGAGAGAGATAGATAGATAGATAGTAAAGTCATGCACCCCAAGCCCCACTATACGACCATATCTATTATTTACGTGTTTTATTCCCGTTATATTCCGCTTCCCGGCAGTTGTTGTTGTTGTTGTTGTTCCCCAAGCTTCCCGGCAGTTAACCCTTTCACTACCGAGTATGTTTGTGTTTTTATTTCAGCTGTACTTTAACGATTTTGTGCAGTTTAAAAAGTATCTGTGGTAGCCAAAAGGGTTAAGAGAGATAGTATGAAGCCTGTTGATTGCTGGAAGCCCTTTTAAAACTGAATAAAATTGTCTAACAGTAGCTAAAATAAAGTAAAAAGACGTCTTCGGTACAGAACGGGTTAAGGGGGTAGTGCTTATTTATTGGTCTATATAATATATTCATTAATTAGTTTTTAAGTTTCCTCGGTAAACCTCCACCAAGCTTTAAAAAAAACTAAACTAAACCCCCTTTCTAGCTAAATTTGTACATTTTTCGGTAGAATAATGTCCCAGCCGAAGGCTAGTTACTTCTAAAATTACAGGCTCGCTATTGCTCGCCAGGAAATAATCGATACCTAAATGGCACGAACGGTCTTAATATTGACAAAGGAATAATACGAAAGGTCTCAAATTTGCCGAACTAACGGAACGAACTCTTAAAATCTCAAAACTAATATGCTAAACATGAGGGAGAAAGTGGTCCAGAAAAAGCGACTACCTCCCCCTTAAAGCTATTCTTCAGTCCCTCTAGTATACCCCTTCAGCATACGAGCCCGATTTTTTCTAGATTAGGAATGCCCTGTGGAACGCGAAGGGTTAACTGGAATTCCTATACTCCTTTTATGTGAGTTAACCCCTTGAGGATTATGACGCTTTTGGGACTCCTTATTCTGGCTATTATTAGACGATTTTATACAGATTAGGAAAGGTATATGGAAGTCAGAGGGTTAATTGAGATAGTATTTACCCTTTTGATGCCCACAGATCCTTCCTAAGCTGTATGAAATCGTCTAATGATAGCCAGAATAAACTGTCAAAACGCGTCATAATCCTCAAGAGAGAGAGAGAGAGAGAGAGAGAGAGAGAGAGAGAGGTATTCTGTGTTCAGTAGCAGGTCGGTGTGTTTTGTTACGGTTCATTGCTCAGGGAAGGTGGAGAGAGAGAGAGAGAGAGAGAGAGAGAGAGAGAGAGAGAGGTATCCTGTGTTCACTAGCAGGTCGGTGTGTTTTGTTACGGTTCATTGCTCAGGGAAGGTGGAGAGAGAGAGAGAGAGAGAGAGAGAGAGAGAGAGAGAGAGAGAGAGAGAGAGAGAGAGCTAAATAGATAGATAGATAGATAGAGAGATTAACAGTAGTAAATAATTAACTTGGCTGAAACTTATCATCTCCTTTTTATATTGTTCTATTAACCCTTTCAATCCGATAACTTGCTTTATTAATTACTACTAAAGGATTTGATTAGTAGACTGCATAACGTCTCAAAATCAGAGCACTACATTATTACTGCAATATTTCTTAACCCCTTCCGTACCGGCGTCGACCTTTTAACTTTATTCTGGCTACTATTCGACGATTTTATTCAGTTTGAAATGGCCCTCCAACAATTATCCGCCTTCCATCTATGTCACTTAACCCTTTTTGTTATCATTGATCCTTCTTAAACTGCACAAAATCCTCTAAATATAGCGATAATAACATAAAAAAAGACATCACCGGTACAAAAGGGGTTAAGGGAGGGGAGGGTTTGTGTTTGTTCCCTAGGCCTTTATCAGGTGGACAAAACAAACAAACAAGAGATAACAAATACAAATAAAAAACAAATTGGTAGAAAAATGTACCCTCCTAAATTGTAGGCTGCTTACCGCTTGTCAGGAACAAAATCGACACGTAAATGGCTAGAAATGTCTAAATGTTGGCAAATATATGGGACAATAGGTCTTAATATCGCCAAATGGGGCGAACGTCTTCAAATCTCAAAAATATTGGGGTTAAATATGAGGCAGAAATGGGTCCAGAAAAATAATTCCCCACCCCTTAAGTACAGAAAATAATTTATAATCCAAAAGTGCTATGCAGTAAACCATGTGCTAAATTTATGATTTCAGCTGATAATACCCCATCACTGCTAATACCCAATCATAATGCATGTAATAATGTTAGCATTTTTATCCGCCACTTTAATACAATTTCGTATTTGCAATGTACCGGTTTAATTGGAGACTGTTTTTTGTGTTTGGTCTATTAATTCACTTATTCATATATTTTGTTTTAGTTTCCTCCCTAGACCTCCATCAAGCTTAGAAAAATACCCCCTAGAGCCCCCTTCAAGATAGATTTGTACATTTTTCGGTAGAAAAATGTCCCGGCCAAAGGCCGATTCCTCCTAAAATTACAGGCTCGCTATCGCTCGCCAGGCAAAAATCGAAACCTAAATGGCACGAAGGGTCCTAATATTGACAAAGAAATTGGGTGAAAGGTATTAAAATCGCCAAACTAATGGGCCGAACGTCATCAAATCTGCAAACAAATGGGGCTAAACATTAGGGAGAAGGGGGTCCATAAAAATGGTCTGTCTCCCCTTAATTGCCTTACCTTCAATTTTCTTTGCAATGTTTGATTTTCTTTAACCCTTTCAGTACCGTCCATTTAACTTTATTCAAGCTACTGTTAGACGATTTCGTTCAGTTGGCCGTAATATATAAAAGTCATGTGCGTTCTCAGATGGATTACTGTTCACCTCTGTGGAGTGGAAGTGGAGTGGTTGCATTGAGGCAGTTGGACAAAATTCAAAATAAAGCTATTAGATTAATCAATAACCCTGCAATCACACAGGACCTTCCTACATTATCCATACGAAGAAACTTTGCATCACTTGCATTATTCTACAGATATTTTCACAGCAATTGTTCCGAGGAACTTGCTTCAATTGTGCCGCCTCTCCACATCTTTCCCCGTAGAACTAGGGCAGCTGAGAGCGCCCATGAATTTACACTTTCTCCTCCACAATGCAGAACTTCTGCTTATCAAAATTCATTTATCCCTAGAACTACTACTCTTTGGAATTCACTTCCCTCGAATTGCTTTCCACAAACTTACAATCTACAAATGGTTAAATCCAGTTGTTACAAACATTTTATGAATGGAGGATGCCTTTAGGCACATGGACCTTTTTGTTTTATCTGTGTTTTTCCTTCCTCCGTTCATTGTCTCTTAAAAAAAAAAAAAAAAAAAAAAAAAAAAAGTTTTAATAGGGCCTCCAGCAATTAACAAGTTTCGAACTATCTCACTTAACCCTTTTTACTACCACATATCCTACTTAAACTGCACAAAATCGTCTAATTATACCTAGAATAATTATACCTATTATACCTATATTATAGCTAAAAAGACGTCGCCGGTACAGGGGTTAATTCCTTGCATTCTCTTTTCTGTATAATCTGTTTTTCCCTTCTTTATTTACATCGCCCTATCATTATTATTATTATTATTATTATTATTATTATTATTATGATTGTTGTTTCATCTTCTTTTTATTTTATTTTTCTTTTCTTCTTATTCTTCTTCTTTTTTTTTCTTCTTCTTCTTCTTCTTCTTCTTCTTCTTTTTCATTTTCTTCTTCTTCTTCTTCTTTTTATTTTTATTTTTATTTTTATTTTTATTCTTCTTTTTCTTCTTCTCCTCCTTCTTCTCTCTCGTACCCTGCTCTCCCCTCAGATCATTATACTCCCCACTCACTTGCTAACCAGTTTCTTGCTCTCATATATACTTAAGGGGAGATGGGCGGTTTTTCTGCTCCCCCTTCTCCCTCATGCTTAGCCCCGTTAATTTTCAGATTTTAAGATGTTTTCCCATTAGTTTGTTGATTTTAAGACCTTTCACCCCAATTCTTTGTCAATAGTAAGACCTTTCGTGCTATTTAGGTGTCGATTTTTTCCTGGCGAACGATAGTGAGCCTGTAATTTTGGAAGAACCGGCCTTCGGCCGGGACATTTTTCTACCGAAAAATGTACAAATTAATCTACAAGGGGGATCTAATGAATGTTTTTTAAAGTTTGATGGAGGTCTAGGAAGGAAACTAGAATTAAAAAATAAATAAAAATAAATAAAAATGGACCAAAAAGTTAATCATCCCCCCTTAACTTTTTGCCTATGCCAGTCTTGAGTTGCAATGTTATCCTCGCTTATAATATGTATGTTCTACCCCTTCCTGTGTTCTAGCTGGCATCTTCAGTGTTCGCTTATTATTATCATTGGTATCCATTTAACCCTATTTGGTCAGAGGGAGGTCTGTTTGGGTCTCCCTTATAGGCCCTATTTCACTCCATTAGTTTGGAGATCTTACAACGTTTCACTCCATGAGTTATTTCAATCTTAAACAAATTACCCCATTCAGGTGTCGATTATTTTTCTGAGCGAGCGATAGCAAGCCTGTATCATAGAAGAATTAGGTCTTTGGCCGGTATATTTGCTATCGAAAAATGTACAAACTTAGATTGACGGGAATTTGGGTGGGCGTTTTTTAGATTGAAGAAAGTCTGGGAAGGCGTTTTTAATAGCCAAACTAAAACACATTGCTGGAAAACGGCAAAAACAAGCTAAATCCTCAAAAATACTAATAATATAAATACCCTACTATAACCCCACAACACGTCGGATCAGATATATGTGTTTCCGGTGTGCGGGCAAGTGTCGCCCTCTATTATCCAGGGTAAGGTGAGATGGGCCGTTTATCTGGACCTCTTTCTCCCTCATGTTTAGCCTCACTAGTTTTGAGATTATAAGACGTTGGTTCCATTAGTTTGGCGATTTTATGACCTTTCACCCCATTTCTTTGTCAATATTAGGACCTTTCGTGCCATTTAGGTGTCGATTTTTTCCTGGCGAGCGATAGCGAGCCTGTACTTTTAGGAGGAATCGGCCTTTGACCGGGATATTTTTCTACCGAAAAATTGACAAAAAGCTTGATGGAGGTCTAGGGAACTGAGGAAGGATCTGTGGTCATCAGAGGGGTAAAGAAAATCTCAATTAACCCTCGGACCTCCACATACCATTCCTAATCTGAATAAAATAGTCTAAAGGTATATTCTGTTCATTATACATTAGATAGGCCAGAAATAGTGACTTATCCTCTGTAACTCAAAAAGAGCTAGAACAAATTCGCTGACTTCACAATTGATAGAAATTCAATTACTCTAGTCCTTTTTTGAGTTACAGAGGTTAAGAGTCAGGATTTCTGGCCTATCTATAATGAACAGAATGACATATATTGTTATCATCTGATCGAAAGGGTTAATAGTATGTCATATCACTTAGATTCATTCTTCCTACATTCGTCTTACTTGATATTGTCTAACTTCCATTATTGTTCTATGCATCAACGTGTTCTTTATCATTCTATTACTTCTATATCGTCATCTGAATCCTTTCTCAACAAAATCATCCTCTCCACATTAATACCATCACTATCATCATAATCATCATTACCAACGCCACGATTATCCCGTTCATCATCACCACTGCCATCACTACCACCACCACCATCATCACCATCATCACATTTATCATCACCATCATTACCGGTACTTCACCATCACCACTACGATCATCATCACCATCTCCATCATCATATTCTTCAACATTGGCACCATCACCAGTACATTCTTCATCATCATAATTACCATCATCACCACCACTACCATCATCACATTTATCATCACCACTACGATCATCACCAGCATCCCCATCATCATATTCTTCAACATCACCACTACATTCATCATCATTACCATCACCGCCACCACCATTATCATCACCACCACCACCACCATCATCACATTTATCATTATCACCACCACCACCACTACCATTGTACCACCATCACCACTACCACCATCATCACCATCACCATCACCACTACCATCATCATTACATTCACCATCACCACTATGATCATCACCACCATCCCCATCATCACATTCTTCAACAACACCGCCATCACCACTACATTCATCATCATCATTACCATCACCACCACCATGATCACCATCACCACCATCACATTTATCATCACCACCACCATCACTACCATCACCACATTCTTGCTCTCCCTGGTTCTCTCACCTGGTAGCCTGCCTGAGTCTGGTGGTATTCAGTGAGCCGTGACAGGACACTGGCCTACACTGCTCAATACAACAGGACGATCACCTCTCACAACTCTCTCTCTCTCTCAAACTAACTCTCTCTCTCTGTAACTTTCTCTTTCCATCTCTCTCTGTAACTTTCTCTTTCCCTCTCTCTCTTTTTCCCTCTCCAACTCTCTCTCTCTCTCTCTCTAACTGTAACTCACACTCACTTTCACTCTCTCTAACTCTAACTCTCTCACGCTAACTCTAAATCTCTCTCTCTCTCTCTCTCTCTCTCTCTCTCGTCACTACCATCATAGCGAGTCGTGCACGATAAAGTTGCATCCTATTTAACTAAAGGTCGGAAACTGGAGAGGTACCTGAAGATTGGAAGCTGACCAATGTGACCTCAATCTTAAGGATCATGAGTGTCCCAAGAATTATCGTCCAATTGACCACTTGCGAGTTTTGGTCTATAAGGAAGTTGGAGCCGTACATATCAATATTAAACAGAAATGCGATAATAATATAGGTTTATTATGTTACCTCCACCAACCGACTTTACTCCTAAACCCAATTAATGAAATCAACAAATACATGTGGCAGTCCAGGGATTCGAACATTATTATGATGGATAAAAAGTATGTCAAATTAATTTGTATGTATTTATAAATGCACTATAACCGTATTTTAGCTGGTAATTCTGTTAAATATCGTTGTCTGCAGCTTCAACTTCCTTATAGAACGAAACTCGTAAGTGGTCAATTAGCTTGACCTCTATCATTATAAATATTTCCTCGGAATAGTCCGCAATGTCTTTGAGATATTAAATATTCCTTGTATCCCCTTGTAACGCACGCTCTCAGTCTTCCTCTCACACACACACACACACACACACACACACACACACACACACTCACTCTCTCTCCGTATAATTTATTGTACCATGTTTTCCTGTGAACGAGATTATCTTATTTTATATTATTATTTATATTTAAATTATGCTGTTTGTGTTAGTGTCCCAATTAGTAATATTTATCTCCCCCCCCCCCTCCACCACCTTTTTCTCCATATACTTTTTTTCAACGTATTCCTGGGAACGAGGATATCATGTAATCTTATCTCAAGGAAATTATATGGTTTATGCTACATTTGCAAGTAGCAAATTAGGCCAATTTTGTAGTAACTTATATACATTCATGGACCCCTTATCTTTTGCTTTATGCAACAATATGTATCTGGATTAATTTGTGGATGGAACTTGCATCTCAATTAATAATATATAATGTTTTGAAAATTATGTATAGCAACTTATATTCATGAATTATGTATAGCAACTTATATTCATGAATTATGTATAGCAACTTATATTCATGAATTATGTATAGCAACTTATATTCATGAATTATGTATAGCAACTTATATTCATGAATTATGTATAGCAACTTATATTCATGAATTATGTATAGCAACTTATATTCATGAATTATGTATAGCAACTTATATTCATGAATTATGTATAGCAACTTATATTCATGAATTATGTATAGCAACTTATATTCATGAATTATGTATAGCAACTTATATTCATGAATTATGTATAGCAACTTATATTCATGAATTATGTATAGCAACTTATATTCATGAATTATGTAGGCTATAGCAACTTATATTCATGAATTATGTATAGCAACTTATATTCATGAATTATGTATAGCAACTTATATTCATGAATTTGTATCCAGACATAAATATCCACAATTAGAAATAGGTGAGGTCCCCAAATATTTATGAGTGACTGTACATAGCCAAGCACCGTTAGTTAGTTAAAATAGGACTTGAGAGGCTAGCAACCCTTCTGGATTATTAAGCCAGCACACTGCAAGTTAAAGATTGGAATTGGTGTAACCTTATATATTCTTATGCTGAGAACTGTAGTCTCCAGGCCATTATATTGTGACGCTAGGTTTTCCAAGCCATCCCGAACTGAATTTAGTCTTATTATTATTTCCACCTAATATTTACATTTCGGAGGTTCGTATTGTTGTTCGAGGGTTTATATTGGGTCAGGATTTATGGCTTAGAGTGTACGTCAAGAATGTTAAGGGGAAATGAGTCGTTTTTCTAGTCCCCCTTCTTCCTCATGTTTAGCCCCATTAGTTTTCAGATTTCATGACGTTCGGCCCATTAGTTTGGCGATTTTAATACCTATCGCCCCATTTCTTTGTCAATATTAAGACTGTTCGTATCATTTAGGTGTTGATATTTTCCTGGCGAGCGAAAGCGAACCTGTAATTTAAGACGAACCGGCCTTTGGCCGGGAAATATTTCTATCGAAAAATGTACAAATTTATCTTGAAGCCTACTGTTTTAAGACGTTTATCCCCATTCAGGTGTCGATTTTTTCCTGGCGAGCGGTAGCGAGCCAGCATATTTTGTAAATTTCTTTTGAATGCAGGCTAAATTTGTACACTTTTTCGATATACAAATTTCTCCGGCGAAGCCGGATTTCTCCAATGCTGGCTCGTTGTCGCTCACCAGGAAAAAATTCACCTGGATGGGGTTAACGTCATAAAACAGTAGGCTAAATGGGGCCGAATGGATACAAGCCAGAGAAAGAAAGAAAAGGAGAGATAAAAAGCAGATCACCTCCCTAAGAGCCATAAACATTTAGCAGAAATACAAACGTTATGCTAATTCTGAATATGCCTTCCCTGAATATGGCGTTACAGGTATATGTATGTATGTATGTATGTATGTATGTATGTATGTATGTATAGCCTACTGTATAATGTGTAATATTACCGTGTTTCAGCTGGTAATTCGGCTAAATATCAATGTCAATACCATCAACTTCCTCATAGCCTGTAACTCTCAAGTGCTCAATTAACCCCTTCTGTACCGAGGCGTGTCTTTAGCTTTATTCTGGCTACTATTAGACGATATTATCCATTTTAAAAAGGGCCTCTAGCCACTAACAAGCTTCTATCTCACTTAACCCTTCTAACTACCACAGATCCTTGTAAAACTTTATAAAATCGTGTAAATATAAGTAGAATAAAGTTACCAAGACGTCGCCGGTACAGAAGGGGTTGAGGGGATAGTGGCTGTTTTTTTGGTCTATTAATTAATTTATTCATATAATTTATAGTTCCCTGGCTAGACCTCCATCACACTTAAAAAAACACACCCTAGTCCCCCTGTCAAGATAAATGTGTACATTTTTCGGTAGAAAAATGTACCGGCCGAAGGCCGGTTCCTCCTAGAATTACAGGCTCGCTATCACTCGCCAGGGAATAATCGACACCTAAATGGCACGAAAGGTCTTAATATTTAAAAAAAAATGGGGTGAAAGGTCTCAAAATCGCCAAACTAATGGAAGGAAAGTCTTAAAATCTCAAAACTACTGGGGTTAAAAATGAGGGAGAAGGGGAGCCATAAAACCAGCCCTTCTCCCCTTCAGCCCCTCCCCCAATGCGGAAGTCGCCCCTTAAATTTAATTTGTTGTGTGTTGAAGGGTCTCATGTTTTGTTTTGATAGGGTACGTGTTTATTTTATATATATATATATATATATATATATATATATATATATATATATATATATATATATAATATATATAAGCAATAGCCAATATCGTACACTGCAAACCTTTAGTGTTGTTGTTTGCAATCTAGTTACTTTTTATATTTATTCGTGTATTTTTGTTTAATGTTTGTTTATTTCAAGCTATGCAAATATCCAATCTGTTCCAGGACTCCGCAATGTTCCCTAGCCCTCTATTTACATTTCTACCATTTTCTATTTCATTTTTTTTCGAAGGGGGGCTTTAGAATTCCGGCGTTGGGTCCCTTTTCTCCCTCTTCCTCCCTACCCAGAGCTCGGCGAGAAAAAATGGAGAATTAATTTGAGATCAGAGGCGACCCTGCAGGCTCTGGTGACCTTTCATTGCCAGTACAGTTCAGGTTCGCTGGGAGACTTGTGGGATTCAGTTATAATATATATATATAATGTGTGTGTGTAAGTGGAGTTGATCTACATTTTGAGTCCTGCATAAACACTTTTATTATTACCTCAGGTTTGGTTGTCTGCCATCTTGTTTATTTTATATGTTTTTTTAAACTATTTATTTTATATAGTATAGTACGTATATCGTGACGCCTTTCTAGAACATTTTGTGGATGTTCGTTATCAGTTGGTGTTTGATATTGTGGTTAAAAGAACGATAATGTTACCATGTTCAGGGTATGCGGCAATAGATATGTAAAGACACCCAGATTTGTATAGCCGGCACAACTATTACCAAAACTCCTCCCCCACAGTCTGCATATCTGCTTTAATCCAGGACACATTTATTATATCCATGGTAAATTTGAAATATTAAAAATACATACTTGATGCCTTAGTATTAATTTATTTGACTTATTTGATATAAAAACAGTGTTGTTCATCGCAACATGTGTGAAATACGAATATGCACTCACATAATATTATATCATCATCATTATCATCTCCGACGCCTGGGAAACCCCCGCTAATGGATGGCCGTGGTAGGAACGCCTCCAGGCTATTTTGTCAACACATACTTCCTTGGCCCGTGCCACAATGCCCCATCCACTATGTGGAAATATTTCGTTAATAGTTTTTTCCTCTTTCCTCCGCGATAGGTCTAGTTTATCTGGAGCTGAAGCCCTCCAGTTGATGCCATGGCAATCATTATTATTATTATATTATTTTGTATCATTATTTTTTTGTTTTAATAAAGAGCCTATTAAGGACCATTAGGTCTGTTGTTGCTTATCTTCCTTTGTATAGGTTGTCTTCCACTACCAGCTGTACCATTCACCTGAATGCCATGTATCATTCTTGACATTCTGTTCTCATCCATTCTTTGAACATGACCGAACCACCTCAGTCCCTCTATCCATTCACTCAACCACTCCACATTCAGTGCCAAAAGGTTAGGGGTGACATCTGGCACTAATCGAGCTAATATTTCTACCATTTCGGAAGAGTCAGCCAGGGAATAGGCATGAAAATGTACAGCCTATTTGGCCTAGACTGGCGAATTAATATTGTATTGTTTGTACCGTTTATTTTCGAGTTAATCAAATATTCCCTGTTAAATGTCAAATGGTTGGAGTATTGGGTAAAGAGGAAATACCAAGCTGCCTTTCTATAGTTGGACTGGGAAAAGATGCACTCAAGCACAATCACACACACACACACACACACACCACAAACAAACATACTCACACAAACACACATACACAAAACTACAAAAACTAAACCAGCTTAATCGAAACCATCACATATTAGGAGTGGTCTTATTCAAATTGGCCTACACATTCTTGCCAGTCACAAAGCCTCTACAACCATTACTTAAAAGTTACCCATTGAGGAGAGTAGGGTATATTTTATGGTCTATATTTTAATTTATTTATTTAGTTCCTCGCTAGACCTCTACCAAGCTTAAAGAAACACTCCCAAGAGATCAATTTGTACATTTTTCGGTAGAAAAATGTCCCGGCCGAAGGCTGGTTCCTCATAAATTACAGGCTCGCTATCGCTCGCCAGAAAAATCGACACCTAAATGGCACGAAAGCTCTTAATATTGAAAAATAAATGGGACAAAAAGTCAAATCGCCAAACTAATGGAACGAACGTCTTAAAATCTAAACAAATAATGGGGCTTAACATGAGGGAAAAGGGAGGCCAGAAAAAAACAAACATCCCCCCTTAAAGGTTACCCACTAATTCTCCACAAATCAACTTCGTTTGTCCTGGAAAACTTCAGGAATTATTTTCGTCTAACTGGTCTTGCCTCTCTCTCTCTCTGTCTCTGACCTTAAGGGAGCCCACCTCGCTTTTTTTCTCTGTCTCTCCCTCTCTCTTTGGCTTGTATCTATTCGGCCCCATTCAGCCTACTGTTTAAGACGTTTACCCCCATCCAGGTGTAAATATTTTCCTGGCGAGCGGTAGCGAGCCAGTATATATAATTTTTGTTTTGACAGCAAGCTAAATTTGTACATTTTCTCCATACAATGCTGGCTCGCTATCGCTCGCCAGGAAGATATCGACACCTGGATGGGGATAAACGTCTTAAACAGTAGGCTGAATGGGGCCGAATGGATACAAGCCAGGGAAAGAGAGAAAAAAAGGAGAGAAAGATAAAAAAAAAAAAAAAAAACGGTGACCCCCCTTAAGCCGGTGTCACACGGGCGATCAGTTCAATAAAATCTTCCGAATTCAAGTTGCGTATTATTTCAATCTCTTAAGGGGAGACAGACCGTTTTTCTGGACCCCCTTCTCCCTAATGTTTAGCCCCACTAGTTTTGAGATTTTAAGACGTTCGGCCCATTAGTTTGGGGATTTTATGACCTTTCACCAATTTTCTCTGTCAATATTAGGACCCTTCGTGCCATTTAGGTGTCGATTTTTTCCTGGCGAGCGATAGCGAGCCTGTAATTTTAGGAGGAATCGGCCTTAGGCCGGGATTTTTTCTACCGAAAAATGTACAAATCTATCTTGAAGGGGGGGGGGAGGGGGTTTCTAAGCTTGATGGAGGTCTAGGGAGGAAACTAAAATAATATATGAATAAATTAACTGATAGACCAAATAAACAGCCACTGTCCCTTAAGATCATATCAAGTCAGTCTAGTTCTCGATGCCAATGTGAAAATACCAAGAATTAGGACGAGAAAAAACTTGCTCATTAGAAATTGCCAGAAACTGCGCTCGTGTGACACCGCCTTTTATCATTAGTATTTGTCTCGTCTGACCCCGCAGCTAAATGATAATTATGATACTCCTCGGGGGCCTCGGTCTTAATTAGGGACTCGCTCAAATGCCCTATGTGGGGGCAATTATTTAGGTTTACTATTTTACCTTTTTAATTCGTGGTGGAAGGAGGAAGGAGTTATGGGGAAGGAGGGGAGAAGGGAGTTATGGGGGGGGGGGGGGGGGGGGGCGAGGAAGAGGGGGGAAGTAGGGGAGAAGGTTAGGGGAGAGGGGGGTTAAGGAAAGGATGGGTGGGGAGAGAAGAGGGTAGTTAGTGGTGGGAGGTATGAGGGAAGGAAGTCATGAGGGAGGTAAGGAGAGACTAGGGGAAGAGAGGGGGTGGGAGGGGAGGAAATGGGTGAGAGTTAGGGGTGAGAGGGTGAGGGAAACGGGTGAAGATGGGGGTGAGGAGAGAGAGGGGAGGCTAGGGGAAGAGAGAGGAGGAGGGGGGAGGAGTTACGTGGGTGAGGTGTGAGGGAAGGAGGTGAAGAGGGGATGGGAGGGGAGGAGAAGGGAGCTAGGGGCGTTTGAGGGGAGAGGGAGAAAAGGGGAGGTAAGGAGAGAAGGGAAGGCTAGGGGATGGGAGAGGATGAAGGAAGAACAGGGGAGGCAAGAGAAAAGGAAAGGGGAGTCGAGAGAGAGTAAGAATAGGACATGGATGATGTGCAGGGTAGACGAAAGGAAAGAGAGGGAATGGGAGAGGAGGGGGTAAAGAGTGGCAAAGAGTGGCAAGGAGAGGCAAGAAGAACATATCAAGGGAAACTAAAGGAAAAGGAGATAGGAGAGGAGAGCAAAGGAATAAAGGGAGGGAATGGGAGAGGAGGGGTAAAGAGTGACAAGGAGAAGGTATGAAAGGACAATAGATGAGAGGAGACAAGAGAGGAAAGGAATAGAGTAAAGAGAGGGAATGGGAGATGTGGAGATAAAGAGTGGCAAGAAGAAGGTATGAAGGGAAAATAGAGGAGAGGAGACAAGAGAGGAAAGGAAAAGAGTAAAGAGAGGGAATGGGAGAGGAGGAGATAAAGAGTGGCAAAGGAAAATAAAGGAGAGGAGACAAGAGAGAAGAGGAAAAAAGTAAAGAGCAGAGAGCAGGGAAGAAAACAGGAGGATGATAATTAGAAACCTCAGATACAAGAGGGAGAGAGAGAGTCCTTCAAAAGCTTCCTGGTTGGCTCTTTTCTACGCTGTCACCAACGGCTTATTCATTTTCTTGGTAAATGTGGAAAACCAGGGAGATAGGAGGATACACATATTTGGAAATCTCTCCCTCTCTTACACACACACAAATACACACTGGCGCACTCACGCACATGCACTGAGACACACACACAGCAACGAAAATCTACTGGGGCAAACTCACATAACACACACACACTCACATAACAACACACACACACTCACATAACAACACACACACACTCACATAACAACACACACACACCAGACCACTGATGCAAATTAAGTAGTCCCTTCCCCCCCCCCCCCCCCCAAGACTATCCCAGCATCTTAATCCGGCAGTAAACATTAATGGCCTCAGCGTATATGGGTATGATGGCCCTTATTACCCACCCACACGTCCCCCTACCTACCCACATGCCCACCCACGCGTCCCCCCCATCCACCCACACCTCACACTACCCCCCCCCAATCCACCCACACGTCCCCCCCCTACCTACCCACATGCCCACCCATCCACCCACACGTCCCCCTACCTACCCACATGCCCACCCATCCACCCACGCGTCCCCCCCATCCACCCACACCTCACACTACCCACCCCCCAATCCACCCACACGTCCCCCCCTACCTACCCACATGCCCACCCATCTACCCACGCGGCTCCCCTACCTACCCACATGCCCCCCCCATCCACCCTCACCTCACCCTATCCCCCCCCCCCCATCCTCCCACACGTCCCCCCTACCTACCCACGTGCCCCCCCATTCCCCTCCCCCACCCCTCTACCCTACCCTACCCCTACACGCGCACCCATCCATCCTACCCCTCCTACCCATCCACCACCCCTCTACCTCCCACAACACCCACCCAACTCCCCTCCCCCCTCCACCGCCTACCTATCCCCTACCCCTCTACCCTACTCCCCACATACCCCCCCCCCATTTTTTACTACTGATAACCTCAAGCATATTGTCCTTGGTGTTATATTGTCCTTGGTGTTATGTTGTCCTTGGTGTTATATTGTCCTTGGTGTTATATTGTCCTTGGTGTTATATTGTCCTTGGTGTTATATTGTCCTTGGTGTTATATTGTCCTTGGTGTTATGTTGTCCTTGGTGTTATGTTGTCCTTGGTGTTGTATTGTCCTTGGTGTTATATTGTCCTTGGTGTTATATTGTCCTTGGTGTTATATTGTCCTTGGTGTTATATTGTCCTTGGTGTTATGTTGTCCTTGGTGCTATGTTGTCCTTGGTGTTGTATTGTCCTTGGTGTTATATTGTCCTTGGTGTTATATTGTCCTTGGTGTTATATTGTCCTTGGTGTTATATTGTCCTTGGTGTTATGTTGTCCTTGGTGTTGTATTGTCCTTGGTGTTATATTGTCCTTGGTGTTGTATTGTCCTTGGTGTTGTATTGTCCTTGGTGTTGTATTGTCCTTGGTGTTATATTGTCCTTGGTGTTATATTGTCCTTGGTGTTATATAGTCCTTGGTGTTATATTGTCCTTGGTGTTATATTGTCCTTGGTGTTGTATTGTCCTTGGTGTTATATAGTCCTTGGTGTTATATTGTCCTTGGAGTTGTATTGTCCTTGGTGTTATATTGTCCTTGGTGTTATATTGTCCTTGGTGTTATATTGTCCTTGGTGTTATATTGTCCTTGGTGTTA
Source organism: Paralithodes platypus (assembly GCA_032716605.1). Taxonomy (NCBI): domain Eukaryota; kingdom Metazoa; phylum Arthropoda; class Malacostraca; order Decapoda; family Lithodidae; genus Paralithodes; species Paralithodes platypus. The sequence goes on from CM064499.1 coordinate 26,500,603, forward strand.
TATTGTCCTTGGTGTTATATTGTCCTGGGTGTTGTATTATCCTGGGTGTTATATTGTCCTTGGTGTTATATTGTCCTTGGTGTTATATTGTCCTTGGTGTTGTATTGTCCTTGGTGTTGTATTGTCCTTGGTGTTATATTGTCCTTGGTGTTATATTGTCCTTGGTGTTATATTGTCCTTGGTGTTGTATTGTCCTTGGTGTTGTATTGTCATTGGTGTTATGTTGTCCTTGGTGTTATATTGTCCTTGGTGTTATATTGTCCTTGGTGTTATGTTGTCCTTGGTGTTGTGTTGTCCTTGGTGTTGTATTGTCCTTGGTGTTATGTTGTCCTTGGTGTTATGTTGTCCTTGGTGTTATATTGTCCTTGGTGTTATATTGTCCTTGGTGTTATATTGTCCTTGGTGTTATATTGTCCTTGGTGTTATATTGTCCTTGGTGTTATATTGTCATTGGTGTTGTATTGTCCTTGGAGTTGTATTGTCCTTGGTGTTATATTGTCCTTGGTGTTATGTTGTCCTTGGTGTTATATTGTCCTTGGTGTTATGTTGTCCTTGGTGTTATGTTGTCCTTGGTGTTATATTGTCCTTGGTGTTATATTGTCCTTGGTGTTACGTTGTCCTTGGTGTTGTATTGTCCTTGGTGTTGTATTGTCCTTGGTGTTATGTTGTCCTTGGTGTTATGTTGTCCTTGGTGTTATATTGTCCTTGGTGTTATATTGTCCTTGGTTTTATATTGTCCTTGGTGTTATATTGTCCTTGGTGTTATATTGTCCTTGGTGTTATATTGTCCTTGGTGTTGTATTGTCCTTGGTGTTATATTGTCCTTGGTGTTATATTGTCCTTGGTGTTATATTGTCCTTGGTGTTATATTGTCCTTGGTGTTATGTTGTCCTTGGTGTTATGTTGTCCTTGGTGTTATATTGTCCTTGGTGTTATATTGTCCTTGGTGTTATGTTGTCCTTGGTGTTATATTGTCCTTGGTGTTATGTTGTCCTTGGTGTTATATTGTCCTTGGTGTTATGTTGTCCTTGGTGTTATGTTGTCCTTGGTGTTATATTGTCCTTGGTGTTATATTGTCCTTGGTGTTATGTTGTCCTTGGTGTTATATTGTCCTTGGTGTTATGTTGTCCTTGGTGTTATATTGTCCTTGGTGTTATGTTCTTTTGTTGATCGAGTTTACCTTTGTTATTTATTGTATGGGTTCAAAGCAAGCCTTCTGTAAATGTTATATCTCTCCAGCGCTTATTCCTTTTTGTTTCCCATTATGGGTAGAGGGGTCGTGTTTCTAGACCCCCTTCTCCCTCATTTTAAGCCTTATTAGTTTTCAGACTTTTAAGATGTTTGCCCCATTAGTTTGTCGATAATAAGACCTTTCGCCCCATTTATTTGTCAATATTAAGACCTTTCGTGCTATGTAGGTGTCGATTTTTTTCCCTGGCGAACGATAGTGAGCCTGTACATTTGGAAGGCCGGGACATTTTTCTACCGAAAAATGTACAAGTTAATCTAGAAGGAGGATCTAATGGATGTAATTTTAAAGTTTGATGGAGGTCTAGGGAGGAAACTTAAAAACATATATATATATATATATATATATATATATATATATATATATATATATATATATATATATATCAAATAATCGACCAAAATATAGTTTTTAATCCTTTCAAGATTGTGATGCATTTTGACAGATTATTCGAGCGATTATTCGACGATTTTATACAGCTTAGGATGGATCTGTGGGAAGGGTAAAGGGTAAAGGCTATCTCAATCAACCCTCCGATTTCCATATACCCTTTTGAATCTGAATAAAATCGTCTACTAATAGCCAGAACACAGAAAAGCAAGAGTCATGGTTTCTTCAAGAGGGCTATTTATTGTGGTTATACAGTAGGTGTGTGTATCAGAATCTAGGAGAGTTTTTTTTCTGGACCCCCCTCTTCTCCCTCATGTTTAGCCCAATAGTTTTGAAATGTTAAGACCTTTCGCCCCATTTGTTTGTCAATGTTAAGACCTTGCGTGCGATTTAGGTGTCGATGTTTTCCTGGTGAGCGATAGCGAACCTGTAATTTAGGAAGAATCCGAAAAGTTTACACATTTAACTCGAAGGGGGGTCTTGGGTGTGTGTGTGTGTGTGTGTGTGTGTGTGTGTGTGTGTGTGTGTGTGTGTGTGTGTTTTTAACCCCTTCTATACCGGCGACGTCCTTTTAACTTCATTCTGGCTGCTATTCTACGATTCTATGAAATTGTATGCAGCAATTAACAGGCTTCATACTATTTCAATTAACCCATTTTTTTTACCTCAGACCCTTGTTAAATTGCACACAATTGTCTAAATATAGCAAGAATAAAATAAAAAGGACGTCGGTGGTACAGAAAGTGTTAACCCCTTCTATACCAGCGACGTACTTTATATTTGATTTCAGCTACACTCAGACAATTTTATTCAGCTTAGGAAGGACGTCTACCAATTAATAGGCTACAAACTATCCCAATTAATCTTTTTAGCTACACCATATCCTTCCTAAGCTTCATAAAGTTGTCTATATGTAGCTGAAATCAAATGAAAAATACGTTGCCGGTATAGAAGGGGTTAACAGCTTGATAGAGGTCTAGGGAGCCAACTAACCACCCATATCGACCGTGGGTGTATAATGCTGTCTCTTCATTCTTCACAATAGGTCATAATGATAAGATCGTTGTTAGACCGTCTCGTGGCCGCCTCTATGTTGGCTGGCGGCGGATGTTATGCTAATTAAAAACCGTCCACATTCCTGAAATCACACGACAAGCAGACAGACAGACAGACAGGCAGATAGACAGACAAACAGACATAATGTATATAGACAGACAGACAGACATATAGACATACAGACAGACAGACAGACTGATAGACACACAGATAGACAGACAGACAGGCTCTTATTTGACCGACTGTCTGACTGTCTGGGTGTCAAGGTCTTCATATCAAAGTGTCTCGTACTCTTTAGTTCATGCGAATATATGTAATAATATATATATATATATATATATATATATATATATATATATATATATATATAGAGAGAGAGAGAGAGAGAGAGAGAGAGAGAGATACTGCATATATAACTACAATAGCATATATTGTAATTGAAGATTATAAACATTGGTTACGAGCGGTAATTAAATTTGCTGATGTTAAGAACTGGCACTTATTACGATATAAAACACCTGGTTTAATTACTGTTATTATTATTAATAGTAGTAGTTGTTGTAGTCTGCTTCGCTGTGTTGCCGAGGATAACATTTAAGCCAGACAGCCAGGCAATCATCGTACAGTAATCGTTCAGGTGGAAACAGACAGACAACCAAGAGCAGGTTGTGTGTGTGTGAGAGAGGGAGAGGGAGAGAGAGAGTTACAAGGAAATTACAAGGAATAGTTAGTATCTCAGATACCTTGTGGTCCATTTCGAGGAGATACTCGAAATAGAGGGAGAGAGACTGTTTAGTGCACTACACTCGTTACAAAGTGTGCAAAATACTATCTACTTTCTTCTTGAACTGTTCTACTGAAGAACTGTTTACAACTTCGGAGGGAAGTTTGATCCGTGTAGAACAGATCTTATTAGTGAAAAAGTGTCCACAAGTACTAGTGCTGAACCTTTTCAATTCTAATTTCCAGCCATGGTTGCGTGTTGTATTCATATTGAGGCTAAACATTTTGCTATAAGTCTGATCTGGGATAAGCTTCCTTGAAGGCCTTCAAAATTTGCACAACGGAAATCTAGTTTTGCACTCGGAGGACTGGTGGGTGTTCTGCTAAAGGTGTGAAGAGAGAATCTAACTAGATTGTGGTCACTACCTCCGAGTGATTCCCCAACAGATAAGCTGGTCACACTTTCATCTTCAGTGGTGAATGCAAGATCTAGTATATTGTTACCTCTAGTTGGCTCGTTCACCCACTGGGCCAAAAATTATCATTAGCAAAGTCCACAAGACGCCTACCTTCAGCATCGGCAGTTCTTTCTTCCCAGTTTACTATGCAATTGAAGTCAACTAAGATCACAATGGGTTTACTCTCGATAACAGCACTCAATCTTGTGTACAGAAGTTCATCCTTTTCAACATTTTGATGTGGACCAAGACAATCCTATAGATAGAGTTACCTACTGTAGATTGAGTACAAAGGAGTACAAAGGAAATCAAGCAACAACAGATCTAGTGACCCTTCTAGGCTGCTTGTCCTCCAAAACACTGAGGATCAAGTGTCCAAACAGTGGTTTAGAGTGGGTAAGGGAACATTAGAAAGGGAACTACTGCCCTGGAACTAATGTCCGTGGCAGGATTAGGAAGTTAGTAGAGGACAGATGGGTTAGTAACTGAGGGGGTGATAAAATAAAGTTATTAATTTACAAACGCAGTCAGTCGCGGGTTTGATGCGAGATATTTGTCTAAGCGGAGTTTAAATGAATCAACGGTGCTGCAGTCTATAACGTCTCGGGGAAGCCCATTTCACAAGTTGACAACTCGATTGAAGAAGAAATTCTTAGATTCGTGTGAGTTAAAAGATTTACCAATAATTTTGCAACCGTTTCCCCGCGTGTAATTAGATTGGTCGATAGTGAAGTACTTACTACAGTTCATATTGTCGATGCCTTTGATGATTTTGAACACTTGAATTAAGTCACCTCTTAATCTGCACTGGGTTAAAGGAAATAGATTTAATTCTCTAAGACGCTCTTCGTATGGTTTGTTCTTTAGGCTAGGTATCATTTTGGTAACTCTACATTGAACTCGTTCTAGCTTGTTTATATCTTTTTGGTAATAAGGGCACCAGGATTGAACGCAGTATTCCAGAAGAGGGCGGACTAAGGAATTGTAAAGGGTTAGGATGACTTCTTTGGATTTATGCTCAAATGACCTGCCTATAAAGCCAATTATTTTGTTTGCCTTCTTAACAACTTCTGAACATTGTTGACTCGGTTTTAGGTTACTCGATATTGTTACTCCCAGATCGGTTTCTCTGTTTACATTCTTAAGCTGAGTGCCATTCATCGAATAGTTTGCTTTCTCATTTAGGTATCCGATATGTAGTACTTTACATTTATCCGCATTGAAACTCATTTGCCAAATTTGGGCCCAACATGACAATTTATCTAGATTGTGTTGCATATCGTCAACTTGTTCCTTTGAGAGTACGCTATTTGCAATTTTTGTATCGTCAGCAAATTTTCAGATTGTACAGGTGAGACCCTCATCTATGTCGTTGATGTAAATTAGAAAGATAATTGGTCCTAGTACCGATCCCTGGGGTACCCCGCTACTTACATTGGTCCATTTAGATGCCTTACCGTTTATGACTACTCTTTGCTTTCTGTCGCGGAGCCAATTTTCTATCCATTTCAACACACCGTCTTGTATTCCATGCGCTTTTAGTTTTAGCAGTAAACGTTTGTGGGGAACTTTGTCAAAGGCCTTTTGAAAATCAAGGTATATAATATCTACAGCTTTATTCTCATCGTAGAGGTTGAGGATATCGTGGATGAAGTCTAAGAGGTTTGTTAAACAGGAACGTTTTTTATGAAAGCCGTGTTGAGTATCTTTAAGTAAGTTATTTGCCTCTAAGTGATTTACGAGTCTGTCTCTTATGACCGTTTCTAGCATTTTACATACAATTGAGGTTAAGCTAATTGGACGATAGTTACTGGGTAGGGATTTGCTGCCTTTTTTGAATATCGGTGTTATGTTGGCTAGCTTCCACTGATCAGGCATAGTCCCAGACTGCAAGGATTCATTGAATAGCAATGTCAGTGGTTTGGAGAGCTCATCCTTAGCTTCCTTTAGAACTCTAGGCGAGATTGTATCAGGTCCAGGCATTTTATTTACCTTGAGTTTATCTAAACAATTCAATACTTCTCTCTCTGTAACGGTGATATTGCTTAGAACATCTGAATTATCAATCTGAATCGGCGATGGTGTAGGGATATCACTGAGGTCTTCGGTTGTAAAAACTGATGCAAAGAAGGTATTGAGGGCATTACTCATTTGTACTTCGTCTTTGGTGTATTCTCCATTTTCATCGACTAACGGTCCAACAGTTGAAGTAACTACTTTTTTCTTTCTGATATAACTATAGAATTCTTTCGGGTTTGTTTTACTTTGATTCACAACATGTAACTCCAGGGTCTTTTTACTTTGCTTAATTAACTTTTTGGCTTTGCGTCGTAGCTCTACAAATTTCACCCGTTCTTCGTCATTTTGTGAGGATTTTAATCTATCATTAGCACATTTTTTAGCAAGCAGACAGTCTGAAATATCTTTATTCCACCATTTGGGCTTATCATTATGGCCTGGACGCCGTATTTTCGATGGTATGCAGTCTTGCACTGCCTTAAGGTAAGTGGTTGTGAAACACTCCCAAGATGTATTTATGACTAACTATTGTTAGTCAGAAAGCTCCAGTCAGTTTCTTTAAGCTTTGATTTAAGTTTATGAAAATTTGCTTTCTTGAAATTAGGGACTTTCTCAATGCTGCTATTTGATTTGTTACTAGTAAACTTTAAAGTGAAATTTATCGTACGATGGTCGCTGTTACTGAATTCATCACCAACATTCAAATTCTCTATTAATTCTTCTTTTGTTGCGAGTACAAGGTCAAGCACATTATTACCACGGGTCGGAGATTATACAAATTGAAAAAGTGAACTCTCTTGCAAGTTAGCATAGAGGTCGTGTCCAGAGTGTGAAGTAAGAATATCGCCCCATTTAGTCACGGGTAAGTTGAAATCGCCAAGAATTACGGTATCTTGTATGTTAGTTATTTCTGCAATTTGTTCATAAATTTCACTGTCAGTTTGCACTGATTGAGCTGGGGGTCTGTATAATAAAGCTAGTGTTATATTAGTTCCTCGTTTATTATTTAATAGTACGTAAGATATGTCTATATTCGCAATTTGAGGTTTTGACATTAAGACGGGATTAAGACTTTCCTTTATAAAAAACAGAACTCCTCCTCCATTTCTATTGATCCGACTTTTCTCAAACATTGTATAACCAGGAAGCGTATATTCGGCTAAAAAGTCTCTGTCTTCCGTATTTAACCAAGATTCTGTAATGCCGATTATATCATAATGTTCTGTAAACACGATTTCCTCTAGATCTGAAAATTTATTGCGTATGCTACGAGCATTTACATAAAACACCTTAAGAGTATTAGAGTTGGATGTTACTGATTGTGCTGAATTTTCAGTTCGTATTTGACTTACACTACCCCCGGATACCCCCGGTTGACCCCGTTTTTTGAACGGAAATCCTTGACTGCATCGTTCAGCAGACGGCCAAGACGTGCAGCTCCTACTTCATTGAGATGTACACCATCTCCTGAAAACAAAGATTTATCATAGTAAAAATGATCCCACGTGTCGACAAAGCCGATGTCCTCCTCCCTGCAGAGTTTGGCTAGTCGGCGATTTGTACTGGTAGCTATGTTGTAGAATCGGTTTTCTACATCAATCCGGGGAACAATTCCTGAAATTAAGATTCTATTAGATTTTTCCTTGAAGGACCTGATCAGCCGCCGGTACTTGCAAAGTAGTTCCTCTGACCGCGTCCGTTGGACATTGTTAGATCCAACGTGGATGACGTACGTAGTGCTTGCGGGGGCGAGCCTGGAAACCTCTTCCACAGCCGCAACAATGTCGTCCACGCCGCCACCTGGGATACAGAATCGCTTTCTGGTCCTGGGTGCCCTGGCGCAGAACTCGGTTAATTGGCCACGGACCATGGAGTCGCCCACAAGCCGAACTTCTTCCGTTTCCTCTTCCTCATCAATAGCAAATTTTGAAGCGGTTTTGGCATGTTGTCGGGATGACCTTCCTGGTACTGGTACTGGGATGCACATTGTTTCTCACTAACTGAAAGTTGTCCTGGGGGGGAGTGAGAGTAGAGAGTGAGATTGAGAGAGCTAGAGCTAGCGAGCGAGCATGGGTGTTGTGTATTGCGAGTAAGTGTTTCTGCGAATATGACATTGATTTTCCTAATGAGAGCATATTATAAAATTATACAGAGTGTGTGTGTGAGCTTATATAATGAGAGCATAGGCAATAGTGCGTTTGATCTTTTCATCAAACATTGCGTGATCCCTCTTAAGGGGGATGACCTGCTTATTTTATCTCCTTTTTTTTCACTTCCTCTGGTTTGTATCCATTCAGCCCCATTCAGTCTACTGTTTTAAGGCGTTTATCCCCATCCAGATGTCGATTTCATCCTGGCGAGCGATAGTGAGCCAGCATTGTATGGAGAAATCTGGCTTCGCCGGAGACATTTTTCTATCAAAAATTGTACAAATTTAGCTTGCTGTCAAACATACTTTTAAAAATATGCTGGCTCTCTATTGCTCGCTAGGAAAAAAAATGATACCTGGATGGGGATACACGTCTTAAAACAGTAGGTTGAAAGGGGCCGAGTGGATACAACTCAGAGAGAGAGAGAGAGTGATAGAGAGAAAAAAAAAGACGAGGTGGGCCCCATTGATCACATATGAACGTGGGAATATAGAGAACCAACAGCAGCATTGGGACCCATTCATCGCATATATCGGTAAAACAAAAGAATTAACATGAACGTTCGGACGCATGAATTGGCTCACATAAGGGATAACATTTATTACTACATCCGGGCAATCCAATATAAAAGCTTTACAGTTTTCCAATCCAATTAATCTAGTTAAATAAGTTTGTTTAATTACTGGCGCTGTAAATGGGTCTCTTGTGTATTGTCCAGCACATGATGTTCTGATGGTTGGTAGTCTGGGGTTTAAAGGTACAGTTATGTAAACAAAGGGTGTGTGTGTTTGTTTGTAATGTGTGTGTGTTTTGTGTGCGTGTTTGTATATATGTGTGTGTGTAATGTGTGTATGTTGGTGTGTGTGTGTTTGTAATGTGTGTGTGTGTGTGTGTAATGTGTGTGTGTGTGTGTGTTTGTAATGTGTGTGTGTGTGTTAATATGTGTGTGTAGATGTATGCTGTATGTATGTGTACGTGTATGTATGTATGTATATGTGTGTTTATATTATTTCTGTGCTTGAAGGAAACAAAAGACAAGCTTACTGTAAGGAGATAGGTTGGTATAGTTTACAGTATGTGTGTAGGTATACAGTGTATGTGCGTGTGTAAGCATGTATATACGCATGAATAGTATGAATGTGTATATGTACGTGTGTGTGTGTGATTGACTTGATTACATTTTAGTTAAGACCAGACAATTCTATTCAGCTAAGGAAGGTTTTGCTGTGGAGAGGGTTAAGTTTTTTTCTTTTTTCTGGCCCCCCGTTCTCCCTCGTATTTAGACCCACTATTTTGTTTTATTTTAAGACTTTTGCCTCACTAGTTTGGCGATTTTAAGACCTTTCGCCCCATGTCTTTTAGGAGGTATTTTGTCATTGTAAATTACAAAAAAGAAAGAAGAAATATCACTCCGTTTAATTATAATTTTGTACTCATTGTAAGTTTTGCATTTGAAATTTGCATTCCATATATGTAGGGATAGGTAAACTATTCAATATAGGGAGAATCTTTATGTATTTTTTTTTTTTTTTTTTTTTTTAAATTAAAAAGACCTCCGTCTACGTATTGTGAAAAACCTGTTATCCTCCGGCTAAATGTGGGGTTGAGTGAGTGAAGGGAGGGACAGTGAATGAAGGAGGATACATGTTTTTCATAATACGTGTTGCTAGCCCCAAACGCGCGAGCAACTGTGGCTTTCAACCATCCGACACATCCCCTTTTATTTATGTGCATCACACATGTTACATACAAATAAAGTTTATGTTTTGTTTTACCCTACTGTGGAAAGACTACGGATAAACCACTCCTGCCCGGGCCTCACACAGTGGCATGACCCAGTCCTGTCGAACTGAGCTCATGACGCTGGTGGCATTGCCCCGGAGGATAGCCATCCCTAGTCTTTGCTTGAGCCAGAGGGTTTCCCGGGGTTCTCCTGAAACTTCTCTGATTTTACGGCCTATTTCATTCACCATCTTAAGGCATCTTATGTATGTTAGATGTACTTTTATATTATCTGTGAGGTCTAAAAATATGGATAGAACATTTTGTCAGAGCAATTTTACCCTGTGTTATTATTTGTTTTATGTGGCCTATTATTGTGTCTCGGGAGGATCGTGTGCTGCCCAGGATTATCCAGTTGTTTGTCTTTTATTTGTATCCCTTCAATTTGCTTGTCATTTGGTGTTTCGTTCTCTCGCTATCTCTCTCTCTCCCTCTCTGATTATAATAAAGAGCATATACACAGAGGAGAAGAAGAATAAGATATAGACAAAACCTATACTACCCAAGAAGGAAGTAAAATATGGTGTATCGCTCCCTCCCTCTCTCTTTTCCAATTTCCCCCCCACCGCCTCCCCCCCTCCCCCCCTACCCATGTCCCCTTCTGTCCCTCCCTCCATCCCTCACTGTCACCTCTATTCCATCTATCACCGTGGTCTATCCTGCCTGTCGCCGAGGTGGTGGTGGTGGTCCTGGGAGATGCTGTGTGTTATAGTCCCCTCTTCCAAATAGAAAATAAGGAAGAAAGAAAATGGATGTATCTATTTCTCATAGGTCCCAGTTCTTCTTAACCTTATTTGGGCCGAGGGAGATCTGTTATTTATCTCGCTGGTTTCGCGCTATTAATTTGGAGATTTTAAGACTTTCCACACCCTTAATTTGGCGGTAAGAAGACGCCAGGAAACAATAATGTCACCTAAATGGCCCGAAAGGCCCTAATATTGACAGAGCAATGGGGTTAAAGATCTTAAAATCGACACACTAAATGGGGTGAACGTCTTACAAATCTTAAAACTAATGAGGTTAAACATGAGGGAGATGGGGGTCTAGAAAAACGACATATCTTCCCTCAACTTTAACATCTGTTATGCTATCTGAGAGTATATAATGGACAACAATAATGAGTTTCATGTTTTACAAAAGCAAAACTATCCTGTATATACATATTACTCCTAGTTTATCCAAGTTTATGAAGATACTTATTCACATGTGTAACCATGGAGAAATAGGGCGTCGCAAATTACATACAGTAGACTCTCCGAAGCCAAAGTTGCCAAACGAGAAGAAAAACGCCAAAAGGTGTCTGGTATAACTGACTGACTGTGCCTTGATGAAGAAGGTCCCTGACGCCCCTAACGAAAGCTGCACCCATGTCTCAGGTCCTCTCATGTTTAATGCAAGGGGCTACCAGGGAGGGAGAGAGAGAGAGTGTGAGTTTCGGAGTGAGAGAGTGTGAGTTTCAGAGAGAGAGAGAGTGAGTGAGTAAGAGCGAGTGTGAGTGTGAGTTTCAGAGTGAGAGAGTGTGAGTTTCAGAGAGAGAGAGAGTGAGAGTGAGTGAGTGTAAGAGCGAGTGTGGGTGTGAGTTTCAGAGTGAGAGAGTGTGACTTTCAGAGACAGAGTGAGAGTGAGAGTGTGTGATTATGGAGACAAGATAGGATGAATGAATGTACAGTAGAAGTGAAAGAAGCGTGTGATAGAAAGTGAAGAAAGGATGAAGGCATAACGATGAAGAACACACGAATTGTTGAAAGGGTAAGTAGATAGAGTAGAATGGATGGAAGGAGAACAAGACGAATACATGGATAGATGAAGAAGAGGAAGAAAATGGATGGATGGAAGGGAATGCATGGAAGGAACACAAGACGTATACAATGAGAGATGAAGAAGAGGAAGAAAATGGATGGATGGTAGAACGATAAAGTGAACAACAGATAGATGTATGCCAAGGAGAGTATAGGATAAGATAGACCTGGAGAGCAGTTGAAGGGAATTGAAAGATGGGATGGATTGACAGGCGACTGAAGGATGGAAGGGTGAGAGGAAGAAATTGTTGATTGCTATAGTCAATTAATTATAGGTAGGGCCAATATCTTAACCAATAGTCTCTATAACTCATAAACGACTGGAGTCATCGAGCTAATATTATTATCCGTTAGGAAGGGTCAACCAGGGAATGGATGTGGACATTTACATCCCATTTGCTCCAGTCCTGTTTGAGTTACAGATGTTAAGGGTCACGTTTATTGCCCTACCTATGATGAATTCACTATAGAACAGTAGGTGGATAAGGGAGAAGCGGGGTGAATTACGGGTGGGTCATTTTCTTTGTTTAATAAGGGGGTGTGGGGAGGCATTTATAATAGCTTAACCCTTTAAGCAAAAGTGACGTACCTTTTTAATTGTATTCTGGATACTACTAGACGATTTTATTCAGTTTAGGAGGGACCTCTAGCAATTACAGGCCTTCGAACTATCTCATCCCTTTTTACTACCATTGATCCTGCTTAAACTGCACACAATCGTTCTAAATATAGCTAGAACCAAATTAAAAAAGACGTCGCAGGTACAATATGGGTTAAAGGGGACCGGGGGGTTTGAGACAAGTTACTCGGAAATGGCAAAATAATAAAAAAAAAAAAAAAAACGCACTCATACACACGCAAAGGCTGGATTGGACTGTTGCCGTTGTTAATATTGGATGGCCTTTCATCTCGTATTCATACCACTTGTTTTTAAGGGGGGATGGTTCACTTTTTGGGCGATTTTCGTATGTATTCATTATTTTCTAGTTTCCTCCCTAGACCTCCATCAAATTTAAAAAAACATCCGTTAGATCCCCTTCTAGATTAATTTGGAAATTTTTCGGTAGAAAAATTTCCCGGCCGAAGGCCGGTTCTTCCAACATTACAGGCTCACTATCGTTCGCCAGGGAAAAAAATCGACACCTAAATAGCACGAAATGTCTAAATATTGACGTAGAAATGGAGCGAAAGGTCTTCAAATCGACTAACTAATGGGGCAAACATCTTAACATCTGAAAACTAATAGGGCTAAACATGAGGGAGATAGTGGTCCAGAAAACCGGCCCATGTCCCCTTAATGGCGATTTGTAAGAACTGATGTTGAAAGTCATCTGCCGGCCACTTCCACTAGTTCGTTTCAAGCCGATTGTAGCGTATGTTTATCTTCTTTCGTTAATACTGCGATAGAGAGAGAGAGAGAGAGAGAGAGAGAGAGAGAGAGAGAGAGAGAGACAGAGAGATAGTGAGAGAAGGGGGGGGGGGGAAGGGATTTGCAGGGAGTTACAAGGATAGTTAGTGTCCCAAAGACCTCGCGATTCCAAGGGGTTAATCTAGCTGAAAACAACGAAGATTGAATAATACACAATCATGTATTTGGAATGCTTCCATAAAACAGTACTATACTCTGTTTATCTTACTCAGACGATAAATTTCATCCCTTAGTAGTTGATTTCATGACTTACCTTACTTTAATTTCATTCTAAGATAACTTTTTTTGTTTTTGTTTTTCTATATTCCAACTACTCTCTCTCGGGCTAGGCTACCACATCTTTGTTTTATATTAATATATATACCCGGTATATATATTATATATATATATATATATATATATGTATATATAAAATTGGCCACCTATTCCAATAGTAACCCCTTTAGGGCGAAGGTGTCATTTATATTTGATGCAGCCTGATATAGGGTGATTTTAGTTAGCTACAGGAATCAGAGGGGCTAAATATTAATAAACCTTCTGATTGCAACAAACACAGCCATGAATGAAGGGAAAAAAAACGTCATCGGCCTGGGTGGTTACAAATATAGATGTGTTTACTTATTTCGTGTAATAGGGCAAAAGGTTTCATTATGATACAGTCTATAGTCGTAAGTACGTTTGGCCCAGGTTTCAGTAGTATAGTTTTCTGCGTTGGTCCTACGAAACCATTTCTGATGTCACGCATCATGTTATACTAATAATATGTTCTTTCTTTTTCAGGTAAGACTCGTGGGCAGTATGACCATGACTTGCAGACAAACTAGGAATGAAGGTCAGATGCACTGTCAACATAGTCAACATTATCCCCTTCTGTACCGGCGACGTCTTTTTCATCTTATTCTAGCTATATCTAGACTATTTTAGGCAGCTTAGGAAGGATCTGCGATAGTAAAGAGGATTGAGTGAGATAGTTCGAAGCCTGTTACTTGCTGGAGGCCCTTCTTAAACTGAATAAAATCGTCTGTTGGTAGCCAGAATACAGTTAAAAGGACGTCGCCGGTACAGAAGGGGTTAACTCCTGTACCGGCGACATCTTTCTTATATTATTCTAGCTATGTTCTGCACAGGGCCGTATTTCCCAATAGGCCAAGTAGGCCATTGGCCTAGGGCCCACCTGCAGTGTCTGGGAGCCCACTGAAACTAATATGTCGCGTAGTGTGCCAGCATATCCTTGTTTTAAGTGGACATCCAGTATTTCATTATATATTATGATATTAGTATTATTATGATATTATTATTATTATTATGATATATTATATTATTATAGTTATTATTATCATATATATTTATGTAGCATATTCTGGCCACCATTAGACAATTTTTGTACAGCTTAGGAAGGAACTGTGAGGATTAAAAGGGTCAAGACTATCTCAGTTAACACCTTAAGATATCCTTCCTAATCTGAATAAATTAATCTATAAATGCCAGAACACCGAAAGGAAAAACATCATCGTGCCTGAAAGAGTTAATGATTATTATACTCCACTCTACTTCACAGTCATGCCTAAATTTGCCTAATGTGACTCACTAAGCTAAAATATGTAACGTGATCAGTATTGCCAAAGGGTAGGCCGATTGTTCAGTAATTAAAATGAAAAGCCAGCTCTAGCTACTTAAAAAAGAATACTTCAGTGTTATTCTTATCTGAATGCTAGTACCTTGTCTGACAATCCATCCTCAGATAGTGAGAAGAGAATTTCTTCAAATATATGATCTGTCTTTGATTATCAAGGGTGAGAAGCACTATGGTCATATCAAAACCACTATAATAATTACAGGATTTCACTCCCTCCATAGGCCTCAAAATGCCTCTAAAATTACTTACTTTAAAAAAAAAAAAAATCCCAGCTGTAGAGGTTCGCTTCGATCACCCTCCTGGACGACTATGCAGCATTTTGACTATTCTGGCTACCATTCGACGATTTTATACAGCTTAGGAAGGATCGGTGGGCATCAAAGGGTTAAAGACTATCTCAATTAACCCTCTGAATTCCACATACCCTTCTTAATATAAATTAAATCTTCTAATGTTAGCCAAAATAAACTGTCTAAGCGCGTCATGATCCTCATGAGGTTAAGTCGCTATAAAAAAAATTGGTGGTTAGTTATGCCATGGGGCGTTTTTCTAGTCCCCTTTCTCCCTCGTGTTAAGCCCCATTTGTTTTTTAGATTATACGACGTTCGGCCCATTAGTTTGGCGGTTTTAAAAAAAATCGCTCCATTTCGTTGTCAATTTTAAGATCTTTCGTGCCATTTAGGTGTCAAGTTATTCCTGGCGAGCGAAAGCGAGCCTGACATTTTATGAGGAACCGTCCTTCGGCCGGGAAGTTTTTCTACCGAAAAATGTACACATTTACCTTGAAGTCTATGGAGTGGGTTTCTAATCTATAGCGAGGAAACTAAGAAATGAAGGAATATATGAATTACTAGACCAAAAAAACCGGCCCATCCTTTCTGTACCGGTGACATCCTTTACATTATACTCTGGCAACTAGTAAGGAAGCATGTGTTACTAATTAAAAGTCGACAGACTATATCTCAATTCATCCTTTTAGCTACCATACGTCCTTCCTAAGCTTCATAAAATCGTCTACATTTAGCTAGAATAAAATGAGAAAGACGTCGCCGGTACAGTAGGGGTTAAGTTTGTGGTCTTTGAAATTACACGTTTATGTTGCCAATAGTGTGTGTGTGTGTGTTTTTTTTTTTTTTTTTTTTTAATGTTATTTTGAGGCTCTTTCGCATTGAAATCGGAAACTAGATCGAAGGTAGATTAAGTTAGGTAGTTTATTTTTTATGGAACTTATATTTTGAAGCTACCAGACTACAATAATTGCCCCTGACATTTGCCGGAAAAATTGCTCGTGAGCCACCGCCTTTAATGGTTCACCTTTTGGGCAATTTTTTGCATGTATTCATTATTTTTCTAATTTCCTCCCTAGACCTTCAAAAAAAAAAAAAAAAAAAACATTGGATCCCCCTTCTAGATTAATTAGTACATTTTTCGGTAGAAAAATTTCCCGGCCGAAGGCCGGCTCTTCCAACATTACAGGCTCACTATCGCTCGCCAGGGAAAAAATCGACACCTAAATAGCACGAAAGGTCTAAATATTGACGAAGAAATGGGGCGAAAGGTCTTAAAATCGACTAACTAATGGGGCAAACATCTTAACATCTGAAAACTAATGAGGCTAAACATGAGGGAGAAAGTGGTCCAGAAACCCGGCCCATCCCCCCTTAAAGAATTGACATAATCCCAGTGACGGCAACCTACTGTAACCTGACCTCTCTAAAGCCGGTATCACACGAGAGTTTTTATAGTCAACATTCGATGGTCAACATTTTTGGAATATTTTGCATTGGTATCGGAAACTAGACTGATGATGGATGAATTTAGGTAACCGAAATATTGTAAATATTGACCTCAAAAGCTGCCAGTTGAGGATAAATGTCGAGGGAAAAAGTGCTCGTGTGATACCGGCCTTACCGTGAATTATAGTCTCTCAGTTTGGACAGGTTTTCGGTACTCTGCTTATCTTCGTAAAGTCGCTTTGTGCTATAGTCTATTCGCTGTAAGTAGGCGACAAATCATTAACTCTATCCTCTCTAACTCAAAAAGTGCTAGAGCAAATTGGCTGTAAATTTCCACACCTATTCCGTAACTTACTCTTCCCAACTAGTAGAAATATTAGCTCGATTTCTCTAGTCGTTTTTGAGTTACAGAGGTCAGAGGCCATGTTTGTTCGCCTACTTACAGCGAATAGACTATAGCCAGAATACTAGAACATGTGATGTGATGTTACTAAAGGAATGACTAGAATTACATAAAACAAACAAAAATATGACACGCTTGTCTTAATCTGAATAATGTTGTTCTAAGCCGTGCCAAAATTAAATAGACGTCATTATGCCGAGGAACTTAAGGGGAGAATTTATTGAAATATGTATTTATTTATTATCATATTTTTTTATTATTGTTTTTTACCATAGCGTGGTTGGGAATATGAACATGATTAGATTAATATCCAGTATTCGAGAATGGATAATAAGTCGTAGGCGTGTGCATAAACCTTTAACCGTCCTGGTGGTGTAATGGTTAGTGTTTAAAAATCTGTGTGTGATAACCCAGGTTCGAATCCCGGTGGATCCCATATATGCTTTCATTAATTTCAATGGAGGTGTTTGGTGTTGTGGTAAAATAAATACAAATATAGATTATTACCGGTAGTAAGTTCAGGGATATTTCGTAGCGAGGCTGGTCTATATGATCTGTGCCCCATGAATATTTGTTCCTCTCACTTAAACAGCAGGTTGTTTAGGTGTTTGGTGTTGTGGTGAAGTTAATACAAATATAGATTTTTTCGGTTTCCTCCCTAGACTTTCATGCCATCTGCAAACTTGAAGCTCACACTCAGCAGGTCACTATTATTATCATCAATGTAAGTAACAGTGGACCAAGAACAGTTCCCTGTGAAACTCAGATGTGACATGAGCCAACACTAATCACTGTCTATCTGTGAGCCAACGTTCTATGCAGAGAGAGAGAGAGAGAGAGAGAGAGAGAGAGAGAGAGAGAGAGAGAGAGAGAGAGAGAGAGAGAGAGAGAGAGAGGGAGGCTACCCCCTTCAATACAAAATAGGGCGGAGGAGAGAGAGAGGAGAGAGGCCGCCCCCTTCAATAAAAAATGGGGCGGAGGCGACAGGTGTTTTTATAGATTGCGTGAGATGTAGAGGTGAAGGTTAGTCGGTCGGTCTGTCCTTCAATCTGTCTACCCCGCCTCCCCCCCCCCCCCCTTGCCTGTCCCTAGTTACCCCCTCTCATCCTTAAGGGGCTAGTGGCTTTTTTGTGTGTCTATTAATGGGGGACAATACAAAAATCGTCTGCTATATTTCCCGCCTTTGGTTCGCACCAACCTAAATTTGTTGCCATCGAGTGAATTGAATTTTTTAAATCGCAGTCATCAAAATATCACTGGATTTCTATAGTCATGAATGTTACAGACATATTACTCTAACATTCTATTCAGTACATTGTCCAATATACAAAGTATTTATGATTAATAAAACATATTTGATTAGGCCCACAAAAAAACATGGCAGTCATTCGAAAAATAGTCCTGTTAATATTTTAATAGATAGGTATCCATGTCCTAAAATTAAAATATGTAAAAAAACTCGAGATGAACTTATAAAATAGTCGTCATTAGCCACTTTACTGGATATTAGATTATACAATTATAAACTAGTTTCAGATCTGGCAAGCGCATAATAAATTGATGCCAGTGTTCGCTACCCATAATAGTCATTATACGAAACTTCTCGGACAGTAAACATCTCTTCCCCACTTAACTTACTTTGTTAAATTTGACATTAGTTGTGCATCTATGTGCACATTAGCAGTAATGGTGGTAGATATTTGTTTCTCACAGATGGAAATCTTAATATAATGTGGATTATAGTCTTAATAAAGGTAAAATGTTCATTTATAGATTGTGTCGTGCGTGTGTGTGTGTGTGTGTGTATTCCAAGGTTGCCAGCGCACATCACATCTCCAAACTCGCCCAAAAGTAGCCCAATCACTTAATACCGCACAACAGACAATTTCAGCTATTTTAATCCTATCACACACATTTTCTGATATGATTATCTTTAACAGCCATGCATGCATGATACTATGAGTTCCTCAAATATAACTAGGCCTAGTCCCATATAGCCTACTGTATGAGTAGTGGCCTACGTGTCACATCATTTAAATATTAATGAAATACCACATACATTATTATCACAATCATGCACTCATCAAATCTGCATCAATGTCCCAATCCCCCCTCACAAACAATCACTTAATTAGGCTATTCAGTCACCACCACATAGGCTACCATACATGTATAGCCTAGTACAACCAACATAAAGCCATGATGAACGTGTGTATGAAATGTAGCCTAGCTATAGGCTACTCAACACCTCTACAACTTTAATAGTATATAGAATCAGCCCAATTCCGCTTTCCTCAATGTTAGTTAGTTAGGATAATACTTCAGAGGCTATCCACCCCATCACACTGTAAATCAAGAATATAATATCGTTTGAAATGGAAACTCGCAAATCTACGCTTCTGAACGAATCCTAACTAGCCCAATGGTGCGAACAAAAGAAGACCTTGGCAACACTGTTAGTACGTGTATCCCGCCGCGGTCAGCTGACGACCTAAACAGTCGCCCGTGGAAAAGGCAGTGTTGTAACAAAAATTGTAATCTTTTTCGAATTTCCTGCATCTGTAATTTGCTGCCTCTGTGTTCTATGACATTCTGATTCACATTGATTGATTTCCTGTCACTGGTCTAATAAGAAATATAGCCGGTAACATATTTAGCTGCCCGATTTGATAGTGGATTATAAATTGGTAACTTAAAAGCGCACGATAGCTTGTTTTGTAGGAAAGAAACTATAGTGCGCAGGCGCAGACATTCAACCTGCCAAATTCTACAGCTACCGAATATAATACCGTATGTTCAGCCAATTTCTACTGAAACACGTATTTGTTAGTAACTAAAAAGGAAGTAAATACAATACTTCAATTAAAGTTCAATGAGTTTAAAATTTCGCCCAGCCTATCACACCACATTAGATGAAACTAAATTTCTTGTTCAATAAGCTGATATTTATGTATCAAATTATGTTAAATATTATATATTCACTGCATTAACGAGTATATAACCATCATATTATAAATCTAGTAAAACTATACTACACAACTATGTGTCATAGATAGTTGAGAACTGTATTAAACCTCTTAAATCACGAAAACCATCAACACACCTCAATGGTGCATCACACACGATAGTCATTTGAATAAGACCCCCAGCGCCATCTGGATTTTTAGTACGGTTTTCCCTCATTCATTTATTAATTTATTTTTTAGTTTCCTCGCTAGAAAAATACCCCCTCAAGCTAAATTTGTAAATGTTTCGGTAGAAAAATGTCCCGGCCAATGGCCGGTTCCTCTTATAATTATAGGCTCGCTATCGCTCGTCAGGAAAACATCGACACCTGGCACAATGTCTTAAAATTGACAACGAAATGGAGCTAAAGGTGTTAAACTAATAGGCCAAGCGTCTTAAAATTTATAAACTAAGGGGACTAAACACGAGGGAGAAAAGGGTCCAGAAAGAACGACCCCTCTCCCCTTAACCCTTTCAGTACTGGTGCCGTCCTTTTAACTTTATTCTGGCTAGTATTAGACGATTTGAGTCAGTTTAAGAATTGGCAGGCTTTGACCAAACTCACTTCACCCTTTTTACTACCCCATATCCTTCTTAAACTGCACAACATCGTCTAAATGTAGCTAGAATAAAATTTAAAGACGTCGCCGGTACTGAAGGGGTTAAATTTGTCCATCTATATCTGCCCACCCCTCCTGTCTCTTTCTACCCTTTACCTGTCCCTGTTTATCCTGTCTCTACCTACCTATCTGTCTATCCCGCCTGTCTGTTTTCTCCCTCTACCTGTTCATGTTTATCCCCTCCCATCCTTCAATCTGGTCACCTATCTGTCTATCCCGCCTGTCTTTTTTTCTCCCTCCACCTGTCCCTGTTTACCCCCTCCCATCCTTCAGTCTGTCTATCACTATCTCCCTCGCTCTGTCAGGGTGTGTGTGTTTCTCTGTTACGTCCCTGTCAATCACTCTCTCTCTCTCTCTCTCTCTTGCTCACTGTTGGTTCTTTAGTGTGTGACCTGCTTCTTCTCTTTCGCATTTTAGCAATCTGATCACACACACACACACACACACACACACACACACACACACACACACACATATATACAGTATATATATATATATATATATATACGCAGGGTTGCAGACATGGGTGATTTTGTTGGCTATCAGCAGACGATTTTATTTAGTGCAGGTACAAAGTTTGGGTGTCAGAGTGTTGCATTATATTGACTATTGCCCGTGTGATTTATACAGAGCCTTTCAAACCTTAATAAAATCGGCTATAATTTATCAGAATAACGTGTAATGGGTCATCGTACACTTGAAGGTTAAATTGATAAATAATATAGAAGGAATACAGGTTCGTTTCCACGTTGTTGTATTGTTGTGGCTATATTCTCACTTCAAAAACATAGTAAGAACTGTAGAGCTTTGTATGTAACTACTTTTTACTTTTCTTTATTGCCTTTTTTTCTTTTTAATATACTTGTTTTTACTTTACTATTTTACTTTTAACTTTAACTACGTGTATTGAATAATAATGACTGTAAAGAACGGAGTCTGTTTTAGGACTATCTATCTAATCTATACACTATATCTATATACTCAGGCACATACTCCACATTGCTAGGGGTGGCCGACTAGAGACAGAGCCCAAACAGGGATTTTGTTTTTTAATAATATCTCGCTTGTCAGCCAGTCGCTAAACTCCCAAGTTACAAAAATGTGTTTGGGTCCTTAGGTTGAAACGTAAAAGGATAAATAACATATAAATACATATAAACGGATTAATACTTATAAGTACAAATACACACAGTTGTCTCGTAACAATGTATTACTTATCTTTTTCCTGATCATCCATCTTTCTTAATCACCTGACAAAAAAAGAGAACAGGAGGAGACGAAACGAGAGCTGAGGCTGGGATATAAAGAAAAGCAATTAAGGTTTTGCTGTTTTTCCAGGAGCTTGGAGTGGTATCTCTCTCTCTCTCCCTCTCTGTTTTCAGTTGAAGAGAGCAGAAAAATGGTGAAGGTATGCATAACATTTCCTTTCCATTTCTAACAATTCTATAAATCCCTTCAGGCGATTTTCAAGCCTTGTAAGGTTATTCACTTCTAACTGTTACGTCAAATTGCCGGAGGGTGGGGAGAGAGTAGGGTGGGGAGAGAGCCTTCATCTTTGCTATCCTTTCCTTCCACTTTCTCTCACTTTTAGAGTTGCTATCTCTACTAGGATTAAAGTCCAGGCCACCTCGCAGGGATCGTAAAATGTGTGTGGCCAGTGTATATATGTAAATCTATATAAATCTATCACCCACATCCCTGACAAACTAACACCGTCCCTCTATCTCTTAACCCCTTCGGTACCGGCGACATTTTTATTTATATTTTAGCCATATTTAAACGACATTGTGCAGTTTAAAAATGATCTGTGGTAGTAAAAGGGTAGATAGTTCGAAGCCTGTTAATTGCTGGAGGCCCTTTTAAATTATGTTTAAACTTCGTGTATCCAGGCATTTTGACCCTAATGTCCCTTGAATTCGGCCCTGTCTCTCTTTCGGCTTTGGGGAAGACACTCGTTACAGGCAAACTTCCTTTTGTTTCCTTCATGCACTACGAAAAAAATAAATAAAAATAAAATAATAGTTGCCAGAATATGATGAAATTGACGTCAATGGTACTGTATGGGTTAATGGGGTTAACCTCCCCTCCATTACATCTCCCTTATCACCCCTCAAGCTCTCTCCTCATTTCTCCAACTGTGTTTTTTTTTTGTGTACATGCCATCTACTCCCTCTTGGGTATAGGCTGAGAGCCTGTACATTCAACCGTTATTGAACGGTGAAGCCCGTGAGGTCTCGTTCCAGTTTAGCGGGTGAGACGTGAAGCACTTTTAGCTACAACGAGCCCCTGCCATCTTGCCTTTGCAGGATGCATGGGGCTTAGTTGCTCACTCACGGCTCGAAGCAGCCCCATCTCTGAAGCTGCCTCGCTCCAGTGCTTCACTGTCTCAACTCCTAGACTCGGACCCTCACTCTCAGAACACCACCTATTGAGCAATGAACTCACTAGGCATTGCCCCCCTATAGCATATTTTTTTAATATGGGAATATTCATACAGTGCTTCTACCTGTGCCCCTCCATCTTCCCTCTATATCTCCCCCTCCTGCTACCTCTTCCACTCACCTCCATCTCCTCACCCTCCCCTCCATCTCCTCACCCTCCCCTCCATCTCCTCACCCTCCCCTCCATCTCTCCCCCAACCAAGATATAGATCTACTCTATAGATCTTGCCCCCATCTTTCTATCTCTTCCTCTCCCTTATCTCTCTCCTCACCTCTCCATCTTCCCTTCCCCTCCATCTCCCCACTCCCCTTTTACCCCCGCCCCCCCACATCTCCATTCCCCTCTCACCCCTCCCAACCTCTTAACTGAATGCCCCGACTCGTGACTACCAGACTAACGACGCCTCCCACACCTCAGACATCCATCTCCGGAGAGGGATGGTGGTGATGGTAGTGGTGTGTGTGTGTGTGGGTGTGGGTGGGTGGGTTGGGTGAGTAGGTAGGTAGGTGTGGGTGGGTGGATCTGTCTATCTGTCTGTGTGTCAGTGTGTGTGTGTGGGTGGGGGTGGGTGTGTGTGTGTGAGAGAGAGAGCTACATAGAGCTACATAGATCTACATAGATACACACACCACACAGACCTCAAGGTCCTTACTAGGCAGTCTGGCCTTACAAACTATATATGCATATATGCATATATACACATACACACATACACACACATACATACACATATACATATATATACATATACATACATATACATATACACATACATACATATACATACATATATACATACATATACACATACATACATACATACACATATATACACCGGTACACACATATACACACATACACACACACACACACACATATACACATACATACATACATACACACATACATACATATATATACAGTATATATATACATACTGTACAGTGCACACACATACATATACATACATTTTTTTTTTTTTTTTTTTTTTTTTTTTTTTTCATATCACCCCAGCCCTCTGCAGATAGAGGTCAAGCCTTCCCTTGAAAGCGTTTATTGTGTCGCTCTCCACCACTCTCGCTGGTAGTTTATTCCACTCTGTCGCCACACTGTAGGTGAAGAAACTCTTTGTGACATCTAGGTTTGCCTTTTTGGTTTTTAATTTCATTCCATTTCCGCGAGTTTGATTAGTATTGTTTAATGTGAATAGTGCATTTACATCGACTTTGTCGAAACGTTTTAGTATCTTAAAGCACTCAATAAGCTGACCCCTCAACCTCCTCTTTTTTAATGAGAACAGGTTCAATCGTTTAAGTCTTTCTTCATATGGTTTATTTCTTAATGAGGGTATCATATTCGTCACTCTACGCTGTACTGACTCGAGTCTTACAATGTCCTTGATCAGATAAGGTGACCAGAACTGCACACCATATTCAAGGTGGGGCCTCACCATACTTTTGAACAGTGGCACTATTACGTTTTCATGTTTATATGTAAATTTTCGTTTAATAAAGCCCAATGCTATGTTTGCCTTATTTGCAGCTGCTATACATTGGTCGGAAGTTTTTAGGTTTTCAGATATTAGTACCCCTAGGTCTTTTACTACCGTTGCGGTTTTTATTTGTTTGCCATTCATTTCGTATTTGTATTACATATTTCTGCTACCAACCTGCAGCACCTGACATTTATCGACATTGAAGGGCATCTGCCATTTTTTCGACCACTCTGATATCTTGTTTAAATCAGATTGCAACGCATTTCTATCATCTTCGTTCAGGACTGTATTTCCTATTTTTGTATCGTCGGCGAATTTGGAAATGGTGTTGTTTACCCCTACATCGATATCGTTAATGTAAATGAGAAACAGGACCGGTCCAAGGACTGAACCCTGTGGAACTCCACTAGTGACAGGCTCCCACTCCGATTCCACTCCATTTATCACCACTCTCTGTCTTCTGTCTGTAAGCCAATTTTTTATCCAAGAATGAATTTCACCTTTGATACCTATCCTCTCCAGTTTAGCCAATAGTTTTCGGTGAGGCACCTTGTCGAAAGCTTTTTGAAAGTCCAAGAAGATTATATCTAGTGATTTCGTCATGTAGAGAGAGAGAGAGAGAGAGAGAGAGAGAGAGAGAGAGAGAGAGAGCGCGAGCGAGAGCGAGCGAGAGCGAGCGAGAGAGCGAGCGAGCGGTGGAGATGGACTGTTAACACGGGGCTAAGATGGCGGCTTTATTGGTCCAAGTGGCAAATTGATGGACCAACTTGGGGTCAGCTCAGCGGCCGTCATAACTCCCACCCCAACTATTCCACTATATCCCATTCACTACCAGGGACGTCACTTGTATCACATTCAGGCGACTGTTAGACGATTGTATTCAACTTTGGAAGGACTTCTAGCAATAGTAATAATATATCAACCAACGATTGTATTCAACTTTGGAAGGACCTCTAGTAATAATCAGGCTTAATTCAATATATCTCATCCAACCCTTTTAAATACCACAGATCCTTCCTAAGCTGCATAATATCGTCAAAATATAGATATAATATAATATAGCACACGTCGCTGGTACTCAGAGTTATGGGAGCCCACCTCGCTTTTTTTTTTCTTTTTCTCTCCCTCTCTCTTTGGCTTGTATCCATTCGGCCCCATTCAGCCTACTGTTTTAAGACGTTTACCCTCATCCAAGTGTCAATATTTTCCTGGCGAGCGGCAGCGAGCCAGCATATATATTGTTTGTTTTAACAGCAAGCTAAATTTGTACATTTGTTCGATAGAAAAATGTCTCCGGCGAAGCCGGATTTCTCCATACAATACTGGCTCGCTATCGCTCGCCAGGAAAAAATCGACACCCGGATGGGGATAAACATCTTAAAACAGTTGGCTGAATGGGGCCGAATGGATACAAGCCAGAGAAAGAGAGAGAAGGAGAGAAAAAAACAAAAAACAGGTGATCCCCCCTAAAGGGTTGTCGGTCCTCATTGCCTTCGTGTCTTATGTTGAAGGTTGTCAACGCCTAGTGTTGCCAATTTAGCTTTATTCCCGCTAGATCTAGAGGTATTTACTTCGATTTAGAGGCAATTGTTTACATCTAGCGACATAAATTCTAGAGGTATTCTGGATATTTGAACCATGTTAGAGCGATATTCCAGAGATTGTGGCATCATTCTAGCAATTTTTGAAATTTATTTACTATCTAGCTGCCTTGATGTGGTAACCCTGCCTAAGTGCCTCGGCTTACCATGGGAAGTGTAATATTTGTTTTGCGATGAATTGTGGTGCTAAATGTGTCGATTTTTATACTACTAGTAGACAACCACTACCAGGGAAGTTCTACCTCCTAAGATATACTGTATATATATATATATATATACCGGTATATATATTAAAACAAAAACAATTGCCTGGTTTCCTCTTTGTTTTCCAGGCCCTTGGTTGCTGGTTATTTTCCTTGCAGTCTCATATACTTGAGATTACACTATTGCTCAATATATGCATAAATGTAAACATGACATATAATTAGCCTTGCATTATACATAACCATTTCTTTACATAACAGTTCCATAGCTGCGGTTGTGGACGGCCATCGCTCATTTCCTAATCCTATCAACTCCGGTGTTCCTCAGGGTTCTGTCCTATCTCCTATTCTCTTTCTAATTTTCATAAATGATCTTCTCAAATGTACATCCAGTCCCATCCATTCATATGCAGTCGACTCTACCTTACACCACTCAATTAGTTTTCCAAAACGCCCCAGCCAGCAGTCCCTCAACAACAAATGTAATGAAGCCATAACATGCTTATCTTCTGATCTAGCTACTATTTCCAATTGGGGTAGAGAAAACCTTGTTGTATTTAATGCTTCCAAAACTCAATTTGTCCATCTTACAACCCATCAGGAACCTCCAGAGGACTATCCCTTATTCTTCAACAATACAAAAATCAACCCTTCATCTTCCCTCAATGTTCTCGGTGTTTCTTTTTCTTCTGCTCTCACTTGGAAAGACCATATTACCAGTCTCGCTAAGGCAGCCTCCCAGAAGCTGGGTGTGCTCAACCGCCTCAAGGGGTTCTTTACCCCTGTGCAGCTTCTTGCTCTGTACAGGGGCACAGTGCATCCTTGTATTGAGTATTGTTCACATGTGTGGGGAGGATCCTCTCACACCGCACTCCTAGACAAAGTAGAAAGGAAAGCCTTTCGTATCATTAACTCTCGTCCACTCACCAACTCTCTGCAATCTCTCTCTCTTCGCTGCAATGTTGCATCTCTCTATGCTATTCTAGCGCTACTACAATAATCAGTGTTCCTCGAAGCTTTCCCAGTGTATACCACCTCCTCTACGTAGGGTACGTAGTACCCGCCTTGCAACACAATCCCACCCCTACTCTGTACAACTGTCCAACCCAAGAGTGAAATGCTATTCTCAGACTTTCTTCTATTCAACTGCTGAGCTCTGGAACTCTCCCAGAATCAGTCTTTCCCTCTTCCTATGACTTAAATTGCTTCAAACTCCGTGTGTCCAGGCATTTTAGCTCGAACGTCCCTTGATTTCGGCCCTGTCACTCTTTGAAATCTGGGGGAGGCACTCGCTGCAGGCAGTTATGCCTTTTGTCTCCCTCATTCACATAGAACAAAAAAAATTACACTTCCGTGGCATTGCAGCTTGTCGTTTTCATTTAGAAGTTATAAACTGATTGAATAGAAACACCATATTAGCAGGAGCACTTTACTGACAACGTTTTCACAGATAGTTTCTCCAGGTCACTAACTAATCTGCAAAGTGTTGTTAATAAAGTGCTCCTCCTCAAATGGTGTTTCTAGTCAAGTCTTCGAAACTCACTTTAACATTATGGACTGATCTTGTATGTCGTTTGTTGAGTGTGAATGTTGTAAGATAGTTTTAATATTTTTTATTGTGCTTGAGTTTGAGGTGACCCAGGAGCCTGACCTGACTATTCCAAGGTGTTATGAAAAGTTGGGAGCATCTTTTGTATTAATTAATTATTCCCCCCCCCCCTCCACACACACACACAAACACTCGCATACACACCTTTTATAAGAGAGAGAGAGAGAGAGAGAGAGAGAGAGAGAGAGAGAGAGAGAGAGAGAGAGAGAGAGAGAGAAAGAGAAAGAGAGAGAGAGAGAGTTAGAGTTAGAGTTGAGAGTTGTAACAAATTGCTCTTTTACTTGTGTTTCTTCCCCTGGTGCCTCTGGTTCACTTTTTGGTCGATGTTTTAATTTATAAAATATTTTTTCTAGTTTCCTCCCTAGACCTTCATCAAACTCCATTAGATCCCCCTTCTAGATTCAATTGTAAATTTTTCGGTAGAAAAATGTCTCGGCCGAAGGCCGGTTTTTTCAAAATAACAGGCTCACTATCGTTCGCCAGGAAAAAAATCGACATCTAAATTACACGAAAGGTCTTAATATTAACAAGGAAATTGGGCGGAAGGTCTTAAAATCGACAAACTAATGGGTCAAAAATCTTATAATCTAAACACTAATGGGGCTAAACATAAGGGACAAAGGGATCTAGAAAAACGACCCATCTCCCCTTAAGGATTAATAATTCAGTGATTGATTACTCCGGTATGATTATTAAGTACAGTCATTTTTGTGATTTATAGCATTAATTAAAACTGGTATCACACGAGAGATTTTATAGTCAACATTCGATGATCAAAAAAAATTCTGGCAACATTTTTTGAGTATTTTGCACTGGTATCAGAAACTAGACTGATGATAGATGAATTTAGGTGACCGAAATATATTAAATGTTGACCTCATAAGCTGCCAGACCAGCGTTGAGGATAAATGTTGAGCGAATAAGCGCTCGTGTGATACCGGCTTAATTCTTTCCTTGGCTCGTCATTATCATTAATTTGATGAGACCGTTATGAGCATTGAATAAATAATGTATGTATAATTGTATATGTGTATGTGAGTGGTGAGTATACCGTACTGTATGAATCGTAAGTATGTGTACAGTCGCGCTAACAAGTGATGTCTCGGCACCAATTATGTTTTAATCAATAATTGGTATCAGCAATATCTAAGCTTCAATTCTTCGTATCGAGTGAAATATACAAACATGTTCCTACACTTACCCACTCTATTCAACATCTGACAGACATTAATGCAACACAGAGCGAGCCAAACGTAATGACAGCTGGGCCATGACTTATTAGCGCGACCGTACAGTATTATATAATACAGCAATATTATATTATTACCATATATCACAATTTGTTTTGTTTTGTTGGATTGTTCTATTTTTCAAGTTTCTACAAGACTTTGAATGTTTCGGTTTCCTGTATGAATTAGGTTGTCGTATGTTTATCAGTTTATTTCATCACCCATAATACCATACCGGCAGAGGTCATATATACATGCCTTGGTAGTATTTCAATCACTGTTTAGCAATAATAAACGACCCTAGTCACAGGTAGTTATATATATATATATATATATATATATATATATATATATATATATATATATATACGTAAAGACAAACCAACACAAGCACACACACACACACCAGACACCTGCAGACATCCAACTACTCATGCATAACAAGTCACCTGCACTAACACACGCACACACACAAGTCACCAGCACTAAGACACGCACACACACACACACAAACATACTTACATCAAACTACTTATGAATAACAAAACGCTCACCTGTCACACTTGCCTAGACACCTGCATTATCACACACACACACAATGCTAACAAATAACTCCACTGTCACACCTTCCATGTCACTTGCCCTAGCACACACCTACATACACAATTCCTCATGCATAACAAAACTCTTACCTGTCCCACCTGCCAAGACACCTGCACTTATACACCTCATTCTAAACACAGAGAGAGAGAGAGAGAGAGAGAGAGAGAGAGAGAGAGAGAGAGAGAAAGAGAGAGAGAGAGAGAGACATACATACATACAAAAATGACAATCCCTACCCACCTCGGAGTCCCCAGGGGGGGGGGGGGGGGGGGCGGCAGCAGAAATACCCCCATCAGTCTGTCCCCTAGAAACGAGTCGCCAAAATGCTCTGGACCACCACCTTCTACTCTTACTATTAATTTCTGTAATAATTCCTCTAACTTCCACTCTGTGGAAAACCACCTCTCCTCTGCCAACCCTTATCTTCTCTTTCTCTCCGAGACACAGTTGCCTTGGACTATCCCTTCTCTGTATCCTCCTATTATCTCTATCCTCAGTTTCTAGCCAAAGGTGGATGTTACGTCTATGTACGCAATAATCTTGCTTTCTCTCGTGTTCCCAACGTAGATTCTTCTGAATTCTCAACTCTCTGGCTAAAGCTTTTGTCACTCAAACTAAATATTTCTGCGCTGTCTATCTCTCCCCTAATTTTACTGACTGTCTAAAATTCTTTGAAAAACTAACTTCTAAAGTGGAACACATTCTATCCATCTCTCCTTTCGCAGAAATCTCCATCTTAGGAGATTTCAATGTTCACCACCACCAATGCCTCTCCTCTGTTTCCACTGACCAACCTGGTGAATAAGCCTACATCTTTTCCAACTTAAGCGACCTAGAGTAGTTAGTCCAGCAACCCACCCGTATCCCAGATCGCTTCAGATATCGGCCCAACATTCTTGACTTATTTCTAACCTCTAACTCTTCTGCTTATACTATAAATCTTTTCTCTCCTTTGGGCTCCTCCGACCATGAACTAATATCTGTCACCTGTCCTATCTCTCCGGTACGGCCACCCGATCCTCCCAACCGGCGGCGCTTGTGGCACTTTGGCGCTGCCGACTGGGAGGCTCTTCGGCAGTACTATTTTGATTTCCCATGGAATGACTTTTGCTTCCGTGACCGGGGACACTCGGAGAGTGATGAATGCATTACTGAGGTAATCCTCTCGGGCATGGAAGCATACATTCCATTTTCTTTCTCTCAGTCGCATGCAAATAAATCTTGGTTTACTCACACTTGTTCCTCTGCTGTCCGCAACAAGGAGGAAGCATTCAAACGGCACCGACGCCTTAAGACTCAAGAATCTCATTCTTCCTATGTTTCTGCCCGGAATCAAGCCAAATCTGTTCTTCGACTTGTCAAGCACTCTTTCATCAATAATAAATGACTAAACTATCCAACTCCAGCTCTTCCCAAGCTTTCTGACATCTAGCCAAAAACCTCTCCAACAATTTTTCTTCCTCGTCTTTCCCTCCCCTTTTCCACTCTGATAGCACAACCATCACTTCTTCCTCTGACAAAGCTGAACTCTTCGCTCAAACTTTTGCTAGAAACTCCACCTTGGATGATTCCGGTGCTATTCCTCCCTCTCCACCCCCCTCTCTCCTACTTATGCCTAAAATCCTAATCTCTTCTAAAGATATATTTTCTACCCTTTCTGGGCTTAATACTAAGAAGGCGTATGGTCCGGACGGTGTTCCTCCTGTTGTACTAAAAAACTGAGCTTCCGTGCTGACTCCCTGCCTAGGCAAACTCTTTTGTCTCTGTCTCTCCTCTAACGTCTTCCCTTCTTGCTGGAAGTTTGCTCTCATTCAACCTGTCCCAAAGAAGGGTGACATCTCTTAACCCTCCAACTATCGTCCAATTGCTCTCATCTCTTGCATCTCTGAAGTTTTTTAAACTGTTCTTGCTTCCAAATTTCTTAAGCATTTCTCTTCTCATAATCTACTCTCAGATCTCCAGTATGGCTTCCTCAAGGATCGCTCTACTGGTGATCCTCAAGGATCGCTCTACTGGTAATCTTCTTTCATATCTTACTAATTCTTGGTCATCCTCCTTTCGAGACTTTGGTGACACTTTTTCTATTGCATTAGACATATCGAAGGCCTTCGATAGAGTCTGGCACAAATCTCTAATTTCTAAACTACCCTCCTTTGGTTTTTATCTCTCCATCTGTGCCTTTGTCTCTAATTTCCTTTCCGGCCGTTCCATAGCTGTGGTTGTGGACAGCCATCGCTCACTTCCTCATCCTATCAACTCCGGTGTTCCTCATGGCTCTGTCCTATCTCCCATTCTCTTTCTAATTTTCATAAATGATCTTCTCAACTGTACCTCCAGTCCCATCCATTCATACGCAGACGACTCTACCTTACACTACTCAATCAGTTTTCCTGAACGCCCCAGCCAGCAATCCCTTAAAGACAAACGTAATGAAGCTATAGAACGCCTATCTTCTGATCTAACTACTATTTCCAATTGGGGCAGAGAAAACCTTGTTGCTTTTAATACTTCCAAAGCCCAATTTCTTCATCTTACTACCCGTACGGAACTCCCAGAGGACTATCCCTTACACTTCAACAATACAAAAATCAATCCCTCATCTTCTCTCAATATTCTCGGTGTCTCTGTTTCTTCTGCTCTCACTTGGAAGGACCATATTATCAGTCTTGCTAAGGCACCCTCCCACAAGCTGGGTGTGCTCAACCGCCTCAAGGAGTTCTTTACTCCTGCACAGCTTATTGCTCTGTACAAGGGTACAGTGCGTCCTTGTACTGAGTATTGTTCCCATGTGTGGGGAGGATCCTCTCACACCCGCACTCCTAGACAAAGTAGAAAGGAAAGCCTTTCGTATCATTAACTCCCGTCCACTCACCAACTCTCTGCAATCTCTCTCTCATCGCCGCAATGTTGCATCTCTCTCGCTATTCTATCGCTACTACAATAATCAATGTTCCTCAGTTCTCTCCCAGTGTATACCACCTCCTCTACGTAGAGTACGTGGTACCCGTCTTGCAACACAATCCCACCCCTACTCTGTGCAACTCTCCAACCCAAGAGTGAAACGTTATTCTGTCTTTCTTCTATTCAACTGCTGAGCTCTGGAACTCTCTCCCAGAATCAGTCTTTCCCTCTTCCTATGACTTAAATTACTTCATACTCCGTGTGTCCAGGCATTTTGGCTCGAATGTCCCTTGATTTTGGCCCTGTCACTCTTTCAACTCTGGGGGAGACACTCGTTACAGGCAGTTCTACCTTTTGTCTCCCTCACTCACATAGAAAAAAATAAAATAAAAAATAAACACAGCTCTTTGGGTGTTTTCACACCAAGCCTACAGTCAGACATGTTCTCACGCAAATTATTCGATCGGCTACATTAGGAAAAAATGACATGGAAAACCCGTTGCAATACCTCACATTTTGGGTCAGCTGTTTGACTTAAAAATCCATGCACATATACATTCTAAGACGAAAATGGTGTCTTTACTCCACATATTAAATATGGCTCGTACACCTGCCTCATAGGTCCTACTCAGTCTTGCGAGGAAGTAATCGGATTATAATAGTTGCAATAAACCTAAATAATAAGGTATAATTTTATATCTTACGACTATTAACCCTTTCACGCTAATATGACGCAGAGGTTGCCAGATTAGCAATAAGAAATAGAGTTCTCTCACTCTTATAATTACCTCTCCAATGCCCACAGCTAACTCAAAGACAACTGCAGAGGTTGAAGTAACTAAACTAAAGGTTTCTAAATACCCCTGATGGTAACAAAGGCTTTAATGTATCCCCAATAGGCTCAAAATCGCGTCATATGTTGGAGAGGGTTAAGCCTTTCAGCAGATCATGACGCATTCCTTCCCTATATTCCGGCTGTTATGTGACGATTTATGTTTAGAAAAGTTGTAAATACTACTAACATAAAACACATTGCTTATTCTCAATGCTGTAGTAATGCACGACTATCGCCATAATGCAATACATACTGAGACGAAACAATAAATACATATAAAGGACGAAACAATACAGATAGCTGTAATGTATGTTTCCATGTGTTATGTCCTTTATATATACAGTATATGCATATACAGTATATATATATATATATATCTGTGTGTGTGTGTGTGTGTGTGTGTGTGTGTGTGTGTGTGTGTGTGTGTGTGTGTGTGTGTGTGTGTGCCATTCCAAGATCCACAATATTCAGATCAGTCCTTCGCAAGCTGATCAAAATCGCCAAATGCTATCCATCCCACCTTGCTGGCTGAGTTAGGAGTGCAGTAGTAGTGTGGTAGCAGGTAGTAGATGGTCGTGGGGGTTACGGTGGTACAACAGGTGACTCTCGCTAACCTGCTGACCCCCTTTATTAATGATGATATATACCCCTTTCACCTGCTACCCTAACATCCCATCCTGGCTCACCCTTAGTTGTGGAGTAGCTCAGGTCGCTGCCCAAACACTTTTCACACACACACACACACACACACACACACACACACACGGTGGCCGAGTGCGCTTAGTAACTGTATTGTGAGTGCTCGCTCTGGTGTTGGGGGTTCGATCCCACACGCCGGCAGGGGAAGTTCTCTCAAAAACTTTCCCTGGCCGTGAAGGCTAGGTCTTGGGGGACCAACAAAGTCTCCTGTCCACGTCCTACTCCATAGGAGATATGTAGACGCTCTCGTTAGCAGCCAGGATCAGTCTGTTGATCTCTTAGGATAAGATCGAAGTTAAGTTTGTGTATTTTCGGTCTCATTGACTGCCGGCTTGAAATAAACCTATTATTATTATTATTATTAGTGTAATAATTATTATTATTATTACATATATTATTATAAATATAAAAATAGATAGATATAGACAGATGTATAAGAGTAAGAGTGAGTGAGTGAGTGAGTGAGTGATAGTGTGTGCAATAGTTAGTTTCTAAGGCGGTCACAACTCCCGGCATCAGTATCACATGTTATATATTCCGGCCAACACACTGGGAGGCACTACTAGGATTTCACTCACACGGAAACAAATGCATATATACGTATACATACTGTACACCCCGACCAGGATTCGAACCCAGAACGTGACTTTTGACTGCTGGACTTTGTAACGGCTACACCACGAACATAATACAGTAGGCTATTTATATGTACAGTATATTATTATTATTGTCATTGTTGGCTATTGTATATATTATGTTTTTGTATATGTGTTAGTGGCATTGTATTCCATTGTGTGTGTGTGTGTGTTTTTTGTTTTTTTTGTTATTGTCATATATTATATTTGTTGCTTTGTGATACTTGTCAAGAGATAATTATTTGTTTTCTTACTGATTGGTAATTCACGGGTTAGGATATATAAGTTGACTCCCATGCTGGAAGATGTCTTGGAATACAGACGAAAGTATGCAGCTACGTGTTTCATCTGCCTAGCGAGTATAACAGATATATTTATCACGTGTATTTGTGGTTATTTCTCTAAATATTATATATATATATATATATATATATATATATACAGTATATATATATATAGTATACTGTATATATTAGTTACTTCCAGTATTGGTGAGACTATTATATTCGATATATATGCTGAGTTGCGACTGACTTAAGGGGAGGAAGACCGTTTTTCTGGACCCCCTTCTCCTTAATGTTTAGCCCCACTAGTTTGAGATTATAAGACGTTCGGTCCATTAGTTTGGCGATTTTAACACCTTTCGCCCCATTTCGTTGTCAATTTTAAGACCTTTCGTGCCATTTAGGTGTCAATTTTTTCCTGACGAGCGATAGCGAGTCTGCAATTTTAAGAGGAATCGGCCTTCGGCAGGGACATTTTTCTACCGAAAAATGTACAAATTTATCTTGTCTAGGGGGTGTTTTTCTAAGCTTGATAGAGGTCTAGGGAGGAATCTAAAACAATATATGAATAAATTAATTAATAGACCAAACAAACGGTCAGTCTCCCCTTAATAGAATATCTACTGTAGGGACGTATTTTGGATGCTGCATTCTAGAATACGTGTCTATAAATGCATGATAGACTGATATAACATCACCATGTCGGATGTGTCTAACTCTGTATAGCAGTAGAGGTTACTGTAGTTTTATGACGTTGTGGTGTAGCGATAACAAAGGCTACCAGTTATCCACGACGTTCTGGGTTCGAATCCTAGACGGGTTGAAATATATTTATGGGCACACGTGCATTTGTGAGAATACACGCACACACACACATACTCTCTCTCTCTCTCTCTATATATATACTGTATAATATGAAAGCTTGCCTGTGCGACAATATTTATGTGGTTGTGTTTGTGTGTGTCTGTGAGCGTGTTTACTTGTATCTACTCCAGCATATTTTAAAAACTAAATATGTATATACGGCGTACTCTACGCATAGCAAAATATATCATATCTCTTAGCAAACGCTTAACATTTCTGTGTATTTCCAAAGGCTGTCCTCGGGAAAATGTTTGCTTGAATATATCACCTTGAAGTTGGGTAGGGTCCGGGGAATATATGCGTATGCATGGGTTTTATATGTATGCTCAAGTGGGTGTGCACGTATTCTAAGATATGCAACATGAGTGTGTCTGAATATGTATATATATATATAATTATATATATATATATATATATATATATATATATATATATATATATATATATATATATATATAAGTGTGTTCGGTGTTTGTGTGTGTGTGTGTGTGTGTGTGTGTGTGTGTGTGTGTGTACATAATATAGATAAATGTATATTAGTAAATGCATCTTTGGGATACATTACTTGTGTGCTTTACGTATACATATTGAATATGCATGTTGCATTAAACACAATGGGTGATAAACACGAATTATATATATATATATATATATATATATATATATATATATATATATATATATAATCTCACTCTCCGAGGTCAACCCGTTAAACTCATTGAAATTATTATGGGTTTGACAATGTCGTGAATAACCAAATTCTTTGCTTGAACATTAATACAACACACACTAATGGCTGGATATTATAGCTGTAGGGGTTAACACTCAACAATAGCATATGTGGAAATTGTTTCATAAGTATGATCTGTTTTATCTGGGAGAAGCTAGTCTCGGAATGTATAAATAGCCTGTAACTAGAGCAAGTCAAGAAGAGAGTAGATAATGATTGGAGACTGCAAAGAGTGTAATGAGTTTCATGACTCATCTCTCAGGAATGGACCACAAGGCCTTTGAGATACATACTATTCCTTGTAACTCTCTCTCTTTCTCTCTCTCACGATCATACTAATTCCTTGGTACCCCTGGCCGCAACATCGCCCAAGGCCGCAGCTGTCTCCACACGCTGCGGCTGCGGTGACGACAGGTAGAGGTGACAGGTGTGGTGGTGGTGGTGGTGGTGGTGGTGGTGGTGGCGGTCGTCGTCGTCGTCGTCGTGGGGGTGGTGATGTTGATGGTCGTGGTCATGGTATTAGTCTATTTACCATGGTCGTGGTGGTGGTGGTGGTGCTGGTGGTGGTGTTGTTGTTGTTGTTGTTGTTCCCTAAGCTCTGGCCTAACAGTTCCGAGTCCCTAAGGAAGGCCACGGCCGATATCGGGCTTTCCTACAGGGCTCTCTAGGAGTGTAGATTATGATGTTGACGTAAGTAATTGTGTGGAATGCAGTCTTCTATGATGTGCTTAATAGTATGGGGAGCTGTGTTACATCCTGGACAGGCGTCACCGACTGAGTCATCCAGTCTCTCCTGATAGAAGAGCTGGATGGTGCCCACATCTCAGTCTGGCCAGGTGAACTCTGTCCTCACAAGGAAGGGAGGACTCAGAACGAGGGGTTTCGGGAGGTCGTGCATGCAGCTGCGTGTTGTCTTTTGGTGGTGTTGTTGTTGTTGGTGGTGGTGGTGGTGGTGTTGGTGGTGTTGGTGGTGCTGGTGCTGATGGTGCTGATGGTAGTGGCGGTGGTGGTGGTGGTCGTGGTGGTGATGCAGATGCTGGTGGTGGTGGTGGTGGTGGTGCAGATGGTGGTCGTGGTAGTGCTGGTGGTGGTCGGCGGGAGTAAGGAATTCAACTGTATGATGGTGGAGATCTTGAAGTATTTAGACCTCCTTGGTGGAGATAGTCGTAGTGATGGTTTTTGTTGTTGTGGTATAATGGTAGAGTGCAGTAGTGGGGTGATGTAAGTTATAGTAGTGGTTGTTGTGGCATGGTACTATTGGCAGTGGGCGAAAAAGGGAAAGCAAAGGATAATGGATCATGGTTCTGCATGTGGTAGTTATGGTAGTGATATATATACAGAGAGAGAGAGAGAGAGAGAGAGAGAGAGAGAGAGAGAGAGAGAGAGAGAGAGAGAGAGAGAGAGAGAGAGAGAGAGAGAGAGAGATCCCACTACTACTACTACCTAAGCTAGAGCAACAGCTGTTACCTGGCTTTAGGGAGGGACAGACGTAATAGGGAAATGGGGGAGGGAGGGGGAGGGGTGAAGATGGGAGTCTGGGGGGAGGAGGAGGAGGAGGAGGAGGAGGGCATGATAATAGGAAGGGGGAAAAGGCAACAGGTGGGATAATTGAGGAGAGAGAAAGAGAGAGATGCATTTACGAGGAATTGCAAAGAATAGCCAGTATCTCAAAAACATCGCGGCCCATTCCAAGGAGATACTCACGATGGAAATAGCGCAGTATTATCATTGCCCTGTGTTAAAAATACTAGCTATTCTTTTCTTGAAGTGTTACTGAAAACACTATTTATATCTTCTGAAGAAAGGCATTTCCAGGTAGAGCAGAACTTGCATGTGATACAGTTTCCACTTACATTAGTTTGCATCCTTATTAGTTACAACTTCCAACCATAGTAGTTTTGTGTGAGAGAGAGAGAGAGAGAGAGAGAGAGAGAGAGAGAGAGAGAGAGAGAGAGAGAGAGAGAGAGAGAGAGAGAGAAGGGGGTGGGGGTGGAGGGAAGTGGTAAGACAGGTTCAGGGGGGGGGGAATTATAAACAAGAGAATGATCATTGTTCTTAATTAGGCCGCACGATGCAAACAAGGGCATGGGAGATAGCTAGAGAGATTAGATGGTTGGTAGACGATAAGACAGGTAGGTAGGTAGGTAGATTGATAGGTAGATAGACCAAATTTAGTTAGTGAAATGGTAGACATAGAGTAAGGCTAGAACAGTAACAACATTTACAAGCAAGACAACAGGAGCACTCGATAGAGCACATACCTCCGCCTACGCTGGCTTTGTCACAAAATATACTTAAATGCACAACAATGCCAGCAGTATGACATAAGCTAAGAAGCTCATCATGTACGGACCATCTCCTAAATTGAATAACTCTTTCCTTGGCGTATATCCTATAAGCCCACTAAAATTTCATGAAAATCAGTTCCTCATTTTGTGAGATATGTTGTGTACATACAAACATAAAGCCAGAAAAAAAAAACGGAGGCGGAAACGTAACCTCCGTCCAACTTTGTTGGCGAAGGTAATTATATTTTGTATAATGGGGATAGCTTATGAGAGAGAGAGAGAGAGAGAGAGAGAGAGAGAGAGAGAGAGAGAGAGAGAGAGAGAGAGAGAGAGAGAGAGAGAGAGAGAGAGAGAACAACAATTATAATACAGGTTAGAACAACAGCAGTGTGGGGGTGGTTGGTTAATGAGGGCCAGGTGATGTACGAGGGGGGTGGGGAGTGGGGGGGGGGAGGTTAGGGCATATATCTCTAACAAGAAGATGATGATGATGTTGATGTTGATGGCTGGAAAGATAAGATTTGGTTGTAGATAAGAGGGGTCAAGATGAAGCTGGGAGGGTTGGTGTGTGTGTGTGTGTGTGACTGTGTGTGTCTGACTTGTATGTGTGTATTCGTGCCATTGTGTGTGTGACGTGTGTGTGTATGTGAGACAATAAATGGGCAAAGTTCTATCTTAATTTACTCTCTCAAATTTATTTATCCTTCCTATTTTCATCCTCGTGTTTTCATTTTAGTATTCATATTCAAGTTATTGTTAACCAATGTACGTGTACACCCATCGTTTCGTTATAGATATATTCGAAATAAATTTGACATGTTCCCCATATTACAATAATTTTATCATTTCAATTTTCACTGTGTTTTCGGTTATTTATCGGGTATGTATTTATTTTTGGATAATGTATTATTTTTGTTCAGACATGTATACTTACGTTGATAT
This sequence comes from Paralithodes platypus, assembly GCA_032716605.1. NCBI lineage: Eukaryota > Metazoa > Arthropoda > Malacostraca > Decapoda > Lithodidae > Paralithodes > Paralithodes platypus. Next base: position 26,540,419 of record CM064499.1, read on the forward strand.
TTGGTATTCATCCTAAAGTTTTGAGGTTTTAGTATTTCCGCATATATGTTAGCTTATGTATGTATGTGTACATACTCAGGCACATACCCCATAGCTGGGGGTGGCCGACTCGAGACAAAGCTCGAACAGAAGCAACAAACTATAATAACAATATATATTCACACACATCTAGGTCGCCCAGGAAAAGACCCAGAGACCAAGGCCCATTTGGGGTCCCCAGCAAAAGAATCCCAGGTCTGATCTGAGCAGGCAGATACACAGCGGAGCGGACCAAAATACCACCACAATGCTAGCTTATATGTTGCCATATTTGTTAGTTCATACAGTACCATGTTTCTTAGCTTATACGGTGCCATATTTGTTAGCTTATATGGTGCCATATTTGTTAGCTTATACGGTGCCATATGTATTACCTTATACGGTGCCATATTTGTTAGCTTATATGGTGCCATATTTGTTAGCTTATACGGTGCCATATATGATAGCTTATACGGTGCCATATTTGTTAGCTTATACGGTGCCATATTTGTTAGCTTATACGGTGCCATATTTGTTAGCTTATATGGTGCCATATTTGTTAGCTTATACGGTGCCATATTTGTTAGCTTATATGGTACCATATTTGTTAGCTTATACGGTGCCATATATGATAGCTTATACGGTGCCATATTTGTTAGCTTATACGGTGCCATATTTATTAGCTAATACGGTGCCATATTTGTTAGCTTATACGGTACCATATTTGTTAGCTTATACGGTGCCATATTTGTTAGCTTATACGGTGCCATATTTATTAGCTTATACGGTGCCATATTTGTTAGCTTATACAGTACCATATTTATTAGCTTATACGGTGCCATATTTCTTAGCTTATACGGTGCCATATTTATTAGCTTATACGGTGCCATATTTGTTAGCTTATACGGTGCCATATTTGTTAGCTTATACGGTGCCATATTTGTTAGCTTATTTGGTGCCATATTTGTTAGCTTATACGGTGCCATATTTGTTAGCTTATATGGTACCATATTTGTTAGCTTATACGGTGCCATATATGATAGCTTATACGGTGCCATATTTGTTAGCTTATACGGTGCCATATTTATTAGCTAATACGGTGCCATATTTGTTAGCTTATACGGTATCATATTTGTTAGCTTATACGGTGCCATATTTGTTAGCTTATACGGTGCCATATTTATTAGCTTATACGGTGCCATATTTGTTAGCTTATACAGTACCATATTTGTTAGCTTATACGGTGCCATATTTCTTAGCTTATACGGTGCCTTATTTATTAGCTTATACGGTGCCATATTTGTTAGCTTATACGGTGCCATATTTGTTAGCTTATACGGTGCCATATTTGTTAGATTATACAGTGCCATATTTGTTAGCTTATATGGTGCCATATTTGTTAGCTTATACGGTGCCATATGTGTTAGCTTATACGGTGCCATATTTGTTAGCTTATACGGTGCCATATTTGTTAGATTATATGGTGCCATATTTGTTAGCTTATACGGTGCCATATTTGTTAGCTTATACGGTGCCATATTTGTTAGCTTATACGGTGCCATATTTGTTAGCTTATACCGTGCCATATTTGTTAGCTTATACGGTGCCATATTTGTTAGCTTATACGGTGCCATATTTGTTAGCTTATACGGTGCTATATTTGTTAGCTTATATGGTGCCATATTTGTTAGCTTATCCGGTGCCATATTTGTTAGCTTATATGGTGCCATATGTGTTACCTTATACGGTCCAATATTTGTTAGCTTATACGGTGCCATATTTGTTAGCTTATACGGTGCCATATTTGTTAGCCTATATGGTGCCATATTTGTTAGCTTATACGGTGCCATATTTGTTAGCTTATACTGTGCCATATTTGTTAGCTTATACGGTGCCATATTTGTTAGCTTATATGGTGCCATATTTGTTAGCTTATACGGTGCCATATTTGTTAGCTTATACGGTGCCATATTTGTTAGCTTATTCGGTGCCATATTTGTTAGCTTATACGGTGCCATATTTGTTAGCTTATACGGTGCCATATTTGTTAGCTTATACGGTGCCATATTTGTTAGCTTATACAGTGCCATTTTTGTTAGCTTATATGGTGCAATATTTGTTAGCTTATATGGTGCCATATTTGTTAGCTTATACGGTGCCATATTTGTTAGCTTATATGGTGCCATATTTGTTAGCTTATACGGTGCCATATTTGTTAGCTTATATGGTGCCATATGTGTTACCTTCTACGGTGCCATATTTGTTAGCTTATACGGTGCCATATTTGTTAGCTTATACGGTGCCATATTTGTTAGCTTATATGGTGCCATATTTGTTAGCTTATACGGTGCCATATTTGTTAGCTTTTACGGTGCCATATGTATAACCTTATACGGTGCCATATAAGCTTATACGGTGCCATATTTGTTAGCTTATACGGTGCCATATTTGTTAGCTTATACGGTGCCATACTTGTTAGCTTATACGGTGCCATATGTATTCCCTTATACGGTGCCATATTTGTTAGCTTATACGGTGCCATATTTGTTAGCTTATACGGTGCCATATTTGTTAGCTTATACGGTGCCATATTTGTTAGCTTATACGGTGCCATATTTGTTAGCTTATACGGTGCCATATTTGTTAGCTTATACGGTGCCATATTTGTTAGCTTATACGGTGCCATATTTGTTAGCTTATACGGTGCCATATTTGTTAGCTTATATGGTGCCATATTTGTTAGCTTATACGGTGCCATATTTGTTAGCTTATACGGTGCCATATTTGTTAGCTTATACGGTGCCATATGTGTTAGCTTATACGGTGCCATATTTGTTAGCTTATACGGTGCCATATGTGTTAGCTTATACGGTGCCATATGTGTTACCTTATACGGTGCCATATATTAGCTTATACGGTGCCATATGTGTTAGCTTATACGGTGCCATATTTGTTAGCTTATACGGTGCCATATGTGTTAGCTTATACGGTGCCATATGTGTTAGCTTATACGGTGCCATATGTGTTACCTTATACGGTGCCATATTTGTTAGCTTGTACGGTGCCATATGTGTTAGCTTATACGGTGCCATATTTGTTAGCTTATACGGTGCCATATGTGTTAGCTTATACGGTGCCATATGTGTTAGCTTATACGGTGCCATATGTTAACTTATACGGTGCCATATGTGTTAGCTTATACGGTGCCATATTTGTTACCTTATACGGTGCCATATTTTTAGCTTATACGGTGCCATATGTGTTAGCTTATACGGTGCCATATGTGTTAGCTTATACGGTGCCATATGTGTTAGCTTATACGGTGCCATATGTGTTAGCTTATACGGTGCCATATGTGTTAGCTTATACGGTGCCATATTTGTTACCTTATACGGTGCCATATTTTTTAGCTTATACGGTGCCATATTTGTTAGCTTATACGGTGCCATATTTGTTAGCTTATACGGTGCCATATTTGTTAGTTTATACGGTGCCATATTTATTAGCTTATACGGTGCCATATTTGTTAGCTTATACGGTGCCATATTTGTTAGCTTATACGGTGCCATATGTGTTAGCTTATACGGTGCCATATTTGTTAGCTTATACGGTGCCATATGTGTTAGCTTATACGGTGCCATATGTGTTAGCTTATACAGTGCCATATGTGTTACCTTATACGGTGCCATATTTGTTAGCTTATACGGTGCCATATGTGTTACCTTATAAGGTGTCATATTTGTTAGCTTATACGGTGCCATATATGTTAGCTTATACGGTGCCATATGTGTTACCTTATACGGTGCCATATTTGTTAGCTTATACGGTGCCATATGTGTTAGCTTATACGGTGCCATATGTGTTACCTTATTCGGTGCCATATGTGTTACCTTATACGGTGCCATATTTGTTAGCTTATACGGTGCCATATGTGTTAGCTTATACGGTGCCATATGTGTTAGCTTATACGGTGCCATATGTGTTAGCTTATACGGTGCCATATGTGTTAGCTTATACGGTGCCATATTTGTTAGCTTATATGGTACCATATTTGTTAGCTTATACGGTGCCATATATGATAGCTTATACGGTGCCATATTTGTTAGCTTATACGGTGCCATATTTATTAGCTAATACGGTGCCATATTTGTTAGCTTATACGGTACCATATTTGTTAGCTTATACGGTGCCATATTTGTTAGCTTATACGGTGCCATATTTATTAGCTTATACGGTGCCATATTTGTTAGCTTATACGGTACCATATTTGTTAGCTTATACGGTGCCATATTTCTTAGCTTATACGGTGCCATATTTATTAGCTTATACGGTGCCATATTTGTTAGCTTATATGGTGCCATAATTGTTAGCTTATCTATCTATCTATCTATTGCCTGACGCCGTGATCCCCGAAGGGGTGGCCACGAACGAACCGCCCCCATGCACCTCTGTCCCCAGTCAGTCGACGCCCCTCCCCCCAACCAGCACCGCCTTCGTTCATGTACTTCCTCACTCCATCCTTCCACCTCATATTCGGTCTACCTCTCCCCCTCTGTCCCTCCACCTCGCTCTCGTACACCCTCTTAGTCATTCTCTCGCTTTCCATACGTTCCATATGGCCGAACCATCTCAAGTTGTTCCTTTTCACACTTTCCAGCACATCTACCTCCACACCACACCTCCTTCTTACTTCCTCATTAGTCTGTCTATCCCTCCATGTAACTCCGCACGCACTCCTTAAGTAATTCATTTCCACTGCTCTCACTCTTGGTCTGAGTCTCTCAACCAACGTCCACGCTTCGCTTCCGTAAGTCAGTGTCGGGATTACCACACTGTCATGCAAGGACTTCTTCACTTCCATACTGACCACCCTATTTCTTGTTACTGCTTTTAGCGTTCCTACAACCCTCTTCCCCTGTTGTACCCTCTCCCGCACCTCTTCATCCATAGTCCCATCTTTACTCAACACACTGCCCAGATACTTAAAAGAGTTGACGATCTCCATAGCCTGACCGTTCAGCTTCACCTCACACTCTGTGACTTCACCCTTTTCGAAGACCATAACCTTGCTCTTCCCCGTATTTACCTTCAAATTCCGTTTTTCGCACACTGTTCCAAACTCATTTACCAGACCCTGCAACTCCCATTCATTATCACTCATCAGAACTGTATCATCCGCAAACAGCAGTATAGGTAGCTTCCACTCAATTCCCTCCCTTTTCAGCGATACACCAACATCCACTGCTCTTGATAGTATTTCTTTCATAACTCCATCCATATATACAGTAAACAACCACGGGGACATCACACACCCCTGTTTCAAACCAACATTCAGGTCAAAGAACTCGCTCTGCTCACTCTCCACACGTACTGCCGCCTTTGCACCCTCATACATGCTCTTCACTGCTTTCAGCAACTTGCCCTCTACTCCGTATATTCTAAGTACTTTCCACAAACCTTCTCTATCCACTCTGTCATAGGCCTTCTCCAAGTCCATAAAGGCAACATACACCTTTTGTTTCTTCTCCAGATACTTCTCCACAACACAATTCAGGGTAAAAATCTGATCTACACATCCTCTTCCCTTCCTAAAACCTCCCTGCTCGTCGCCTATCCATTTCTCCGTTCTCACTCTCACTCTCTCAATCACTACCCAACTGTATACCTTCCCTACTACGCTTAGAAGACATATTCCTCGGTGGTTACCACACACTCCTCTTTCCCCTTTGCCCTTATATAGGGGGACTATTATGCCAGTCTTCCAGTCATCGGGTGCACTCCCCTTCTCCCATGCTAGTTTGCACATTTTCCATACCCATTCTATCACTATCTCACCACCATACCTCAACATTTCCCCACACACTCCATCTGTTCCTGGTGCTTTCCCCAACTTCACTCTTTCATGGCTTCCCACACTTCTGACCTCCTGATCCCCACCTCCTCCTCCACTATTTCTCTTCTTCTCCCTCCCATACCATATCCAGCTATGTTTGCTGGCTCTTCATTCCTTTCATTTAGCAACTCACTGAAGTACTCCCTCCATCTTTCGACTCTCTCTTGCTTCTCGGCTAGCATTCTCCCATTCTTATCTTTCACACCCTTACTGTTTCCCTTGCTACCTTCCCTAACTTTCTTGACTTCTTTCCAGAACAGTTTCTTACTCTCCCTCCATTTTACACTCAGATTCCTTCCAAATTCCTCATCTACTCTTCTCTTACTTTCCTTCACTACTCTCTTCACCACCCTCTTACTCTCCACGTACCTCGCTCGTTTCTGTCTCTCGGAATCTTCATTCCCTCTACTACCCAACCACTCTCTATATGCTTTCTTCTTTTCTTCCACAGCTATTCTTACCTCTTCTGTCCACCATGCTGTACCTTTCACTCCCCTCCCTCTTCTCCTCACTCCACACACCTCCTCACATGCTGCACAGATCTCATCCTTAAACACCTTGCTCATCTCCTCCACTTCCTCCATAACTTCCAGGTCGAACCCACCTAGTCGTCTTTCCACTGCTCTCCTGTACTCCTCCCTGATTTCCTCCTCCTGCAACCTCTCCACCCTCCTCACCATTCCACCCTCCTCTCGCCTCCCTCCCGCTCTCCTCACCCACTTCTTTTGTATCCTAACCTTAGCTACCACTACATAATGATCAGACAGACCCCCTCCAATACCCCTATACACCCTAGCATCCATCACAGATTTCTTCATTCGTTCATCCACACATACATAATCAATCAATGACTTTCGTTCCACCACTGTCTTATCCTTCATCGTCAACATCCGTTTCCACGTGTACCTGTGGATCATTCTGTGTCGGAAGAAGGTGTTGGCTATCCACAGCCTCCTCCCTACACATACGTCCACAAGTGCACTACCATTCCCATTCACCTCTGATGGTACCCCCCACCCTCCCACCACTCCCTCAACTTTCCTATCACCCACCTTACCATTCATATCCCCAATCAGAAATATTCTTTCGTTCTTGTCAAACTTCTCCAGGCACGCCTCCACATTCATCCAGAACTCCTCTTTCTTTCTTTCAAGTATATCCTCTGTCGGGGCATACACGCATACAATCACCCACGTTTGTATTCCTACTTTCATTCTCACCCACACAATCCTTGAACCCACAGACCCATACTCTCTTACACATTCCTTCCATTTGCTACTTACAAACAAACATGCACCTTCTCTCGCTGTTCCTTCACTCACTCCAGCACACACACCCATTCCACACTCCCACTCTCTCACATCTGAACCTTTCCATTTGGTCTCTGTCATTCCACATACATCCAGCCTGGCATTCACTAACACTTCCAGAACCTCTCTCTCTTTTGTGCCATCATTCATGCCACTAACATTCCACGTAGCCATTCTCAGAATGTCCGAAGGCATGTCCTTAGTCGGTCGTGGTTCGTCAACGTTGGTTCCGTCCGCATCCGAGGCTGTTCGTTCGTTTTTCCTTGCTTCGATATTTTTTCCGGGTGGGGGTCGCAAGCCCACCGACCCAACCTCTTTAGTCGCCTCTTACGACACGCAGAAGGCACGTGGGGCATATTCTATTCCCTAACCCCCAGGGGGTTAGGGAATAGCTTATACGGTGCCATATTTGTTAGCTTATACGGTGCCATATTTGTTAGCTTATATGGTGCCATATTTGTTAGCTTATACGGTGCCATATTTGTTAGCTTATACGGTGCCATATTTGTTAGCTTATACGGTGCCATATTTGTTAGATTATATGGTGCCATATTTGTTAGCTTATACGGTGCTATATTTGTTAGCTTATACGGTGCCATATTTGTTAGCTTATACGGTGCCATATTTGTTAGCTTATACGGTGCCATATTTCTTAGCTTATACGGTGCCATATTTGTTAGCTTATACGGTGCCATATTTGTTAGCTTATACGGTGCCATATTTGTTAGCTTATACGGTGCCATATTTGTTAGCTTATACGGTGCCATATTTGTTAGCTTATACGGTGCCATATTTGTTAGCTTATACGGTGCCATATTTGTTAGCTTATACAGTGCCATTTTTGTTAGCTTATATGGTGCAATATTTGTTAGCTTATATGGTGCCATATTTGTTAGCTTATACGGTGCCATATTTGTTAGCTTATATGGTGCCATATTTGTTAGCTTATACGGTGCCATATTTGTTAGCTTATATGGTGCCATATGTGTTACCTTATACGGTGCCATATTTGTTAGCTTATACGGTGCCATATTTGTTAGCTTATACGGTGCCATATTTGTTAGCTTATATGGTGCCATATTTGTTAGCTTATACGGTGCCATATTTGTTAGCTTTTACGGTGCCATATGTATAACCTTATACGGTGCCATATAAGCTTATACGGTGCCATATTTGTTAGCTTATACGGTGCCATATTTGTTAGCTTATACGGTGCCATATGTATTCCCTTATACGGTGCCATATTTGTTAGCTTATACGGTGCCATATTTGTTAGCTTATACGGTGCCATATTTGTTAGCTTATACGGTGCCATATTTGTTAGCTTATACGGTGCCATATTTGTTAGCTTATACGGTGCCATATTTGTTAGCTTATACGGTGCCATATTTGTTAGCTTATACGGTGCCATATTTATTAGCTTATACGGTGCCATATGTGTTAGCTTATACGGTGCCATATTTGTTAGCTTATACGGTGCCATATGTGTTAGCTTATACGGTGCCATATGTGTTACCTTATACGGTGCCATATATATTAGCTTATACGGTGCCATATGTGTTAGCTTATACGGTGCCATATTTGTTAGCTTATACGGTGCCATATGTGTTAGCTTATACGGTGCCATATGTGTTAGCTTATACGGTGCCATATGTGTTACCTTATACGGTGACATATTTGTTAGCTTGTACGGTGCCATATGTGTTAGCTTATACGGTGCCATATTTGTTAGCTTATACGGTGCCATATGTGTTAGCTTATACGGTGCCATATGTGTTAGCTTATACGGTGCCATATGTGTTAACTTATACGGTGCCATATGTTAGCTTATACGGTGCCATATTGTTACCTTATACGGTGCCATATTTTTTAGCTTATACGGTGCCATATGTGTTAGCTTATACGGTGCCATATGTGTTAGCTTATACGGTGCCATATGTGTTAGCTTATACGGTGCCATATGTGTTAGCTTATACGGTGCCATATGTGTTAGCTTATACGGTGCCATATTTGTTACCTTATACGGTGCCATATTTTTTAGCTTATACGGTGCCATATTTGTTAGCTTATACGGTGCCATATTTGTTAGCTTATACGGTGCCATATTTGTTAGTTTATACGGTGCCATATTTATTAGCTTATACGGTGCCATATTTGTTAGCTTATACGGTGCCATATTTGTTAGCTTATACGGTGCCATATGTGTTAGCTTATACGGTGCCATATTTGTTAGCTTATACGGTGCCATATGTGTTAGCTTATACGGTGCCATATGTGTTAGCTTATACAGTGCCATATGTGTTACCTTATACGGTGCCATATTTGTTAGCTTATACGGTGCCATATGTGTTACCTTATAAGGTGTCATATTTGTTAGCTTATACGGTGCCATATATGTTAGCTTATACGGTGCCATATGTGTTACCTTATACGGTGCCATATTTGTTAGCTTATACGGTGCCATATGTGTTAGCTTATACGGTGCCATATGTGTTACCTTATACGGTGCCATATTTGTTACCTTATACGGTGCCATATTTGTTAGCTTATACGGTGCCATATGTGTTAGCTTATACGGTGCCATATGTGTTAGCTTATACGGTGCCATATGTGTTAGCTTATACGGTGCCATATGTGTTAGCTTATACGGTGCCATATTTGTTAGCTTATATGGTACCATATTTGTTAGCTTATACGGTGCCATATATGATAGCTTATACGGTGCCATATTTGTTAGCTTATACGGTGCCATATTTATTAGCTAATACGGTGCCATATTTGTTAGCTTATACGGTACCATATTTGTTAGCTTATACGGTGCCATATTTGTTAGCTTATACGGTGCCATATTTGTTAGCTTATATGGTGCCATAATTGTTAGCTTATACGGTGCCATATTTGTTAGCTTATACGGTGCCATATTTGTTAGCTTATATGGTGCCATATTTGTTAGCTTATACGGTGCCATATTTGTTAGCTTATATGGTGCCATATTTGTTAGCTTATACGGTGCCATATTTGTTAGATTATATGGTGCCATATTTGTTAGCTTATACGGTGCCATATTTGTTAGCTTATACGGTGCCATATTTGTTAGCTTATACGGTGCCATATTTGTTAGCTTATACGGTGCCATATTTCTTAGCTTATACGGTGCCATATTTGTTAGCTTATACGGTGCTATATTTGTTAGCTTATATGGTGCCATTTTTGTTAGCTTATCCGGTGCCATATTTGTTAGCTTATATGGTGCCATATGTGTTACCTTATACGGTGCCATATTTGTTAGCTTATACGGTGCCATATTTCTTAGCTTATACGGTGCCATATTTGTTAGCTTATACGGTGCCATATTTGTTAGCTTATACGGTGCCATATTTGTTAGCTTATACGGTGCCATATTTGTTAGCTTATACGGTGCCATATTTGTTAGCTTATACGGTGCCATATTTGTTAGCTTATACGGTGCCATATTTGTTAGCTTATACAGTGCCATTTTTGTTAGCTTATATGGTGCAATATTTGTTAGCTTATATGGTGCCATATTTGTTAGCTTATACGGTGCCATATTTGTTAGCTTATATGGTGCCATATTTGTTAGCTTATACGGTGCCATATTTGTTAGCTTATATGGTGCCATATGTGTTACCTTATACGGTGCCATATTTGTTAGCTTATACGGTGCCATATTTGTTAGCTTATACGGTGCCATATTTGTTAGCTTATATGGTGCCATATTTGTTAGCTTATACGGTGCCATATTTGTTAGCTTTTACGGTGCCATATGTATAACCTTATACGGTGCCATATAAGCTTATACGGTGCCATATTTGTTAGCTTATACGGTGCCATATTTGTTAGCTTATACGGTGCCATATGTATTCCCTTATACGGTGCCATATTTGTTAGCTTATACGGTGCCATATTTGTTAGCTTATACGGTGCCATATTTGTTAGCTTATACGGTGCCATATTTGTTAGCTTATACGGTGCCATATTTGTTAGCTTATACGGTGCCATATTTGTTAGCTTATACGGTGCCATATTTGTTAGCTTATACGGTGCCATATTTGTTAGCTTATACGGTGCCATATGTGTTAGCTTATACGGTGCCATATTTGTTAGCTTATATGGTGCCATATGTGTTAGCTTATACGGTGCCATATGTGTTACCTTATACGGTGCCATATATATTAGCTTATACGGTGCCATATGTGTTAGCTTATACGGTGCCATATTTGTTAGCTTATACGGTGCCATATGTGTTAGCTTATACGGTGCCATATGTGTTAGCTTATACGGTGCCATATGTGTTACCTTATACGGTGCCATATTTGTTAGCTTGTACGGTGCCATATGTGTTAGCTTATACGGTGCCATATTTGTTAGCTTATACGGTGCCATATGTGTTAGCTTATACGGTGCCATATGTGTTAGCTTATACGGTGCCATATGTGTTAACTTATACGGTGCCATATGTGTTAGCTTATACGGTGCCATATTTGTTACCTTATACGGTGCCATATTTTTTAGCTTATACGGTGCCATATGTGTTAGCTTATACGGTGCCATATGTGTTAGCTTATACGGTGCCATATGTGTTAGCTTATACGGTGCCATATGTGTTAGCTTATACGGTGCCATATGTGTTAGCTTATACGGTGCCATATTTGTTACCTTATACGGTGCCATATTTTTTAGCTTATACGGTGCCATATTTGTTAGCTTATACGGTGCCATATTTGTTAGCTTATACGGTGCCATATTTGTTAGTTTATACGGTGCCATATTTATTAGCTTATACGGTGCCATATTTGTTAGCTTATACGGTGCCATATTTGTTAGCTTATACGGTGCCATATGTGTTAGCTTATACGGTGCCATATTTGTAAGCTTATACGGTGCCATATGTGTTAGCTTATACGGTGCCATATGTGTTAGCTTATACAGTGCCATATGTGTTACCTTATACGGTGCCATATTTGTTAGCTTATACGGTGCCATATGTGTTACCTTATAAGGTGTCATATTTGTTAGCTTATTCGGTGCCATATATGTTAGCTTATACGGTGCCATATGTGTTACCTTATACGGTGCCATATTTGTTAGCTTATACGGTGCCATATGTGTTAGCTTATACGGTGCCATATGTGTTGCCTTATACGGTGCCATATTTGTTACCTTATACGGTGCCATATTTGTTAGCTTATACGGTGCCATATGTGTTAGCTTATACGGTGCCATATGTGTTAGCTTATACGGTGCCATATGTGTTAGCTTATACGGTGCCATATGTGTTAGCTTATACGGTGCCATATTTGTTAGCTTATATGGTACCATATTTGTTAGCTTATACGGTGCCATATATGATAGCTTATACGGTGCCATATTTGTTAGCTTATACGGTGCCATATTTATTAGCTAATACGGTGCCATATTTGTTAGCTTATACGGTACCATATTTGTTAGCTTATACGGTGCCATATTTGTTAGCTTATACGGTGCCATATTTATTAGCTTATACGGTGCCATATTTGTTAGCTTATACAGTACCATATTTGTTAGCTTATACGGTGCCATATTTCTTAGCTTATACGGTGCCATATTTATTAGCTTATACGGTGCCATATTTGTTAGCTTATATGGTGCCATAATTGTTAGCTTATACGGTGCCATATTTGTTAGCTTATACGGTGCCATATTTGTTAGCTTATATGGTGCCATATTTGTTAGCTTATACGGTGCCATATTTGTTAGCTTATATGGTGCCATATATGTTAGCTTATACGGTGCCATATTTGTTAGATTATATGGTGCCATATTTGTTAGCTTATACGGTGCCATATTTGTTAGCTTATACGGTGCCATATTTGTTAGCTTATACGGTGCCATATTTGTTAGCTTATACGGTGCCATATTTCTTAGCTTATACGGTGCCATATTTGTTAGCTTATACGGTGCTATATTTGTTAGCTTATATGGTGCCATTTTTGTTAGCTTATCCGGTGCCATATTTGTTAGCTTATATGGTGCCATATGTGTTACCATATACGGTCCAATATTTGTTAGCTTATACGGTGCCATATTTGTTAGCTTATACGGTGCCATATTTGTTAGCTTATATGGTGCCATATTTGTTAGCTTATACGGTGCCATATTTGTTAGCTTATACTGTGCCATATTTGTTAGCTTATACGGTGCCATATTTGTTAGCTTATATGGTGCCATATTTGTTAGCTTATACGGTGCCATATTTGTTAGCTTATACGGTGCCATATTTTGTTAGCTTATACGGTGCCATATTTGTTAGCTTATACGGTGCCATATTTGTTAGCTTATACGGTGCCATATTTGTTAGCTTATACGGTGCCATATTTGTTAGCTTATACAGTGCCATTTTTGTTAGCTTATATGGTGCCATATTTGTTAGCTTATACGGTGCCATATTTGTTAGCTTATACGGTGCCATATTTGTTAGCTTATACGGTGCCATATTTGTTAGCTTATATGGTGCCATATTTGTTAGCTTATACGGTGCCATATTTGGTAGCTTTTACGGTGCCATATGTATAACCTTATACGGTGCCATATAAGCTTATACGGTGCCATATTTGTTAGCTTATACGGTGCCATATTTGTTAGCTTATACGGTGCCATATGTTAGCTTATACGGTGCCATATTTGTTAGCTTATACGGTGCCATATTTGTTAGCTTATACGGTGCCATATTTGTTAGCTTATACGGTGCCATATTTGTTAGCTTATACGGTGCCATATTTGTTAGCTTATACGGTGCCATATGTGTTAGCTTATACGGTGCCATATGTGTTAGCTTATACGGTGCCATATGTGTTAGCTTATACGGTGCCATATGTGTTACCTTATACGGTGCCATATTTGTTAGCTTATACGGTGCCATATGTGTTAGCTTATACGGTGCCATATTTGTTAGCTTATACGGTGCCATATTTGTTAGCTTGTACGGTGCCATATGTGTTAGCTTATACGGTGCCATATTTGTTAGCTTATACGGTGCCATATTTGTTAGCTTATATGGTGCCATATTTGTTAGCTTATACGGTGCCATATTTGTTAGCTTATACGGTGCCATATGTGTTACCTAATGCGGTTCCATATTTGTTAGCTTATACGGTGTCATATTTGTTAGCTTATATGGTGCCATATTTGTTAGCTTATACGGTGCCATATGTGTTACCTTATAAGGTGTCATATGTGTTACCTTATACGGTGCCATATTTGTTAGCTTATACGCTGCCATGTTTGTTACCTTATACGGTGCCATATGTGTTACCTTATACGGTGCCATATTTGTTACCTTATACGGTGCCATATTTTTTAGCTTATATGGTGCCATATTTGTTAGCTTATACGGTGCCATATTTGTTAGCTTATACGGTGCCATATTTGTTAGTTTATACGGTGCCATATTTATTAGCTTATACGGTGCCATATTTGTTAGCTTATACGGTGCCATATGTGTTGGCTTATACGGTGCCATATTTGTTAGCTTATACGGTGCCATATTTGTTAGCTTATACGGTGCCATATGTGTTAGCTTATACGGTGCCATATTTGTTAGCTTATACGGTGCCATATGTGTTAGCTTATACGGTGCCATATGTGTTAGCTTATACAGTGCCATATGTGTTACCTTATACGGTGCCATATTTGTTAGCTTATACGGTGCCATATGTGTTACCTTATAAGGTGTCATATTTGTTAGCTTATACGGTGCCATATGTGTTAGCTTATACAGTGCCATATGTGTTACCTTATACGGTGCCATATTTGTTAGCTTATACGGTGCCATATGTGTTACCTTATACGGTGCCATATGTTACCTTATACAGTGCCATATGTGTTATCTTATTCGGTGCCATATGTGTTAGCTTATACGGTGCCATATGTGTTAGCTTATACGGTGCCATATGTGTTAGCTTATACGGTGCCATATTTGTTACCTTATACGGTGCCATATTTGTTACCTTATACGGTGCCATATGTGTTAGCTTATACGGTGCCATATCTGTTACCTTATACAGTGCCATATGTGTTACCTTATACGGTGCCATATGTGTTAGCTTATACGGTGCCATATTTGTTAGCTTATACGGTGCCATATGTGTTAGCTTATACGGTGCCATATGTGTTAGCTTATACGGTGCCATATGTGTTAGTTTATACGGTGCCATATTTGTTAGCTTATACGGTGCCATGTGTGTTAGCTTATACGGTGCCATATGTGTTAGCTTATACGGTGCCATATTTGTTAGCTTATACGGTGCCATATGTGTTAGCTTATACGGTGCCATATGTGTTAGCTTATACGGTGCCATATTTGTTAGCTTATACGGTGCCATATTTGTTAGCTTATACGGTGCCATATGTGTACCTTATACGGTGCCATATGTGTTACCTTATACGGTGCCATATTTGTTAGCTTATACGGTGCCATATTTGTTAGCTTATACGGTGCCATATGTGTTACCTTATACGTTACGTATGACCTTGTTGTTGCAGCGCCATGTTTTCAATCAATCAATCAACCAATGTGACCTGTATAAATATATGTATTATTATATCGGTATACCTGCATTAGTAAGTATGGTAAGTAACTGTCTTGATGGTGTAATGATTAGAGTGTTTGAGATCTGTGTGTGGTAACCCAGCTTCGAATCCCGGGACGATCACATGCTATAATTAATTTCATTGGGAGGTGTTTGGTGTTGAGAGTGGAATTAATAAAAAATAAGATTATATACCGTATATTGTTGGTATTTATCCATCAATGTTTTACAGTTATCCCCCTACCTGACGCCTGGAGCAGTCATAGCGCACAGGTATCATAATACCTTTGTTTGTGGAAATATAATGTATTAGAAAAAGGATGTTAAAGCATTGTATGCATGTATGTATGTATGTATGTATGTGTGTATGCATGTATGTATGTATGCATGTATGTATGTATGTATGTATGTACAGTATATCAAAATCTTACTTGTTCGTGTCGTGTGTGTGTGTGTGTGTGTGTGTGGTCGTAACATATATATATATCCGATGTTACAAATCTAGCCAGCAACTTCCTTGGGTCCCTAAACGCAACTGATTTACAATTCTTTACCAACAATTATTCCTCCGCCCCGTGTGCTGACCATTGTCGACCCCAAGAGCATACACAGTAAAAAGTCAAGGGTTAAAACACGGTATGAAAACGTAGCCTATATCTAATTTTGGGGTTTATTAAAAGTTATTTGTCTTTCTATCCTTTCATCCTATCCTGTTTATATTAAATAGGTAGATTATTATGGAATATTTAATTACCCTCTTCAAATTCATATCTTGTAAGGGGAGATGGGCCGTTTTTCTGGTCCCCCTTCTTCCTCGTGTTTAGCCCTATTAGTTTTCAGATTTTATGACGTTCGGCTCATCAGTTGTCGATTTTCTTTTTCAATATTAAGACCTTTCGTGCTATTTAGGTGTGGATTGTTTTAGTTGCGAACGATAGTGAACCAGTAATTTTAGAAGAAACGGCCGTTGGCCGGGACATTTTTCTGCCGAATAATGTACAAATTAATCTAAAAGGAGAATTTAAAGGATTTGTGTTTTTAATCTTGGTGGAGGTTTAGGGAGAAAACTAATACAATACAAAAAGAGAGAGAAAAAAAAGATACATTAATGATTAAATAAATACGCACATCTCCCATAACAGTGTAATAATTACACAAACTTCCAACCTCTGAAAAGAAAACAAAAGAAAACTGTTCGAATGCTGGAGAGATGTGCTTTAATTAATACGCATGTTAGTATTATCAGCACGTAGGTTATGCCCCCTCCTCGGATGAGCTTACATTTGTTTATACGCTTGCGCAGTATTCATATAATTTACGAGCACAATTTTCCACTATCACGTTAAATTTGCGGGCTCCTCTTTATTTATTTATTTGCCTTTGTCTTTTGACTAGGCCATCTGTTTTCCGTGGCATTTATTCCACCCTTTTGGTCGGATAGTGGGACAAATGCTTTAAGCCTTTTTTGCATGTGTGTGTGTGTGTGTGTGTGTGTGTGTGTGTGTGTGTGTGTGTGTGAATTGTGTGTGTGTGGTGTTTGTATCTGAGTGTGTGTGTGGGGGGGGGGGGGTCGTGGTATGGTGTTTGTATCTGAGTGTGTGTTTGTGTATATCCCTTGTGTATGTTTGTATGTGTGTGTGTGTGTTTGTTTGTTTGTGGTAGGGAGATTGTGTCTGAATGCGTGCGTGTATATTTGTAAGTGTTTGGGTGTATGTGTATGTATTAGTGTGTGTGCGTGTATGTGTTTGGGTGTATGTGTATGTATTAGTGTGTGTGCGTGTATGTGAGTGGGTGTGTATTCGTGCGCTTGTGTGTGTGTATGGTTGGATGGGTGGTAGAGTAATTGTGGTTCAGTGTGTATGTATGTGTATATGTATGTATGTATGTGTGTATATATATATATATGTATGTGTGTATGTACGTGCATATATACGCGGGTGCGTTTCTATCCCGCCGCAATATTACAGCCCCCCTGAAAAATATCGCCCACTGATGACCTCTTTTTAATCTCACCACACTCACCAGGCCCAACGCTCCCCATGGCCGTCCATTGTCTGCAACATAGATGGGGCAGCTAGTACAGTCAAAGTCAATAACTCGCCTGTAACACTGCATACAACCCGTGTTAGTTTAAGGGAAGATGGGTCGTGCTTATTTTCTCATTTATATATCTTTATATCATTTGTTTTTAGTTTCCTCCCTAGACCTCCCCTCAAGATAAATTTGTAAATTTTTCGATAGAAAAATTTCCAGGCTGAAGGCAGGTTCCTCTTAAATTACAGGCTTGCTATCGCTCGCCAGGAAAACATCGACACGTAAATGACACGAAAAGTCTTAATATTGACAATGAAATGGAGCGAAAGGTTTTAAAATCGCCAAACTAATGGGCCGAACGTCATAAAATCTGAAAACTAATAATAGGACTAATCATGAGGATGAAGGGGGGCCAGAAAAAAGGCCCATCTCCCCTTAAACCCCCGTCAGCACGATGACGTAACACTCATCATACGTTGGTGACCACTAGGCGATATTCTTTGGCATTTATTCTACCTTCATTATTTAGAGGGGTATATACGATGCCAGTTAACCCCCCCCCCCCTGCATAACATATAGGTCCTTCTTAAGATGTATAAAATCGTCTAACTTGAGCCAGAGCAAAGGGTAAATAGGCGTCATATGGTGTTGAAGGAGTTCAGCGGAGTCACCGGATATTTTTTTATCTATCTCTCCTTTTTTCTCTTTCCCTGGCTTGTATCCATTCGGCCCCATTCAGCCGACTGTTTTAAGACGTTTATCCCCATCCAGGCGTCTATTTCTTCCTGGCGAGCGATAGCGAGTCAGCATTGTATGGAGAAATCCGGCTTCGCCGGAGAAATTTTTCTATCGAAAAATGTACAAATTTAGCTTGCTGTTGAACAAAAAAATATATATGCTGGCTCGCTACCGCTCGCCAGGAAAATATTTTCACCTGGATGGGGGTAAACATCTTAGAACAGTAGGCTGAATGGGGCCGAATGGATACAAGCCAAAGAGAGAGGGAGAGAAAGAGAAAAAAAGCGAGGTGGGCTCCCTTAATATATACTATCACTATTTTTCGACGGTCTTCCTGTGTTTCTAATAACCCTTCACTGCCGGTGACGTCTTCATTATTTGATTTCAGTTGTTTATAGACGATTTTATTCGGCTTAGGATGGTAGTGTGGCAATTACGAGGCTACAGACTATTGGAATTAACCCGTTTTACTACCGCAGATCTTTCCTAAGCTGCCTAAAATCGTCTCAATATAGCTGATAAAAAACAACATTCTTCCCCGGTAGTGAAAGGGTTAATAGCTATAGTCGTTTCTTCCCAGCTGACGGTAAAGTGAATCCCCTACCAATTTATGTTTTAGACAATTAACCCATTCTGTACCGTCGACATCCTTTTACTTTATTCTGGCTACTACTAATCGATTTTATTCAGTTTAAGAAGGGTCTCTAGCAATTATAAGGCTTCAAACTATCTCAATCAACCCTTTTAACTACCACAGATCCTTCCTAAGCTGCACTATATCGTCTAAATATGGCTAGAATAAAGTATAACACACGTCGGTGCGTACTCAAAGGGTTAATGGACAGAATGCTACTACTCCGCCTCTGCGTCCAATTATTGCCAAGTTTTCCTAATTAACAACATATTTCGCTACAGAGTCTTCGTAATAGCTGAGTAATTAAGAAGCTGTCATGGTTATTTACCGCCAGCAGTAACAATACAAATCACCATACATTAATCTTCAGTATCCAGTAAGGCTGTTAAGGGGAGATGGTAGGTTTTTATGGACACCTCTCTCCTTCATGCTTAGCCCCTTTAGATTTCAGATTGTAAGACGTTCGGCCCATTAGTTTGGCGATTTTAAGACCTTTCGCCCCTTTTCTTTGTCAATTTTAACTTTAAGACTTTTCGTGTCATTCAGGTGTCGAATTTTTCCCGGCGAGCGATAGCGAGCCTGTAATTTAGGAGGGACTGGCCACCGAAAATTGTACAAATATATCTTGAAGGGGGATCCTGTTTTTTTTTTTTTTTTTTAAAGTTTGATGGAGGTCTAGGGAAGAAACTAAAAAAATAATAAATACATTAAAATATCGACCAAAAATAAGAACCATCCCCCTTAAAGCTTGGAGGTAGGGCCGTTGGAACATGGGACAACTGGCCATCCAGATTATATTAAGTGAAACACACTTAATTTATATATCTGATTGCCGAAAATAACATTAATTAATAGTTTATGATGATATGGGTTAAAGGTTCTATATTCTATTGAACTATATCTCGTGCTTAACCTGTTCATTACCGTTGATGTCCTTTTAACTATATTCAGGCTACTATTAAACCATTTTATTCAGCTTAAAAAAGGCCTCCAGCAACTAACAGGCTTCGATCGATCTCACTTAAGGAGAGATGGTTCACTTTTTGGGCTATTTTTGCATGTATTCATTATTTGTCTAGTTTCCTCCCTAGACCTCCATCAAATTAAAAACAAAAAATCCACTAGATTAATTTGTACATTTTTCGGTAGAAAAATGTCCCGGCCGAAGGCCGGTTCTTCCAACATTATAGGCTCACTATCGTTCGCCAGGGAAAAAATCGACACCTAAATAGCACGAAAGGTCTAAATATTGACGAAGCAATGGGGCGAAAGGTCTTAAAATCTACTAACTAATGGGGCAAAAATCTTAACATCTGAAAACTAATGGGGCTAAACATGAGGGAGAAAGTGGTCCAGAAAAGCGGCCCATCCCCACAGATCCTTCTTACTTCATACAATCGTCTAAATATAGCTAGAATACAATTTAAAATGACGTCGCCGGTACAGAAGGGGTTCATATACTATATTAGTGTGGTAGTGATTGGGCATGGAAAACTAATTATCCGTTCATTCTTTCCAAATCTGTAATATCTATCTATCTAACTATCTATATATGTATCTATTTGTCTATCTATCTGTGTGTGTGTGTGTGTGTGTGTGTGTGTGTGTGTGTGTGTGTGTGTGTGTGTGTGTGTGTGTGTGTGTGTGCTTATTTTCCTGTCTCCGTTTGTCTGTCTGTGTGTCCAACTATGGCCACACACCTGTCTACATCTATATTATATTTACAATAATTATATACAACCAAACTTGACCCTCAGATAGACGGCCCTCGATGGGAATATATTGTTGGGGAATATTGCTACATGGGATTAACTTGGCATTTTATTCAATCTGTGCATACTAAAAGGTGGGAACAGTTCACTAATTCACATCCATTTTGCCTCGAAATGTTTACAGATTTTAAGGGGGGTCACTGGCTTTTTTTTTTTATCTTTCTCTCCTTTTCTATCTTTCCCTGGCTTGTATCCATTCGGCCCCATTCAGCCAACTGTTTTAAGATGTTTATCCCTATGCAGGTGTCGATATCTTCCTGGCGAGCGGGAGCGAGCCAGTATTGTATGGAGAAATCTGGCTTCAGAGACATTTTCTATCTAAAAATGTACAAATTTAGCATGCTGTCAAAACAAAAGTATATATATGCTGGCTCGCTACCGCTCGCCAGGAAAATATTGACACCTGGATGGTGGTAAACGTCTTAAAACAGTAGGCTGAATGGGACCGAATGCATACAAGCCAAAGCGAGAGGGAGAGAAAGAGAAAAACCAAAGCGAGGTGGGCTCCCTTAAAGCTTCAGTCTCTAGTTATTTATTCAACATCGACTATTTTTATGCCATTATTGTTGTATCAGCACAAATACACGTGCGTACAGAACTGTATTTATTGTTGTATCAGCACAAATACACGTGCGTACAGAGCTGTATTTATTGTTGTATCAGCACAAATACACGTGCGTACAGAGCTGTATTTATTGGCATTATATATGGAGTGAGGAACTACATGAACGAAGGCGGTGCTGGTTGGGGGGAGGGGCGTCGACTGACTGGGGACAGAGGTGCATGGGGACGGTTCGTTCGTGGCCACCCCTTCGGGGATCACGGCGTCAGGCAATAGATAGATAGATAGATATTCTTGTTAAGGGGAGGTATTTAGTTTGTTCCCTACGTTTTCATCAAGCTTAAAATTGCACCCCCTAGACCCCCTTTCAAGATCAATTTGTACATTTTTCGGTAGAAAAATGTCCCGGCCGGAGGCCGATTGCTCTTAAATTAGAGGCTCGCTATAGCTCGCCAGGAAAAAAATCGACACCTTAATGGCACGAAAGGTCTTAAAATTGACAGAAATGGGGCAAAATGTCTTAAAATGTCTAAACTACTAGGGCGAACGTCTTAAAATCTCAAAAGCAATGGGGCTAAACATGAGGGAGAAAGGTGTCCAGAAAAAAATCCCTCAAGTGGAAATCTGCCCTTAATAGTATTGCTTTTGTGGGAATTGGTGTTTTATCTAAATCATCAAAGCTCTGGGGAAAAGTAATATGTGTATTTGATGTGTTGATGCATATTGTTGGGCGACCTCTAATGACCTAAGTAATTAAGGTCACTCTGTGTGGGTACTCCATAAAATATCTAATATAACACACATATTCACACGACATCACCTGCCGTCATACCCATGGATTCACTGGGAAGTTAGGTGGCCGACACTTCCTATGCCAATTAGAAAATAAATAAATAACTAAATAAATAAATAAATAAAATAAACAATAAAATACAAAATACAGTAGAAACTTATTTAACCGAATTGCATTGGGCGGGGGGACTGATTCGGATTAGTCAAAGATTTGTATGTCTAGGTTTACTCCTTGTAAATTCCCCATATATCCTACACGTTGTTGGTATTCGTTATAATAGATAGGCTACATTAACAATAACACATATATACAACATATATTACAAATCTGAATTACTACACCTTTTGTAATAGTAATGAACATGACGAAACACCATGAAAGAGGAAGCTGTTGACTGGATCCCACCCACGGAAGACTCAAGTAGTTTCGGCACACAGTGTATTTCCCCATCCACTGTTATTAGTTCCTCGGAAGATTGAAGTTGTAAATGAAAATACTATACTCTGTTTATTTTCAACTGACGATAAATTAAATCCCCTAGCAACGAATTTTTCGATACTTAATGGACAAATATGAAACTACTATGTCTCTGCATCATATTAAGACCAAGTTTACATAGTTAGCATTACATTTCACTACAAAATATTCAAAATAACTGAAATTTGTGAGCTGAATCAAGCCTTCCATGGTTCTCTTACTCATAATCAATTTGTAGGGTTCATAAATCTGTGCACAGTTTAGTGTTACACTCGTGAATATCCGAAATTAAAATCATAATACGTTCAGGCAACAGAACATTGGCTTTAATCAAATATATCAGAATACATTAATGGAGGGATATTTCGGCCAGTGGGTCGAGGCCAGTTCAGGGGAATATTCAGCACGGTTCGGTCCCTCATTTTCTTATATATATATTATACTGTATATATATATATTTTTTTTTACAGATGTAATAACTTGTTTTTTACTTAATATGGTACATTCTGGAAAACTATCCATGTTTGACAATTACAATAGATTTAGGAACTTGCATGTGTGAGGTACTATACTTCGAGATTCGCTTTTGACAAGGGGGTGGGGGAGTCTAGGGTAGGACTCAGACCGGGGAGAATACCCAGCACGGTATATTTGTGGGGGGTGGGGTTGCCGCTGGCGTAATCAAATTCTTTCACCCATTTTGGTCAAATTTAGTTGCGCTCTGTAGCAGATTTTAACTTTGGCAATGTGATTATTTTTTAATATGTCCGGGATTATGACGTCATTACTCCTAACTGTGTTGGAGCGGTGGAGAGGAAGCGATTTGGGTTGGATGGTCATAGTAGTGATTTATTTGTATTCATCTGTGTGTCTGTCTGTATCTATCTGTCTATCTATCTATCTATCTATCTATCTATCTATCTATCTATCTATCTATCTATCTCTCTCTCTCTCTCTCTATCTCTATCTATCTATGTATCTATCTCTATCTCTATTTATCTATGTATCTATCTCTATCTATCTCTCTCTCTCTCTCTCTCTCTCTCTATTATATTCCGTTGTCCTCATATTATACCGTTACTACCGTTCTCTTGTTATATGCTGTTGTCCTGTATATTATGCCATCACTTCCGTTGTTTCTGTTGTCTTGTTATTATACCATTACTTCCGTTGTTGCCGTTGTCTTTATACCGTATTACCGTTATCTTGTTACATACCAATATCCTGTTATTATACCATTACCGGTACTTCGTTGTTTCCGTTGTCCGTATACGGTGCTACCGTTGTCTTACTCAATCCCGTTGTCCTGTTAATATACCGTTACTTCCGTTTTCCGGTTGTCCTGTTATTATACAATCACTTCCTTCTTTCCGTTGTCCGTTTATTATACAATTTCTTCTTTCTTCCCGTTGTCCTGTTATTATACCACCACTTCGTTTATTTCGTTGTTCTTATACCGTTGCCCAGTTATTACACCGTTACGGTACTTCCGTTGTCCTGTTAGTTTACCGTTACTTCTGTTTTCCCGTTGTTTTCGTTATCCTGTTAATATACCACCACTTCGTTGTTTTAATTGTCCGTATACGGTGCTGCCTTTGTCTTGCTCTATCCCGTTGTCCTGTTAATATACCGTTACCGGTACTTCTGTTTTCCCGTTGTCCTGTTAATATACTGTTACCGGTACTTCTGTTTTCCCGTTGTCCTATTATTATACCACCACTTCGTTGTTTTCGTTGTCCGTATACCGTGCTACCGTTCGCTTGTCATATACCGTTGCCCTGTTGTTATACCATTAATTCCGTTGTCCCGGTATTGTCCCGGCCATCTCTGCAGCAGCCAGGCGACGTCAATAAACTATTTACCAGGGCCGCCATTAACTGGGGCGATATTGTGGTCCATCTTGGCTTAATCCTTATGGTCCAACTTTGGGGACACTAGGAGGGCTGGGCTGGATTACGGGGGGGGGGGGGGGGCTTGTAGTGGTGGTGGTGGGTCTTGTGTGGGGGCTTCTGTCTTCGCCTGTCTGTTTCTGTCTGTTGTTTTCTGTACTTGATATCCTCTGATTTTGCGTTTGTTTCCTATATATCCTATCTCTATTCTTGTTTCGAGTTTGTTTCCTATATATCCTATCTCTATTCTTGTTTCGAGTTTGTTTCCTATATACAGTAATCCTATTTCTATTCTTGTCTTGAGTTTGTTTCCTATATAAACCTATCTCTATTCTTGTTTCGAGTTGGTTTCCTATCTCTATTCTTGTCTTGAGTTGGTTTCCTATATATCCTATCTCTATTCTTGTCTTGAGTTGGTTTCCTATATAATCCTATCTCTATTCTTGTCTTGAGTTGGTTTCCTATATATCCTATCTCTATTCTTGTCTTGAGTTGGTTTCCTATATATCCTATCTTTATCATTTTCTTGTCAGTGACTCCTTTCTTGTGTGGGGGCTCCTGTCTGTCTGATGTCTGTTTGTCTGTGAATGTCTATTTCTGTCTTCTGTACTTGATATCCTCTGTTTGAGTTGGTTTCCTACATTATATCGTATCTCTATTCTTGTCTTTTTAGCGACTCCTTTCTTTGTTTATAATTGTCTGTCTGTTCATTCCTATCGGTGGGTCTCTCTTGGCTTGTCTGTTATCGGTTTTGTTTGATTGTTTTATTGGGTTATTTCTTATATTGTGGTTCATCTTGGCTAAATCTTTATGGCCAACTTTGGGGACACTAGGAGGGCTGGGCTGGATGGATTACTGGGGCTGGTGGTGCTGGGTCTTGTGTGTTTGCTTCTGTATGTGTCTGTGTATTTATTTTTGTCGCTACTGTTTCGGAATTCCCCTGTCTTTCTGTCTCATTGATTGGGTCTCTCTTTGTCTATCTCTTTCTGTGGCTCCGAGCTGGTTTGTCGCTGCTTGTTTCTTGCGGTGGCCCTGTTTGTCTCTTTTTATGGCTCGTGTCTCTAGATTTGTTATCTTCTGTCTCTCATATAATACTTCCACTTCCGCTACTCTTCTCTTCGGTATATCTTATATATTATCTTCTGTGGCTCGAGAGTGTTTTCTGTCACCGTCTATTCTTTATCTCTTGTACCCTTATCTCTCTCTCTCTCTCTCTCTCTCTCTCTCTCTCTCTCTCTCTCTCTCTCTCTCTCTCTCTCTCTCCTATATCTTAATAATCTTCTGCATATCTTATCGTTACTGTTTCTTCTGTAGCTCTCTTTTTTTATGTGGTTCCTATCTTTGGTTTATATTATGTCTGTCTTTTTCTGTCTTTGCTTTTTCTGTGTGTGCCTGTGCTTGTTTGCTTGTTATTTCGTTTGTTTTCCTTGTTCTTCTCTCGTGCGGCATATGTTGTTTTCTCTTGTTTGCCTCTCTGTGTGCCTTTCGTCCGCCTTGGGTAATCCTTATGGTACAAGTTTGTTACTCTCTTTCTCGGTATCTCTGGCTCTCCCCTCTTCTCTATTTTTGTTCTCTGTTCTACTCTACTCTACTTTACTGTATTCTACTCTACTCTCTCTCTTTCTCTCTCTGTCTCTCTCTCTCTCTCTCTCTCTCTCTCTCTCTCTCTCTCTCTCTATATATTTAATATATATATATATATATATATATATATATATATATATATATATATATACTGTATATATACTGTATATGTGTGTGTGTGTGTGTGTGTAAGATCTTTACCTTTCTGTTCATAGCCCACACTAAACTTAACCCTTTCAGGATATGATGACCCATTTCTTCTCTGTTTTCTGCCTATTTTTAGTCGATTTTATGCAGATTATGAAGGGTATGTGGGCGTCAGAGGATAAATTGAGATAGTCTTTACCGTTTTAATTCCCACATATCCTTCCTAAGCTGTATAAAATCGTCTAATGATAGCCATAACGAATTGTCAAAGGGAAAGGGTTAATTTATATCCTCTCATACATCTCTTCCTGCTCAGGGTTTGTATAATTATATAATTCTATCGTTGGACTTCAGTGCTTATGAACTCGAAAATACAAATACATAAATAAATAAATACATAAATATAATACATTATATACTGTATATTCATAAATACAAATTACATATATTTATACTTCCTCTACAAATATGCAACAAAAAAGGACCCTCGTTCGCCATTTATCCCTGCGAATACATTGACGCACTTTTGACAGTATATGCTGGTTACCATTAGACGATTGTATACAGTTTACGAAGGATATGTGTGAATTATAACGGTAAAGACTATCTCAACCCTCTGACTTCTATTACTATTACAACAATCAGTGTTCTTCAGAGCTCTCTCGGTGCATATTCCGTCCCTTGCGGCGAGTGCGAGGCACCCGCCTTTTAACACAGTCCCACTCCTATTCTGTCCAGCCTTCCAACCCAAGAATTGGCAAATTTTCTCATTCTTTATTCTAATCAACAAGTGAACTCAGGAACTCTCTCCCTCATCAATCTTTCCTTCATCCTATGACTTAAACTGCTTTAAACTTCGTGTGTCCAGGCAATTTGACCCCAACGTCCCTTGAATTTGGCTCTGTCACTCTTTTGGCTTTAGGGGAGACACTCGTTACAGGCAACCTGCCTTTTGTCTCCCGCATACACATAGAACACAAATCTGAATAATATCGTCTAATAATATTAAGCCAGAAAACCGAAAAGAAAGGCGTAATCGGGACCTAAAAGGGATAAGGTCAAGGTTAATTTCAAAGTCTTGTATTGAAAGTGAGACCGCCAGACCGGTATTTTGTGTCCGACCGTCACTCCTTCCTATCTTGGTTAGTTTAAGTGGGGAGGCTTTATATATTGGTCGATATATTTATTTATTTATTTATTATATTGTTAGTGTCCTCCTTAGACCTACGTCAAGCTTAACATAACATTCCCAAGATCTTCCTCTAGATAAATTTGTGCAATTTTTGGTAGCAAAAAATACCCCAGCGAAAGGCCGCTATAGCTCGCCAGGAAAAAATCGACACTTAAATGGCACGAAAGGTCTTAATATTGACAAAGAAATGGGGCGAAAAGTCTTATGATCTGAAAACTGATGGGGATAAAAATGAGGGAGAAGGGAGACCAGAACAAATACAACCATCCCCCCTTAACATTATCTGATGCGACGTCGTGTGGTTATGATATATTGTTACATTATTATTTGAGGGTTTTCATTGATTGTTTTATTTCCAAACAATGTATTTAAACAAAGGTCCTTTTTACGCTGTATAAAATCGTCTAATGTTAGTAAAACAAATTATGTTAAAATAATCTATGCTACTGAAAGGGTTAGTTCTCTCTACTAAGATGACCACAGTTGAATTGCCAAGGTTGGACAGTAACTCCTGAATGAGGCGAAACGTCTTACAATCGCCAAACAAATATGGTGTTAAAGTAATAAGTCAAAACGTGTTAAAATAGCTAAATTTATAAGTCGGATCCGATAGCATCAAGGGAACAGTGTTAAGGGGAGATGGGCCGTTTTTTTTGGTCCCCCTTCTTCCTCGCGTTTAATCCCATTAGTTTTGAGATTATATGACGTTCGGCCATTAATTTAGCGATTTTAAGACCTTTCACCCTATTTCTTTATCAATACTAAGACTTTTCGTGTCATTTAGGTGTCGATTTTTTCCTGGCGAGCAATAGCGAGCCTGTAATTTAAGAGGGAACCAGCCTTTGGCCGGGACATTTTTCTATCGAAAAATTTACAATTTATTAATGAAGGAGGATCTTGGGGCGTGTTTTATTAAGCTTGATGGAGGTCTAAGGAAGAACATATACAAAAGTGATAATAAGATATATAAATGAGCAAATAAATACGCCATCCCCCCTTACGAGGAACCAAGTGTAGTGTAGTGAAGGTTATTTCCTATGTCCCGGCTTACCCCAGGGCTCCGAGCTACTGAGGCCAGGCGGAAAGCGAGACCCTCTCTATAAAAACATGACTAGCCTACCGTTAAAGGCCCGATCCTATCTTATTGGGACATATAACCTGGCTTAAAAGTGGTCATGCTGGTCTTGAGAATGTTCAGAATGCTTAGAATATATACAATTATGTGAGGAAAACGCTTAGAAAAAAAAATATATATATACATGACTCTTATACCCATCTTCGTAGGATGTACAGTCGTAGACCAGTCAAAGTAGGGCTGGACTTAGAACAAATTGTAATAGAAGGTTTTTTGGCTTTAACTTGTTTATTAGGTCCCTCTGATGAACATATAAAAAGTCTCCAACTTTTGGACACCGGGAAAGTGGTTAATTTGCATAAATTCAAGATGGCCGCCGTCCAAAGCTTCAATTTACAGATAACTTTTTTCTGGTTGCTCCTAGACCCTATAAATGTATTACAAACAACGTTTTTTGGCTTTAACTTGTTTATTAGGTCCCTCTGATGAACATATAAAAAGTCTCCAACTTTTGGACACCTGGAAAGTGGTTAATTTACTGCCAAAAAACCTTACAGCCAAAAAACCTTCTATTGCAATTTGTTCTAGGTCAAGCCCTACCTTTACTGCACATTATTGTCTATTACATTTTGCCTAGGCCTATACTAATCCCATCATCTTGTTTCTTGTTTCATGCAAGGACTTCCAGGAGGCTGCAGATCTTTTGGATAAGCTGTTGCGTGAAGACGTTTCACCGGATGAAGTCTGCAGTAAAGACGTTTTCAACAGAATTTCTGAAAAACTTAAAGCTGAGAAGAGCTCCTTAGCAGAGCATAAGATGGGAAAGCTATGGATTCAATACATGGACATGATTGACCTGCTGCGTCGCTTCCTGAGGGCACTGAGAATGGGCGATTTCCTACTGTACCTCGGAACACTCCAGGAGATGTTGCCGTACTTTGCAGCGTGTGGTCATAACAATTATGCCAAGTCAGCCCATGTGTACATTCAAGACATGATTGAACTTGAGCAGCTCAACCCAGACATGTTCTGTCAATTGAACTCCGGTCTATTTGTGATCCGCCGAAGTGATCGGCTGTGGGCAGGACTGCCAAGCGACTTGGTTATAGAGCAGGTTTTGATGCGCTCTTTGAAAACGAATGGTGGATTGACACGTGGTAGGGGCATGGAGGAAACGCAACGCCTGCGCTGGTTACTTGCTATGCCAGCCTGCGCTGAGGTGAGTGAAGTTATGCAAGAACTGACAGGGAAGCATTTCCACACCTCTGAGCAGCACAAAGAAATGACTGAAGCAAGGCGTGAACGAGATAGGAAGGACACAGAGAAGGTTCTCGCATTCTTCAAGGATTATGATCCATTTCAAGAATCAAATGAACTCAGGAATATTGCCAACGGTGTGACAGGACCAGCCTCGGCCAATCCTCATTTACTGTATGAGGTTGGTATGAACATTGTGCAGAAGATGGAAGGTAGCAATGCTTTTGACTTTTCATTTAGGAAGAAAGATCAAGTTGAGTCGTTGGGTGCAAAGGTTACAATCAGTGCTGAAAAAGTACCAATCGACCCACAGCTCCTTTTCCAGAGGCTCCTCATCTTTGCTAATAACAGGGACTTAGGTGTTGAAGAGGTCTTTGCGTATGAGTTGTCTAGCTACCCTACTGCTCTGTTCGATAAGTGGGGGAGGCTCAGGGAAGCCAATAAACCACAGCTAGGAGATGAGATAGCTGCTGTTGTTCCCAAGTCGTCATTGGAATCATTTGAGGAAGAAAGGACTGTGACCCATGTTCTGGATGGTGGTTCCTTATTGCAAAGGATTCCATGGAAGAAGGGTGACACATTTGAGGACATTGCAAGCATGTACATGAAGCATGTTTCCAAAAACTTTCTCAACCCGGTGGTTGTATTCGACGGTTATAAATCAGGACCTACTACCAAGGACATGACACACAATCGACGATCAAAAGGAGTCTTTGGTCAAAAGGTGATGTTCACTCCAACCATGCCCCTTCGGTCAAAAAAGGAAAACTTCTTGTCAAACTCGGACAATAAGCAAAACTTCATTGACTTATTGTGTGAAACATTCAAGGCAAATGGAATTGACTGTGTCAATGCGCCAGCAGATGCAGATGTCATGATTGCGAAGAAGGGAATTGAGCATGCAAGGGAAACCGTGACATATGTGATAGGTGAGGACACAGACTTGTTGGTGCTGTTGTGTCATTATGCGGAACGAGGGATGAATGATTTGTACTTCAAGTCGAGCAAGGAAGGTGGGAAATGTTGGCATATTAACTCAGTAGCAGAAGCTCTCGGTGAAAGCATCTGTCGTGTCCTGCCAGTTGTCCATGCACTCTGTGGATGTGACACAACCTCACGACTGTATGGTATTGGTAAAGGGGCTGCCTTGAGGAAAGTGAGGGAAGACAACGGTTTCTTGAAATGTATAGAAGCATTCTGTTGCCAAAGTGGAAGTAAAGACGCGATATCATCAGCTGGTGAAAAGGCCTTGGTTTATTTGTACGGGGGAAAAGGAAATGACACCCTTGACGGACTGCGAAAGACAAAGTTTTGCAACAAGGTGGCAAAAAGTTCAACTACCGTTGAAGTTCACAGCCTTCCCCCAACAACCGATGCAGCCAAATACCACTCGTTCCGAGTTTATTGTCAGGTCCAGGAATGGATGGGGAACTGTGTGGACCCTGAGAAATGGGGCTGGTGTCTGCGGAAGGGACAGCTTGAACCGAAGACGATGGATTCGCCAGTGGCTCCTGATTCACTACTGAAATTGGTCAGATGTCAGTGTAAGGGCAACTGTGACACTCAACGCTGTAGTTGCAAACGGAATGAGCTTGAATGTTCCAGTGCATGTGGTCAATGTAAAGGACTCTGTCAAAATAGCAACTTTGATGCAAGCACCGATGATCCAAGTGAATACGAACTCCTATCATGAATTACATAATTGGCTCTGAATGACGTCATACTACGTCATGTTTTTTTTTTTTTTTTTATAAAAAAGAGGGACAACAGGTCAAAAAACCCATACAAGCACAAAGTGCCTGTGTCACCCCTTGTGAAAGAGACAGTTCAGCCTGTCTGTAAGGTTTTTCGGCTGTAAATTAACCACTTTCCAGGTGTCCAAAAGTTGGAGACTTTTTATATGTTCATCAGAGGGACCTAATAAACAAGTTAAAGCCAAAAACGTTGTTTGTAATACATTTATAGGGTCTAGGAGCAACCAGAAAAAAGTTATCTGTAAATTGAAGCTTTGGACGGCGGCCATCTTGAATTTATGCAAATTAACCACTTTCCCGGTGTCCAAAAGTTGGAGACTTTTTATATGTTCATCAGAGGGACCTAATAAACAAGTTAAAGCCAAAAAACCTTCTATTACAATTTGTTCTAGGTCCAGTTAAATGATTGCTAGATTTACTGGACTATCGGCCTAATAAGTGATGTATCGGCACCCATTCTGTTTCGATCCATAATTGGTATCAGCAATATTTACACATGATTTCTTCTTTTTGAATGAGATATACCAACATGTTCCTACACTTACCCCCCCGACCAATGTCAGTAGCGGGGTACCCCAGGGATCGGTACTAGGACCAATTATCTTTATAATTTACATCAACAACATAGATGAGGGTCTCACTTGTACAATCTCAAAGTTTGCTGACTATTCAAAAATTGCAAATAGCATACGGTACTCTCAAAAGAACAAGTTGACGATATGCAACACAATCTAGATAAGTTGTCATGTTGGGCCCAAATTTGGCAAATGAGTTTCAATGCGGATAAATGTAAAGTATCGGATACCAAAATGAGAAAGCAAACTATTCGATGAATGGCACTCAGCTTAAGAGTGTAGACAGATAAACCGATCTGGGAGTAACAATATCGAGTAACCTAAAACCGAGTCAACAATGTTCAGAAGTTGTTAAGAAGGCAAACAAAATAATTGGCTTTATAAGCATGTCATTTGAGCATAAATCCAAAGAAGTTATCCTAACTCTTTACAATTCCTTGGTCCGCCCTCTTCTGGAATACTGTGTTCAATCCTGGTGCCCTTATTACCAAAAAGATATAGACAAGCTACTGTAGAACGAGTTCAACGTAGTGTTACCAAAATGATACCTAGCCTAAAGAACAAACCATACGAGGAGCGTCTTAGAGAATTAAATCTATTTCCTTTAACCCAACGCAGATTAAGAGGCGACTTAATGCAAGTGTTCAAAATCATTAAAGGCATCAACAATATGAACTGTAGTAAGTACTTCACTATCGACCAATCTAATTACACGCGGGGAAACGGTTGCAAAATTATTGGTAAATCTTTTAACTCACGAATCTAAGAATTTCTTCTTCAATCGAGTTGTCAACTTGTGGAATGGGCTTCCCCGAGACGTTATAGACTGCAGCACCGTTGATTCCTTTAAACTTCGCCTAGACAAATATCTTGCATCAAACCCGCGACTGACTGCGTTTGTAAATTAATAACTTTATTATATTCCTCCCTCAGATTCATCAAGGATTATTGCGTATACATATTACTAAGACGTTACTCTCTTTTTCCCAGATATGCGAAAGATCACTTATAACTGTGTTATGTTACTAACCCATCTGTCCCCTACTAACTTCCTAATCCTGCCACGGACATTAGTTCCAGGGCAGTATACAGTTCCCTAACCACTGTTTGGACACTTGACCCTCAGTGTTTTGGAGGACAAACAGCCTAGAGGGGTCACTGGATCTGTTGTTGCTTGATTTCCTTTGTACTCCTTTGTACTCCTATCCAACATCTGACAGACATTAATATAGCACAGAGCGAGCCAAACGTAATGACCGGCGAGACATGACTTATTAGCGCCACCGTACAGTACACTGAGGGTATGTTTAGTACACTCTGATACCATAGTCTCTATAGCCCACTCATAAATATTCGTGGACTTTAACAATGTCTAATTATGGAAGTATATCTCTGGAGAGGGATTTATGAACATAATTGTCTATAAATGAACTACAACACTATATGTACTATTTATTAAGAAGTAAGCTCTATCAAAAAATCAATCCAGATAGTTGTAATTGCATAAATTAAAATATATAGGGTCTACTAATAACTATGAGTGGGCTACAGACTATGGTATCCGACTGTACAAAGTAATCATATTGCCCTTTAGAATTTAGAGAGTGCACTGCTTATATATATATATATATATATTTTCTTTTTTTTTTCTTTTTTTCTATATTCCAACTACTCCCTCTCGGGCATAGGCTGAGAGCCTGTACATTCCACCGCTCAACACGGTGAAGCCCGTGAGGTCTTGTTCCAGTCTGGGGAGTGAGACATGTGAAGCATCCATCATGGCTCGAAGCAGCTCCATCTCTGAAGCGGCCGGTTGCTTCGCTCAAGTGCTTCACCGTCTCACCCTCCAGACTCAGACCCTCACTCTCAGAACGCCACCTATTGAGCAGTGAACTCACTAGGCATTGTCCCCCTGTAACATATTTTGAATATGGGAATATTCATACAGTGTTATTTAATAAGGGAACAATGAGGGTATTTTTTTGGCATTTCGGTGGGCTTTGTGGTAATGCACTGATACTAGGTACAGCACAAATTCAATCCCAATAATATCTTCCCATTGACATATCGGGATTTGAACCCGGGTCCATTGGATTACCAATCCAGTGGCATGACCACTCCACCACACCTCCCCTGCCTGTTTTAGAGAGTGCACTGCTTATATTGCCTGTTTTAGAGAGTGCACTGCTTATATTCCCTGTTTTCTTTCAAGATTATGTCCCTTAACAGCGCCTTTAAGGAGGGTCACCGGCTGTTTTCTATCTTTCTCTCCTTTTCTCTTTTTCCCTGGCTTGTATCCATTCGGCCCCATTCAGCCAACAGTTTTAAGACGTTTATACCCATCCAGGTGTCGATTTCTTCCTGGCGAGCGATAGCAAGCCAGCATTGTTTGGAGAAATCCGGCTGCGCCGGAGAAATTTTTCTATCGAAAAATGTACAAATTTAGCTTGCTGTCAAAACAAAAATATATATATGCTGACTCGCTACCGCTCGCCAGGAAAATATTGAAACCTGGATGGGGCTAAACGTCTTAAAACAGTAGGCTGAATGGGGCCGAATGGATATAAGCCAATGAGAGGGAGAGAAAGAGAAAAAAAGCGAGGTGGGCTTGAGGAGATTGCTGATAACAAAATAATGCATGATTTTTATACTTAGCCTATCATGTTGGTACGTAATCAAGGGATGTTCTTAGCTCGAAGGCGATAGGTGATAATGTTATCCTTTAGAATAATTTAGAGAAGGTTATAGTTTGTATTCTTAAAATTGTTTTTGCCTTCGCAGCGCCTGAAACCGAACGAATACTGTGGGAATGAGTGTTGTTTATAGAGAGTACACGGATTAGCACTCCCATATCAAAAGGTAACGTCATTTTTCAAGATGTTTCGTCCATTATCTGCGCTGCGAAGGGAAATAATTGTTTAACCCCTTCACCACCATTACGTAATTTTCAATTTATTCTGGTTACCTTTAGACGATTTTTTAAAAGTTTATTATCTACCTCTAGGACTCAAATGGGTAAATATGATCTCAATATGATGGCCACTCTATTGTTCTACAGGATTTCTATTTAGCCCCATTGATTGCTAGAGGTACTTCCTAAGCTGTATAGAATTTTCCCTTATTAGCAAGATAAAAATAGAAGAAAAAACGCCTATTACTGAAGAGGGTATAACACTATTTGGGCCGGTGGTGGGTCTTTTTGGTACTCTCCTGTTTCGCTCCATTAGTTTGGATATTTTAAGACTTTTCACTCCATTAATTTGGCGATAATAAAACGCTTCAACCCATTCAGGTGTTGATTACTTTCTGGGCGAGCGAAAGCGAGCCTATAACATTGAAGAAATCGGCCTTTGGCCTGGAAGTTTTTCTAACTGAAACAAAATGTATAAAGTTAGCTTGAAGAGGGGTCTAGGTGGATTTTTTTTTATTTTTTATTTATTTATTTTTTATTTTAGTGTGAAGGAAGTCTTGGAAGGCGTTTTTGTTACTCTAGGAGACAAATACAAATATAATACTCGAAAATGGCAAAACTAATCAATATAAGCAATAGTAATTAAACCCAATATCATAATAACCCCCAGGACGTCGGCCCAGATAGTATTAACCTTCTGAGGACCGATGACGCGCTTCTCTTGTGTTCTGGCTATTATTAGACGATTTTATGTAGCTTAGGAAGGTTATATGGAAGTCAGAAGGTTGATTGAAAGAGTCGACTGTACACTTGTAATGCCCACAGATCCTTCCTAAGCTGTATTAAATCGTCTAATGATAGCCAAATATAAAGGGCTCAAGCGTGTCATATCCTCAAGAGGTTAAGGGGAGATGAGCCGCATTTTTGGTCTTAATAAATTTATTCCTTTATTTCTTCCTCGCTAGACCGCCATCAAGCTTAGAAAACACCCCTTGACCCCATTCAAGATAGATTTGTACATTTTTCGGTAGAAAAATTTCCCGGCCTGGTTCCTCTTATAATTTCAGGCTCGCTATCGCTTGCCAGGAAAAAATCGACACCTAAGTGACACGAATGTGTTAAAATCGCCAACCAAATGGGCCGAATGTCGTATAATCTCAAAACAAATGGGGTTTAACACGAGGGAGAAAGGGAACGAGAAAAACGGGCCATCTCCCCTTAAGAAGAAGAAGAAGAAGAAGAGTACAGTAGTGTAGTGGGGCGGTTTACCTAGGATATTCAAACCTATTGTGCATTTTTTGATAAAAGCACCAATTTTGGCACAGAGGTAGACCAATATATTATGAACAAATTTGGATGTGGAGCCATCGCCCAACTGCCCCCTGGCGGCCGTGGCGGCCATTTTCCAAAATGGCCGCCATGTGGCTGCCGAGGAAGACTTATCCCTAGGTGAATGAGATGTACTGAGTAAATGTGCAGGAAAAAAATATTGTTTTGAATCTGCAATGGTGTGCAAACATTATGTTGCGTGTTGTTGCTAATGTAGGGTAGCACTTAACAACACAGAAAGGTGCCCATGTGTTTTTAGAATCTTATCTTATCGATTTATTGAATTATTCATAGATTAGCATAACAACCATGACAAACATCTCTCAATTGAACATGTCCTAATTCACTTGGATTCTGAGTGCTCCTTTCATACAACTTTGTAATTTTCCATTTCCAGAACAATGTCGAAGAGCTTCAAACTCGTTGAGCCTCGTGGTGCAGAAGCAGCTCCGTCTACCTCCGCCCAGCCAGCAACAGAGACAGACTGGTCATTATGCTTCATATGCCAAGAAACGACGCCAGAGTCGCTGACAAGTCCATCCCAGAATACACGCCAAGACAATGGGAGCAGCTACAGCATTCTCGCTGGACATCTGAGAAGGTTCAATGAGCTTGGATTGCTCCCCAACTCTTTTCTGTTGAGCCGATTAGATGAAGGCAGTGGCGTTGAAGCAGCATTGAGCGCCAACAATGCACGATACCACAAGACCTGCAGGCTGAGGTATAACAAGACCAAGTTAGACAGAGCTGATGTCCCAGATGTCCCATCCGTCGGCCCTGTGCCGGCTACCAGCGTGACATCCCTGAGCAGCAACAGCGGCCTCAAGCAACATGCTGAAAGAGAGCATCTCTGGCTAAAACACACCCTAGTCGCCCTACAAGAAGCTTCTCCACTGGAGAACACTTCATGGGCTGCATACCACGCAAGCCAGCAGGACATGCCAGCCAGTCGGGCCATCTGTCCCACCGCACTGCTCCCACTCTTCCTGGAGAGCGCCCACACCGTGGCTATGATCAAGCACTCCATGGATGTGGTCAAGATTGCAGTGGAACATCTCAACCCTGGCCAGACTCCAGTGGTCACATTCGACCAGCCGCTGTTTGCTTTGGCAAAGCAAATCCAGTGGAAGTGGCCACAGGAGTATGGTGAAGAGAAGTTTGTCGTCCTCTTCAGCGGTCTTCATATCGAGATGGCAGCACTGAAGACCCTTGGTGACTGGCTGCAAGGGAGCGAATGGGTGCAAGCACTGGTTCAGACAGAGATCACCAGTGCCGGGACAGCGGACTCCTTCCTGCGGGCATCCCATGTCAGTCGAACCAGGAGGGCTCATCAAGTGACAGCAGCAACCCTCTTCACCATGCACCAGCACGCCTACAACCACTACATTGACCAGCTGGGTGACGCACGCAACGAGCAGTTGGAGTTCGACGATTGGTGCCAGCAAAAAGCGGAGACCTGCCCCCAGTTCGACTACTGGGCAACTGTCCTGCAACTGGAGGTGACGGTCCTGGTGTACGTGCGCTCTCTGCGCCAAGCGTCGTTTGCGATGTACGTAGATGCCCTGAGTGAACTAGCAGTGTGGTTCCATGCCCTTGATCACACCAACTACGCGCGCTGGATTCCTGTGCATCTGCGAGACATGGTGGAACTGCCGACGACACACCCTGAAATAGCCCAGGAATTCCGAGCTGGGAACTTCACCGTCCAGAAGATGAACAGGTCGTTCTCCGCCATACCCGTCGATCAGGCCCACGAGCAGAACAATGCTGCCATCAAAGGAGACGGAGGTGCAGTGGGCCTGACTGACAACCCCAGCGCTCTATGACGGTGGATGGTGGCAGGACCAGAGGTTGCCACGCTCATCGAACAGTTTCACGATGAAACTGACCCGGGGAACAGACCACAAGACACAAGGCACCATGACCAGTCAGCAAGTGTGCAGACTGCTTTCCTGAAAGATGTACAGTCGATGGTCAACGTGATGGAAGACTTCGGGAATCCATTTGAAGAGGAGAGTCAAGATCTGCTGGTACTCGACACCAAGGAGATCGCGCCACCTGGAGCTGTAGACGCCCTCCGTCATGTACACGAAGTGGGTCAGCTGCAGTTTGACAACTTCGTCAGAGAACGCCTGGTGGAGAGAGCAAAACCCATAGGAGATGCCATCCACAGAAACAAGCTGAAAATCTTCGGTCAGCCTGCTTCAAAACCTCTGGGAAAGGGCAAGCAGCAGATTAAATCCCTGAAGAATGACGTGGACCTGTTCTCTCGTCTGTATATCGGGTGCCAGAACCGGGATGGGAATCTAGAGGAATTCTTCCAACATGAAAACCAAGCCTGCCCCCCTGCACTATCAGATGGCGGTGGCATCCGGCTGGGTGTCAAGAGTGATCTTCTCGCTTGTCTAGAAGACCTCAGTCAGCCCAAGTCTGAGGTTCCTCCAACCAGCTGCATTGTGCTAGATGGAGCGGTCATCATCCAGATGCTGAAGCCAGCTACAGCAAAAAGCTTCAACGAGTATGCACAGCAGGTCTTTGTGCCCTACATACTCTCAAAACTCCATCAAGCCACGCGACTGGACCTGGTGTGGGACCGCTACAATACAGACTCGTTGAAGGGTACAGCAAGAGCCAAGCGCGGAAAAGGGGTGAGAAGACGGGTGGTGGGTGGTGCAACGATCCCCGGGAACTGGGCCAGCTTCCTCAGAGTCGACGAGAACAAGACAGAGTTGTTCAGCTTCCTCTCTGGCGTCCTCCACGACTCATTCCAGCTTGCAGACAAGGAGCTGGTCATCACTGAAGGAGATGATGTCTTGAGCAAGCCACCGCTCCTAGATACTGCAGCCCTGGCTCCTTGCAACCACAAAGAAGCCGACAGCCGCATGATGTTGCATGCCACCCACGCTGCTCACAATGGCCACAAGAAGATCCTCATCCGCACAGTTGACACTGATGTTGTCCTGGCAGTGGCTCTGGCACACACCCTGGAGGAGGAAGCCGAAGTGTGGGTGTCCTTCAGCACGGGCAAGGCTTTCCGGTTCTTGGCAGCCCATGAGATGGCACGGGCTCTTGGCCCTGAGAAAGCACAGGCACTACCGATGTTTCATGCTTTGACGGGCTGCGACACGGTCTCCTGCTTCGCCGGACATGGCAAGAGGACAGCATGGGCAGTGTGGACAGCTCTACCTCAGCTGACCCAGACACTCACTGACCTCTCCACTGCACCAGATCATATTGATGAAGATGCCATGCACACCATCGAGAGGTTCGTCATCCTGCTTTACGACAGAACAAGTACCGCAACCGATATCGACAAGGCACGCCGCAAACTGTTTGCAAAGAAGAGCAATGTCCAGCTGATCCCACCGACAAGTGCAGCCCTGAAGCAGCACGTCCGACGAGCAATATACCAGGGCGGACATGTCTGGGGTCAGGCCCTGGTTCCTGCACCAACATTGCCATCACCAACCGACTGGGGTTGGATCAAGACCAGCGACATGTACGAACCTCTCTGGACAACGCTCCCCGAGGCATCCAGGTCTGCCGGGAACTTGTTTCCTGCAAATGCCAGAAGGGCTGCATCAAGAAGTGCAAGTGCAAGAAGGCCAGTCTGGAATGCACACCACTGTGTGCTTGCGATGGGGAGTGCTCTCAGAACTGAACTCGTAAACTTAAGATGAAGATTCTGAACTGTTCCAGACAGTACACAGGTACTGTAAAACAGTGAACTTATCTGCATATTGCATTTAGCAGATTATGTGCTAATTAACATGATAATTAAATGTAGTAGTGTCCATTGACCACAGAAGTATAACATTTGACTTGCCCAGGATTGATCTGATGAGAGCAAGCCACCATAATTATCACTATCTGGTTCTGTTATTGTTGTTGTATTATCGATGTAATTAGCATACTTGTGTTAATAATTTTGTTAATTGGCATCTTAATTGGCGTGGGCAGTGCCCATGAATAGCTATTGACAGACAGAGGAAGAAGGTCAGATAACATTTCCACAACTTAAATTAATCTAGCCTATTCACAAGGAATGTCCGCATTTGATGCCTGATCATGGGTTTCCTTGTCGCCATTTCATCTGCAATTAGCCTAAATATGTTAATTAATATCAGCAGCATCTCCCAAAATGTGACTAAGAGCTATCTGGCATGTCTTGATTCAAAACATTCAATAAACATTCACTAAAACCTTCAGCAGCAAACTTTATCTAACTTCTGTGTGTCTTTTGGGTGTCTGCTGGCGGCCATTTTGGAAAATGGCCAC
This sequence comes from Paralithodes platypus, assembly GCA_032716605.1. NCBI lineage: Eukaryota > Metazoa > Arthropoda > Malacostraca > Decapoda > Lithodidae > Paralithodes > Paralithodes platypus. Next base: position 26,581,229 of record CM064499.1, read on the forward strand.
CACGGCCGCCAGGGGGCAGTTGGGCGATGGCTCCACATTCAAATTTGTTCATAATATATTATACCTCTGTGCCAAAATTGGTGCTTTTATAAAAAAATGCACAATAGGTTAGCTTACCCGCTGTACTAGTGGGGGTTTAGTGGTTGTTGTGGTCAGTCCCCGCACATGAGGCTGTTCTCGGGCCCCGGCGGTAACAAATAACTAATAACCATAAAGTATTGGGGGAGGGGGTGGGGTGGTAGGGGAGGGGGGGATACTGAAGAAGGGAGGGAGGCGGTCAAGGTGTAGTGCTCTAAGTGAGAGAGAGAGAGAGAGAGAGAGAGAGAGAGAGAGAGAGAGAGAGAGAGAGAGAGAGAGAGAGAGAGAGAGAGAGTTTTTACAGTTAAAGTAGACCCAAATTTTAGAACTCTTAAAAACAATACTTTAGGATAGGTTAGGTTAAGTAGGCTAGGTCAGGTACGGTAGGTTAGGTTAGCTAGGGTATGCTAGATTATGTTTGATCTGAATAGTTTTATTTACCATTTAAAATGAATAATATACTCGTCAGCATAACTATTTGCGTTTGTGTCGATAATCACACCATCGCTTACATGTGTGTGTGTGTGTGTGTGTGTGTGTGTGTGTGTGTGTGTGTTTGTTTGTGTTCAATGTTGGGCTGCAAGTTTCTGTGTGTTACATTATAGCCGAAACCACAACATTATTTAACAACGCCAATATCCTATCTGAGATGCAAAGATGCGTATCAGATAATGCCCATGATGACTCGAACTTTAAATTGAATATATTACATGCACTTTATTGAAGAATGAATTGCATGTGGCAGCGTATGAAAGATGGGGAATAAAGTAGTCATGATGACTTGTGGCTGATCGTATCTTAAACGTGTATCAGAGTAAGCTACTTTGTGTGTGTGTGTGTGTGTGTGTGTGTGTGTGTGTGTGTGTAGGTGTGTGTTTGTGTAGGTGTTTGTGTGTGTAGGTGTGTGTGTGGTGTGGGTGTGTGAATGAATGAGAGAGAGAGAGCATGTGTGTGTGTGTGTGTGTGTGTGTGTGTGTGTGTGTGTGTGTGTGTGTGTGTGTGTACCGTATATAAACTTATACGTACATGACAAATAACCTTTAGTTTCAGCTCCTTCAATATTCTGCATGCACTTCTCTCCTTACCGATCTGACCTGACTTAACCCATTCTGTGCTGGTGTCGTCCTTTTAACTTTATTCTGGCTACTATTAGACGATACTATTCAGTTTAAAAGGAGCCTCCAGCAACTAACAGGTTTAGAAAGATCTCACTTAATCCTTTTTATTACCACAGATCCTTCCTAAACTTTACAAAATCTTCTAAATATAGCTAGAGTAAAAATAAAAAGACGTCGCCGGTACAGCAGGGGTTAACCCCTTCTGTACCGGGATGTCCTTTTAGTGTTATTCTAGCCATATTTAGACGCCTATGTGCAGTTTAGGAAGGATCTGTGGTAGTAAAAATGGTTAAGTGAGACAGTTCGAAGCTTGTTAATTGCTGGATGACCTTTTTAAACTTAATACAATCGTCAAATAGTAGCCAGAATATAACGCAAAAGACGTCGCCGGTACATAAGGGGTTAACGCTACTAGGTACAAACACTATTACTTCCCGATATTTAATTGAAGAATAAATAACTGCTAAATTTATGTGTCCTATTGGAGATGTTCCCTTTTATGTGTTGATCAATTATTCAGCACTGAGGGTGGGGCAGAGGCTACTTTGTCGTCCAGTTAACCCTTTCAAGATACGATTACGCATTTCTCTTTTCTGTTTTCTGGTTATTCTTAGAGGATTTTATTCATATTAGGAAGGACATATGGTAGTCAGAGGGTTAATTGAGATAGTATGAACCCATATAATTCCCTTGGATCCTTCCTAAGCTGCATAAACTCTTCTAATGATAGCCAGAATATACTGTCAAAACGCGTCATAATCTTGAAGGGGTCAAGATGAACCGAATACAACCTGCACACACAAAGAGCTAGAGGAAGTATACAGTAGAGTAGGCAATTCGTACGCGGCCCTCCAATTAGTAATGTGATATCTATACAAACACTACCCTCGAAAACAGAGTAGATAAGATATATATATATATATATATATATATATATAGCATGCAAATATACAATTTTTAAGGTGCATTTTCACGTTTTTTATAGATATAATTATAGTCTTTTACTCGGCACTGCGTAGGACTTGGCTGCTCTACATTATTTATGAAGGTCAGTTACTGAATAAATTAGAATGGGCAAAGTTGCTTGTTCAATATCAGTTGACAGTTAATTCAATGTAAGTTAGATAAGTTTCAGACAAATTGAAAACAAGCTCGTCTGTTTTATATATATATATATATATATATATATATATATATATATATATATATATATATATATATATATAGTATGTCGTTCACTTAAGATAATATTGTCTCTATTCTTACCTCTTCGTTTTTTTCTTTCTGTTCTCTGCATGTCTCTTCTCCCCCCTCACCCACTTCCTCATAATTCTTCTCCTACTCCTCCTCCTCCTCCTCCTCCTCCTCCTTCTCCTCTTCTGCCAGGATGCAATAAATGTTCTATAAATGACCCTCCTAAGTGACTATATTATGCATACCTTAGAGCATATACTGACATAATATTGTTTTGCAGAATATCGACCAGAACCACTTGCACTCACCACCACCTCCACCATAAGCAAATCGTGCACAGAAGAAGGCACTGCGAAGGTACGTTTAAAGACAGTTACATTTATAATTATATATTATGTGATAATAAAATATAATAAGAAATTACTAAATAATTATATATACGTATCATAGAAATGAGATGCATAAACTCGTGGAGAAGTTATATGTGAAGAATGGCAGAGGTTGTATAATTATACATTAGTATGAAACATGTACCGAGTAGAATGCATGTTACAATTAGATTATGATAAAGAGGGTGTGTGTGTGTGTGTGTGTGTGTGTGTGTGTGTGTGTGTGTGTGTGTGTGTGTGTGTGTGTGTGTGTGTGTGTGTGTGTGTGTGTGTGTGTGTGTGTGTGTGTGTGTGTGTGTGTGTGTGTGTGTGTGTGAATATTTATGTTCTTCCGTTTGTGTGTGCGTGCATGTGTGTGTGAATCAGTGTTTGAGTGAGTAATAGAAATAAGCCACCAGTGCCTGTGCTAGGCCCCCACTCCTCTGTGTTTAGAGCGAGAGTATAAGTACAAAGGAAATCAAGCAACAACAGATCTAGTGACCCTTCTAGGCTGCTTGTCCTCCAAAACACTGAGGATCAAGTGTCCAAACAGTGGTTTAGAGTGGGTAAGGGAACATTGGAAAGGGAACTACTGCCCTGGAACTAATGTCCGTGGCAGGACTAGGAAGTTAGTAGGGGACATATGGGTTAGTAACTGAGGGGAAGATAACATAAAGTTATTCATTTACAAACACAGTAAGTCGCGGGTTTGATGCGAGATATTTGTCTAGGCGGAGTTTAAATGAATCAACGGTGCTGCAGTCTATAACGTCTTGGGGAAGCCCATTCCACAAGTTGACAACTCGATTGAAGAAGAAATTCTTAGATTCGTGTGAGTTAAAAATTTACCAATAATTTTGCAACCGTTTCCCCGCGTGTAATTAGATTGGTCGATAGTGAAGTACTTACTACAGTTCATATTGTCGATGCCTTTGATGATTTTGAACACTTGAATTAAGTCACCTCTTAATCTGCGCTGGGTTAAAGGAAATAGATTTAATTCTCTAAGACGCTCTTCGTATTGTTTGTTCTTTAGGCTAGGTATCATTTTGGTAACTCTACGTTGAACTCGTTCTAGCTTGTTTATGTCTTTTTGGTAATAAGGGCACCAGCATTGAACGCAGTATTCCAGAAGAGGGCGGACTAAGGAATTGTAAAGGGTTAGGATAACGTCTTTGGATTTATGCTCAAATGACCTGCCTATAAAGCCAATTATTTTGTTTGCCTTCTTAACAACTTCTGAACATTGTTGACTCGGTTTTAGGTTACTCGATATTGTTACTCCCAGATCGGTTTGTCTGTTTACATTCTTCAGCTGAGTGCCATTCATCGAATAGTTTGCTTTCTCATTTAGGTATCCGATAATTTTATGTAGTACTTTACATTTATCTTTATCATTAATTAAATATCATTACTTTACTTTACATTTATAGAGAGGAGAGTGTATGTACAGTATGTTGCGTTTATGTGTGTGTGTGTGTGTGTGTGTGTGTGTGTGTGTGTGTGTGTGTGTGTGTGTGTGTGTGTGTGTGTGTGTGTGTGTGTGTGTGTGTGTGTGTGTGTGTGTGTGTGTGTGTAAATCAGTGTTTGAGTGAGGGTGTGGGCGTGTGAGTGCGTATGTGTGTGTGTGTGTGTGTAAATCAGTGTTTGAGTGAGTGTGTGCGTGTGTGTATGTATGTGTGTGTGTGAATCAGTGTTTGAGTAAGTGATTGAAGTAAGCTACCAGTACCAGTGCTAGACACCCACTCCTCTGTGTTTAAAGCGTATCACCTGTCAAAGCCACCTGTCTGGCTGCCTCTGTCAATGGCCATTTTTGTCTGACCTTCAACTGCGATTGTATGTGTGTGTGTGTGTGTGTGTGTGTGTGTGTGTGTGTGTGTGTGTGTGTGTGTATGTGTGTGTGATTACCTCTGTGATCGTCACCCTTTTCTCTACTTCTCTACCTTTGAACTGCGATTGCAAGTGAGAGAGTGAGGGTAATGTATGTCTTGAGTGTGTATGTGTGTGTGTATGTGTGTGTGTTAGTGTGTACGTGTATGTGTGTTAGTGTGTACGTGTATGTGTGTGTGTATATATTGTATGTGTGTGTGTGTGTGTGTGTGTGTGTGTGTGTGTGTGTGTGTGTGATTGCCTCTGCTAATGTCCCCTTTTTATTTCTACCTTTATTACTGTGGTGTCAATTTATCTTGGAATATTTGCACCCCGGCTTGGTCCATCATTAAGGGGACAGTGCCTGTTTCTTTGGTCTATTAATTAATTTATTCATATATATTTTTAGTTTCCTCCCAAGACCTCCATCAAACTTAGAAAAACACCCCCTATACCCCCCTTCAAGATAGATTTGTAAATTTTTCGGTAGAAAAATGTCCCGGCCAAAATTGCCGATTCCTCCTAAAATTACAGGTTCGCTATCGCTCGCCAGGAAAAAATCGACACCTACATGGCACGAAGGGTCCTAATATTGACAAAGATATGGGGTGAAAGGTCACAAAATCCCCAAACTAACGGAACCAACGTCTTAAAATCTCAAAACTAGTGGGGCTAAACATTAGGGAGAAGGGGGTCCAGAAAAACGGTCTTTCTCCCCTTAAGCAGTACTTGTAATTAAATTCCAATTGTTTTTATGCAGTCTTAAGGGGTATCACACTGGGCCAATTCTCGTCATTTTTCGGCAAAAAATGGAGCTACCGCCAGTCTCCAGCACAAATCTCATCATTTGATGGAGCTAGGATGCTTCCCGCACTGGGTGGGAAGCTCCATTTTTTGATGGAGGTAGATTGTCAGCCTCTTTACAGCTCGCATTTAATCTCATTGATATCTCAAGTATATGACGTCGAAATATATATTTTGCTACATAATTGTGTGTTTTGATTGCGAGAAGGGCTGCGGATAGACATAAACTAAGTGAATTAATGCTAAAATAGCTACACCACTTGCAGCTAAATAACCACTTCCTATACCTACGCCACGGCGATTGGTATGAAACGAAAACATTCGGTTTTGTAGCAGGAGGAACTGTTTTTCAGATGCCTATTTACTAAGAATCATTGAACAATATATTTAACCTAGCCTAACTTAACCTAGTATATTAGTGGACTATTTATGCATGTAAAATGTAAAAATATATTGTAACATTACCAAATTATTGAGATAAATACAGGTCTACCCGCATACACAGGATTATGCCTACCAAGCATTCTACAACCTCCGAAAAGTTCAAAATATTTCCTCATATATGCTCCAAATATAAAACATAATCACGCAAACTTGTAGATTGAGTCATATTGAAATATAATTGTCGATATAAATCCATATTACTCTAAATTATTGGTGAAACAGCACAATATAAACGATCGTTTAGTGCCGAGGTAACGACAGGGGCTCCGTCAGGCTGTAGCCTATATTTTGCAAAAAAAAATCTCATAGCTACTTACAGTATATAGCTTCACACGCAAAACATAGCAACATTAACGTATAGCCTAGGCCTAGATTGGGTCCTATAATCCTATTACACAAATTTTGTCAATATCAATCCATATTATTCTACAGTTTAAGTGAAACCACTGTTCTATAGCCTACGCCACGTCGATTGGTATGAATCGAAAAAGTTCAAAATATAAATTTCCTCATATAAGCTTCAAATTTAAACAAAAATTACACTAACGTGTAGATCGAGTCATATTGCATTATAATTGTAGATGTAAATTCATATTGCTATACATTACAGTATAGGTGAAACGGACCAATATAGGCTAAGGTCGGACGTTGTTATTGTTGTGTCGGAGACTCACGCAGCCAGGACGCTTGGCGTGTGTGATAGGATTTGCTGGCGCTACTGACTGGAAACGGAGACTGGAGATTGGAGAATGACGAGAATTTGGCCCAGTGTGATGCCCGCTTTAGTCGGTTCAGTACATGATGATTCTGGCTAATATTTGATGGTTTTATGCAGCTTAGGAAGTACAGGTTCGAATCAAAGTGGTCAAATATAGGCCATCTCCATTATTCTTTAGGCTCTCTCAGATCCCCTATAAGCTTACTAAAATCGTCTAATAATAGCCAGAATGATAGAATGGCCATATGGAACGTATGGAAAGCGAGAGAATGACTAAGAGGGTGTACGAGAGCGAGGTGGAGGGACAGAGGGGGAGAGGTAGACCGAATATGAGGTGGAAGGATGGAGTGAGGAACTACATGAACGAAGGCGGTGCTGGTTGGGGGGAGGGGCGTCGACTGACTGGGGACAGAGGTGCATGGGGGCGGTTCGTTCGTGGCCACCCCTTCGGGGATCGCGGCGTCAGGCAATAGATAGATAGATAGATGATATAAATCAGTGTGACATCATACACCGAATAGGTCAAAATGCCGTACTATCCATTTCTATACTTTGTTTATATATATAACTGAGAATTGATTAGTGATTGTAAATGGAGATGTCTTGTTGATATCATAGTGAAGCCCCTTAATTGATTGTGTTATCTGAGGCGGGAATCTCTCTCTCTCTCTCTCTCTCTCTCTCTCTCTCTCTCTCTCTCTCTCTCTCTCTCTCTCTCTCCCACCCACCCCTCACTCCCTCCTCCCCCCACCCCCTACTCCGATGATAGTTAATTACCCCTCCCCCCCACACACACACTGACATATGGGTATCATCTCCCCCGCCCGATAAAGTAACACCACCTCTTAAAAGGGGGGGGGGGGGGGGATGGTCTAATTTAGTTCAGAATTTATATATATTTTTATCATGCTTTATAGTTTCCTTCCTAGACCTCCATCAACTTTAAAAATACTCCCCCAACACCCACTTTCAAGATAAATTTGTACATTTTTCGATAACAAATGTTCCGGCCCAAAGCCGGTTTCTCTTAACATATTGGCTCGCTATCGCTCGCCAGGAAAAAAATCGACACCTAAATGACACGATAAATCTTAATATTGAGAAGGAAATGGGGCGAAAGGTCTTAAAATCGCCAAACTAATGGGCCAAACGTCATAAAATCTGAAAAATACTGGGGCTGTACATGAGGTAGGAGGGCGACCAGAAAAAATGCCGCATCTCCCCTTAATTCACTTTGGGTTGACGCTGTCCGGTTTATAGAGGGGAGACGCCCTTCACTACGCGGTGTAAAAGGTGGGGTGTCAACATGGGGGGGAAACAAGTGTGGGGCTGATAAGGCAAGTTTTTAGTGCCTCTTAACCCTTTCTGTACCGGCGACGTCTTCTTAATTATATTCCAGCTATATTTAGAAGATTTTGTGCAGTTTAAGAAGGATCTGTGTAGTAAAAAGGGGTAAGTGAGATACTTCGAAGCCTGTTGATTACTGAAGGCCCATATTAAACTTCATATTATCGCCTAAAAGTAGCCAGAATAAACCCCAAAAGACGTCGTCGGTACAGAAGGGGTTAACTACCCGACAATTTTTGCAAGTTGAATAATTCGTCAATCCGATATGGACTTTTTAGATATAGCGATACAAGTTTACTGGCTACAGGTGACAAATCTCTGTCAGGATATTTAAGAACTGTCTCAACATTTGGTTTTAAATAATTATAAGTCTTGGGTTGAATTAAATCATCTTAGTAAGCCAACATAATAAATAAAAGACACTCGAACTAGTCTCCTATTAAGACACTCGAAATAGTTTCTTATTTCTTGGCCATTGAGAAACTTTCATAAGCTGATTGAAAAAAAATATATCATGGTATTTAACTGTGTTGGTGGTGTAATGGTTTAGATGCTTATGTTCTGGGTGTGGTGTCCCGAGTTCGAATCCCGGGAGGACTATATACTTTCATTAGTTTATGCAAGTGCATTGGGGTTTGTAATTGATTATTAATGTTAAGAACGGGGTGTTACTTTATTTAAAGCCTGAGGTAAGATGTAAGGTGCAAGTTAATTGGTTGCAAAGGCTACTAAGTGTATGTTGCAATCGGACTGGGTGTTAGGTAAGTTAGGTGTTAGGTGAATTACATTAGGTGGTATGGCTCTTATGTGCGTAGTCATGGCTAGATTATATACAATTATTTTACGTTGAACGAAGACAAAACTATATTATATGAAATCGTAGTAAAATAATTAACTTGTATTTGTACCTAATATAAAATTACCACGACCTTACATTGCTAATTTTTGTTGCTGAACATTAATAGTAATACAGTATATATATTTACCGTATGTTTTTTTGTTATCTCTTTCTGTATTTGGGAACGCATTTTCCACTTTATTCTGGTTATCATTAGACAACTTTATGCAGGTTAGATGGTACCTTTAGGAATGTTAATTTGACCACTTGCCAGTTTCGTTTATAAGGAAGTTGGAGCTGTAGACATCGATATTTAGCAGAATTTCCAGCTAAACTATGGTCAAGGTACATTCATAAATACACAAAACCCAATTCAACATACCTTTTAGCCATCAGAAACCCACATTATTTCATTTCTCATTGATATCGATGATCACAGCTCCAACTTCCTTATAACCTGAAACTCGCAAGTGGTCAATTATACCTCTGACCCCACAGCTCCTTCCCAAGTAGAATAAAATCGTCTTATGCTAGCCAGAATAAACTCATAAAACGCGTCATAATCCTGAAGGGTAAACTGTCCCCGTATTATGTGAGATACCAAACTGAAGTACTGTATTTCAGGCATATAGATATCACATACGCGCAGAAGGTCGATCACATGTTCCTTGATAAGAACAGTACAGTCTATAAGTAACACCCCGTTCTTAACATTAAATCATCCATTACAGACCCCAGTGCTCTTGAATAAACTAATGAAAGCATATGGTCCTCCTGGGATTCGAACTCGGGACACCACACCCAGAATATAAGCATCTAAACCATTACACCACCAACACAGTTATATACCGAACCCTACAACAATAGGGGGAAGAGACTCGATATGTCCCCGCAACTGGAGAGGAACACGTCATTGTCAGGTCAGGTGAAGGTATTGAGGGATAAGCCTTTAAAACGGCACCTCGTATCTACTTTTCGTGTTGAGACGGGAGAAGGGGTGTTGGAAAGAGAGAAGCTATTAGAGTGGCTTTGTTATGTGTTGTGATCAGTCTGTATACGTCATCGAGGTGTCGCCCGACTGGTTGCGTGTCATACCTAAACCTTCTCAACGAGTTCAGAACAGTGTCATAATGTCGTTATTTTGTGATTTATACATGAACATTATGAAGTAAGTTTAAGTGATATCGATGGACTAATCGCTTTCTACTGAATTAGAACAGCATACCCAACCTTGAATTGGTTTGGGGAAAAACTCAGATTTGCATAATATAAACTGAATTTTAGAAAGTGATATATTGGAAAGTCCACATTAATTCGTTCATTTGTGTTTTCTCTACAAAATAATGTTCTTCACCTCTTTCTCTCCCTCTCTCTTTGGCTTGTATCCATTCGGCCCCATTCAGCCTACTGTTTTAAGACGTTTATCCCCATCCAGGTGTCAATTTCTTCCTGGCGAGCGATAGCGAGCCAGCATTGTATGGAGAAATCCGGCTTCGCCGGAGAAATTTTTCTATCAACAAAATTATAGGCTGGCTCGCTCCCGCTCGCCAGGAAAATATTGATACCTGGACGGGGGTAAACGTCTTAAAACAGTAGTCTGAATGGGGCCGAATGGATACAAGCCAAAGAGAGAGGGAGAGAAAGAGAAAAAAAGCGAGGTGGGCTCCCTTAAGCAAGGGTTCGCGTCCAGCATAGCCTACCGTAGATTGAATTGATGTAATGTAGCCTGTTATGTACTCCATCAACCCTGAACAGTTATTATTATTGTTATGCCGGGTTATAATACATAAGAACATAAGAACATAAGAAAATGGGAGTCTGCAGAAAGCCGATTGGCCTAAGCAAGGCAGATCCCTGTCCCACACAACCCCAATTATAGGCTCAACACTCTAATACCCTGAGGATCATCTTACCAAACCGGTCAGAGATTAACGCAGGATTACGGGGGCCTGCAGAGCGCTGATTGGCCCAACCCGGCTGATCCCCCTTCACACCCAACCCCTCTCGTCCATATGCTTATCCAATTTTTTCTTAAAGCTCCCTATCGTTCTTGATCCCACTATATCACTTGGTAGCCTATTCCACCCATCTACAACTCTGTTACCAAACCAATATTTGCCTATATCTTTTCTGAAACGAAATTTATCTAATTTGAAACCATTGGTACGAGTTCTTTCGCTATCACTTAGCTTTAGTACATTTGTCATGTCCCCTTTGTTAATCCCACTAACCCACTTGAACACCTCTATCATATCCCCTCTAACTCTGCGTCTCTCTAACGAATGTAAACCTAATTTCTTCAACCTTTCTTCATACGGAAAATTTCTAATATTATGGATAATTTTTGTCATTCTACGCTGAATTCTCTCCAATGAATCTATGTCCATTCTGTAATAAGGACACCAAAATTGGACAGCATAATCCATATGGGGTCTCACTAATGACAAGTAAAGTTTTAAGATAACATCAGCAGTTCTGTTACTCACACTCCTAGAGATGAACCCGAGAATCCTGTTTGCCTTATTACGAACGCTTATACACTGTTTTCTAGGCTTCAAATCATTGCTAACAAACACACCTAGATCTTTCTCGCAGTCTGAATTTTCTAATTCTAAATTAGCTAGTTTATATTTAACATTTGTTTGCATCTTCCCTATCTTTAATACCTTGCATTTGTCAATGTTAAACTTCATCTGCCAATTTACTGACCATTCATGTAAGGTATCTAGATCCCTTTGGAGGCACTCTATATCACTATCTGAATCAATTGATCTCCCCATTTTAGTATCGTCTGCGAATTTACTTATCCTACTAGTTATACCTAAATCTAGGTCATTTATGTATATAAGAAACAACAGGGGACCTAATACCGATCCCTGGGGGACACCACTTTTGACTGCTCCCCACTCTGACTTGGTACCATTTATGCTGACTCTCTGTTTCCTACCAATTAGCCATGACCTAATCCATCCCAACAACGACCCTCCTATTCCATGTGCCTCAACCTTTCTCATCAATCTCTCATGAGGGACTCTGTCGAAAGCTTTACTGAAATCTAAATATAATATCATATGACTTGTCACTATCTACTGCTTCATATACCTCTGAGAAAAAGCTAAGCAAATTAGTAAGGCACGAACGTCCCTGAGTGAATCCATGCTGAGAAGAATTTATTAAGTTAAATTTTACTAAGTGGCTTCTAATTTTCCTAGCAATAATAGACTCTAGCAACTTTCCTATGATTGATGTGAGACTAATGGGACGGTAATTGGATGCTATCGATTTATCACCTTTTTTGAAGATCGGAACTACATTTGCAAGCTTCCAAGCTTCTGGAACTAAACCTGTTTCTAATGACTTGTTAAATATAAATGCTAATGGACTACTTAACTCATCTCTGCATTCTTTTAATACTCTAGCATATACCTCGTCAGGACCAGGCGATTTTTGAGGTTTCAGTCTGTCAATTTCCTTAAGCACATCATTTCTACTTATACTAACTGTACTTAACATATTTTCTATACTATCACTATATACCATATTGACTTCTGGAATCTGTGCCAAATTTTCATTAGTGAAAACGGAAAGAAACTGACTATTTAATGTACTGCACATTTCTAAATCATTTTCTGTTATTTCTCCTATTGAAGTTTTTAGGGGGCCTATTACATCTCTAACTTTAGATTTATATAGTTGGTAAAAAGCTTTTAACGCGTACTTAGAGATTTCGTTCACCCTGCCCGAAACTTATTCAGAATAATTCACAGTAGATACCCAACTCTCATATATATTATTATCAAGGGTTTTACCTTTGTGTATGTTTGTCTGATTATTATTGCATACTTCCATTATAATATTATCCCTTGATTTATGCTCATTGTATGTTCTTACCAGACCTTAGTGTGTAATACAACCTAGCTTAGTTCTTGGTCTTTACTCAAATCCAACTATGGACTTTTAGACTCTATAATTATTCTCTCAACAGGGTCACGTCGAACACGTCCTTATTCACAAATTAGGTACTCATTCAGGTTAAGATGAACACAATAAATACACACAGGTAATTATACACTCTTATTTATTCAACTGGCATATAGATATTACGATACATTCCTTGACTATTATAGGGGAATAGTAAGAAATACACAGGCTTTGACATACACAAATGACAGGTACTTCACACATATAAATAGGCCTAAAGTGTGGGTGGATAATTACCGCACTACTATAAAGAATAGCCAGCAATCAATTATTAACATGTATCACACACTAAGGTCTGGTAAGAACATACAATGAGCATAAATCAAAGGATAATATTATAATGGAAGTATGCAATAATAATCAGACAAACATACACATAGGTAAAACCCTTGATAATAATATATATGAGAGTTGGGTATCTACTGTGAATTATTCTGAATAAGTTTCGGGCAGGGTGAACGAAATCTCTAAGTACGCGTTAATAAGATGGGCGAAATGAAAGGGAAAGTGTAGGGCGAGTACTGGGAAGAACGCTCGCTCACGGTTGGCGGGAAGCGAGGGGGGGGGGGGAGATTTAAAGGGCTAACATGCACAGATTAGTTTGGGCTAGGTAGGTCACTCAGGTCATATATTTGACTGCGATTATCAAAATAATAAATATACAGTAGTTAGTGCGATATTATTCTGACAAAGGGGGGGAATGTATTGAACTTCAAAGGAGAGGGAAGGTGAATTATATTTACTATTAATGATGTGCTTAGATTATAAGGAGAAACTTTATATCATGAGCATACGATTAATTAATTCTTATATGCAAAGATAATCTCACGGGGTCGAGGAATTCAGATTTAATGATTTACATCAACTGAAGTATACTCGAAGGTTGAAGCTAACCTAATTAAATCAGGCAATTGTTTGATTACAGTAGATTAGAGAACGCATCAGCAAATTAGCGTATACGAGTAGTGACAATAATACTACAAGTTAAATATGGCGTACACGACGAAGTTGCACTTAGGTGGAAATACCTGATAAGGTATGAAGGAGGTCTGAACTGGTTAACAGATTCCTATATGGAATACAGAACAATTGGTGTTGTATTCGAGTTGGTGAAATAATTAGACAATAGATCTTCTGACATACGGAGCCCTGTATGTTAATTTAAGAGTTAGAATTAGAGTTGAAGGAGCCCACTACCCAAAACGGTGAAGCAGACTAGCGAACGAGCGAGTGGGCAAACCATCTCGCCCCATACCAGCATGCTAGCCTTCACACCTCGATGACCGATGCTATGACGTATGATCGACGCCAGGAGCTGTGAATGGACCTCGCACCTGTTATGTGATTCGAGGAGCTATGATTGGCGCCGGCACCACCCGCCCTCCTGATTCGTTCCTACACCATCATTGTTTGGTATATAAGACCCGAGTTGTGGGCATTCAAATCAGTCTCATTTGGAGTTGGGGAAGGTGAACTTGCAGCTGGAGGAAGACGGGGTGAAGTATTATAATGGGATTGTGACTGTCAGTCAGATTATATAATGTGTGTTAAGTGTGTTCGGTGTAAACACTTATGTTATGTGGGTTGGTGAGATATGTGTATGGGAATTAACGTGATGTGTTTAATGTGTGTAATGTGTTTAACTATTTGATTGGGAATTAACGTGAACACTACTATTATGTGTTTAACTATTTGATTGGGAATTAACGTGAACACTACTATTATGTGTTTAACTATTTGATTGGGAATTAACGTTAACGCTATTATTATGTACTTAACTATTTTAGTTGACTAACTTGTGGACTAAAGCAACTCTTTAAGTAATTGGGTTATGATGAAAGTAATACTATTGTTTTATATTAATACTTACGAGTTCTTTCATTTTCTTTGAATTAAGCTTACATTGCTTAATGGTGCTTAGTACGGTGATGCTATTGTCTTATTAGTAATATCGCCTTAGACTAACATGGCTGTGTTAATATTACTTATAGTGATTTCCTAAGCTGAAGAAAATTCTTTTGCTTCCAAAATATTATATTTGGCTTTTCATATTATTTGAGTGAGACCTGAATCGAATCTATGAAACGATCCTGTAACTTTATTTACTCATAATCAAACCTCAATGTTACGTGGTTAAGAAATAAATTTAACTAATTATTAAATATATATCTAACTTTTTATGTGACTTTGATATTACTCCTGATGATAATAATAATATAATACTATTAACGTAAGACAAGAACCAAGAATAATTACATTAAATATAAATAAAAGGACATAGAAGAAAACTATCTATTCTGTTTCAAAAAGGGTAAGAGACCGAAATATTCTTACTTTAATATTTATCTTTCAAGACTTTTATAAAATTAATAGTCCTTCTTTAGCTATAACTTATTCGGTTCATAACCATAGCCTACTAAGCTTCGGTTAAATAATAATTCTTTATAAATACTACATGACTTTAATTAGTTTCAGTATTTTTCATAAGTAAAGAGTATCAGTCAATAAAGGATACCAAGTCCTAAGATCCAAAAGGAAAGGAAGCAACAACAGGAAATTATTTTATTAGATTTTACTTTTGTTTTGCCTTCAGCTGACTGATACCTTAATATATTCTCTGTGCTATCTAGATTCATCAAGTTAACCACTTGAGGATCAAGATACGTAACAGAAGAGTGGCGACCTTGCCAGGATTCGTTTCATACAGTTTCACTCAGTTTCATTAAAGTTTCACTACTTAAAAACCAAATATTAATCATGCCTCAACTAATTAATGAAGAAGATGCTCGAGTTTTCATAGAATCAGAACCCACAGCCCCTGATATTGACTGTCTGTCAAAATCTGAACTGAAAGTGCTTGCCTCACATCTCCAATTATCTGTCTCAAACATGTCTAAAGTAGAGGTGGCTCAGACCATAAAAACCCACCTGTTCCCTGTAGAAGGCGGGGAGGGTGACGGAGCAGTTGGTGGGATCCCGAGTAAACCTAGCCAACTTGATGAACAATTGCCACCTGGTTTGACCGGTGATCAAATATTAGAACTAGCCAGAATAAAAGCAAATACCGAAGAAGCCAGAATAAGAGCAACTACCGAACAAGCCGGACTAAATATAGAACTAGCCAGAATAAATGCCGAACAAGCCAGAGCAAATATCGAAGAAGCCAGAATAAAGACCGAACATTATCAATATCAATATCAAACGGCTCAACTAAATGTCGATACAAATGCTTCTTAATTGCTCCCCCTCTGGGATTAACTATGACTAGTGTCATTCCACCTTTCACTGAGGATAATGTGCAGGATTTCTTTGTTTTGTTTGAGGAAGTTGCTGGAGGTATGAAGTGGACAAGAGATCAATGGCCTTTTATGTTACAAACTGTTTTGACAGGGCAGGCTCGAGCCACGTATTTGTCAGAAGTAGCAGAAGTTAGGCAGGATTATGACAATCTCAAAGAAGCTATCCTAAAAACCTATCAATTGCAGCCTGAGGCTTACAGGCAATCTTTCCGTAAAAACCAGAAGAAAGTAGAAGAAACCCATAAGGTATTTGCCAGGACCATGACTAAAACTTTCAATCATTGGGTCAAGAGTAAGAAAGTCACAAGCTACAACGATCTGAAGGAGTTGGTCCTGTTAGAAAATTTCCTATGGAAAATTGATTCTTCTGTATCCTATCATTTAAAGGGGAAAAGGGTAGATTGTCTTGCCGACGCTGCTGACATGGCTGACACATACGTGCTCAACAACAAATTTCGTGGAAAGAAGCCCTACGATAATTCTAGTTCTAATTTTAAGTATCCCAATCACAAATCTGACGGACCCAGTCACAAGCCTATAACGTCTTCCCCAGCTAGCCAAAATAGAATGTTCCCCCAACTAAAAATGCGACTCAGGGCAATGGTAACAGAGGTGGGCCCCAAACTAATAGTAATGCTCAAAGAGGGAACTTTCCCGTATCCCCTAAAGTATGTACTTTTTGTGGCATGAGAGGCCACCTAGCTTATCAGTGCTGGGCCAAGGAAAAAACCGAGAGATCGGGGCAGACGGTTGCCGCCGTATCTCAAACTCCATATGTGCCTGTAATGCAGGACTCCCGACAGAAGGAGTACCTAGCACCAAAAGTTCCTTTAATGCAGGACTCTCGACAGAAGGAGTACCTAGCAGCTAACGTAAATCATCTAGACAGGGGTGTAGTAGCATGTGTGGTGCAACCCACAAGGGTTAAACCAATAATAATTTCACCATCAGTGCAGGACAGTTACCGTCCCTTTATTTCATCTGGCAACGTGAGATTAAATGGTTGCATGCATGAGGTAAAAATTCTGAGAGACACAGGTTCTACTAGCACCCTCATGGTGAATCCTTACACTGAGTGCCCACCTGGCGAACCAGTTGTAATGAGAGGTGCTGGAGGCCAGTTTTATGCATACTTGGTAAAAGGCGAAATTGAATGTGAGTTACTACAGGGTGAGGCCACCATAGCTTTGTGTAGGTCCCAAGATATCCCTGTGCCTGGGGTAACACTCCTTTTGGGGAATGATGTAGCAGGTGAGAAGGTCCGACCAGACCCCATTTTGTCACTTTCCCCTGTTAACGAGCCACTAACCGGTGAGCTCGACAAGGAGTTGCCAACTGTTTTCCCTGTGTGTGCTGTCACACGTTCAATGTCTCAAGTAGCAGTTCCCTCAGACAGAAATGTACCGAATGTAAGAGTTGATGAAAGGGATGATGAGAGTGTGAATGATGCTCCAACTGTGCCTGATGATGTGACTGAGGTGGATTTATCTGACACCTTTATGGCTCATCTTGACCCTAACGATGACCATGAAACCCCTCCAAATTGTCCTAGTGGCCTGGTAGAGCTACAGAGAGATGATTGTGAATGCAAGGAGTTAGCTGCCAGGTCCGTGAGTGAAGAGGAATGTGAGAAGGAGGGTGGTGAATGTTTCTACCTCAAAGGAGGAGTATTGTGGCGAAGATGGAGACCGCCACACAGACCAATCGATGACGGGGCTTGGGACGTCCATCAAGTAGTAGTCCCCAAACCTTGTCGTAAAGATATCATGGAAATGGCACATTGTATACCATTGGCAGGACACCTAGGTGTGAGAAAAACTCTAGACAGAATCAGATCCCACTTTTACTGGCCAGGAATGCGTGCAGATGTAGTGGAGTGTTGTAGAGTGTGTCACACTTGCCAGATGACAGGAAAACCCAATCAGAAGGTGCCTGTACATCCTCTGGTGCCCTTGCCCGTTTTCGAGAATCCTTTTACTCGGGTGGTAGTGGACATTGTAGGCCCATTGCCTAAGACTTCCCAAGGTAACATTTATTTATTAACTATCATGGACATGGCAACTCGCTACCCAGAGGCTATACCCTTAAGGACTACCTCTGCTCCAACTGTAATCAAGGAACTGCTCAAATTTTTCACCAGAATGGGTTTCCCCCATGAGGTGCAAAGTGATCAAGGAACTAATTTTACCTCTAACATTTTCCAGCAGTCCCTGAAGGACTTGGGTATCGAGCATGTAAAGTCTAGCACCTACCACCCAGAGAGTCAAGGGGTTCTCGAACGATATCATCAGACATTAAAGGGAATGTTACGTAAGTATTGTACAGAGACCGGAGTTGAGTGGGATAAGGGGGTACCTTTTCTTTTATTTTCTACTCGTGAGGTTCCAACTGAATCCCTGGGTTTTTCCCCTAATGAGCTAGTTTTTGGCCAACCTTTATCTGCCAAGTTCAGGGGCCCATATAAGATAATTCGGAGGGTGAGCATTACCGATTATCTAGTAACTACCCCAGACAGGAGAAAGCCCACGCAAGTATTCCATATAAATATGTTGAAGCCCTACCATAGGTCCCCTGATTCCTCTCCTCCAGATTCTCCTACTGTGGCAGTGAATGTCAGGACCTGTGAGCAGCCTGGTGCGGACAAAGTCTTCAGTTCTCTTACTGATCCGCAACAGACTGTTCCAGAGCCTGAAGGTATCCATGCAGACTTTGACTTGTCATGTAGCCTATCCAACTTTCAGTATAATTCAGTGGCTTTGAGGGAACTACCATTTAACCTATGTCATCTTCCCTCTGATCAAGCGAACCAACTAATCTCTGTTTTATCTCAGTCTCCCAATGTGTTCCGTGATACTCCAGGGCTCACTTCTTTGGCCGTGCACGACATCGACGTAGGGGATGCAACTCCCATTAAACTATCCCCCTACCGTGTCTCGCCACAACGCAGGAGTATACTGCAGGTCGAGCTTGACTTAATTTTTTCAAACCAGCTGATCACAAGGGCCTTAAGCCAGTGGAGTAGTCCGGTCATACTTGTGCCGAAGCCAGACGGGAGCCATTGTTTTTGTAGGGGCTATGGGCAAGTCAATGCTGTCATAAAGAACGATACCTACCCACTGCCACGGATCAAAGATTGCATTTCCCAGGTTGGCCTCATGCAGCAGTAAGTATAATTTAATGAGAGGATTTTGGCAATTAGCTCTCCCTTGTAGCGAGGTAAATATCATGCTTTTGTAGTGCGCTTTTAAGCCTTCAGCTGTGAGATGCCTTGCAGTTCGAATAACGCTCCAGCTACGTTCCGGCTATGTTCTGATGTGGTACCTGGAGACGTTGCCTACTTTGGGTGATATCCTTATTATATCCTCATTATAATCTTGCTGTTGCCAATCTGGTGGTGAATCTATTTATGTATTATGTTTAATATTATGTACTATACTCCTTAAACTCTTTTCTAGGGGGGAGGTCTGACATACGGAGCCCTGTATGTTAATTTAAGAGTTAGAATTAGAGTTGAAGGAGCCCACTACCCAAAACGGTGAAGCAGACTAGCGAACGAGCGAGTGGGCAAACCATCTCGCCCCATACCAGCATGCTAGCCTTCACACCTCGATGACCGATGCTATGACGTATGATCGACGCCAGGAGCTGTGAATGGACCTCGCACCTGTTATGTGATTCGAGGAGCTATGATTGGCGCCGGCACCACCCGCCGCCTCCTGATTCGTTCCTACACCATCATTGTTTGGTATATAAGACCCGAGTTGTGGGCATTCAAATCAGTCTCATTTGGAGTTGGGGAAGGTGAACTTGCAGCTGGAGGAAGACGGGGTGAAGTATTATAATGGGATTGTGACTGTCAGTCAGATTATATAAATGTGTGTTAAGTGTGTTCGGTGTAAACACTTATGTTATGTTGGTTAGTGAGATATGTGATTGGGAATTAACGTGATGTGTTTAATGTGTGTAATGTGTTTAACTATTTGATTGGGAATTAACGTGAACACTACTATTATGTGTTTAACTATTTGATTGGGAATTAACGTGAACACTACTATTATGTGTTTAACTATTTGATTGGGAATTAACGTTAACGCTATTATTATGTACTTAACTATTTTAGTTGACTAACTTGTGGACTAAAGCAACTCTTTAAGTAATTGGGTTATGATGAAAGTAATACTATTGTTTTATATTAATACTTACGAGTTCTTTCATTTTCTTTGAATTAAGCTTACATTGCTTAATGGTGCTTAGTACGGTGATGCTATTGTCTCTTATTAGTAATATCGCCTTAGACTAACATGGCTGTGTTAATATTACTTATAGTGATTTCCTAAGCTGAAGAAAATTCTTTTGCTTCCAAAATATTATATTTTGCTTTTCATATTATTTGAGTGAGACCTGAATCGAATCTATGAAACGATCCTGTAACTTTATTTACTCATAATCAAACCTCAATGTTACGTGGTTAAGAAATAAATTTAACTAATTATTAAATATATATCTAACTTTTATGTGACTTTGATATTACTCCTGATGATAATAATAATATAATACTATTAACGTAAGACAAGAACCAAGAATAATTACATTAAATATAAATAAAAGGACATAGAAGAAAACTATCTATTCATTTCAAAAAGGGTAGAGACCGAAATATTCTTACTTTAATATTTATCTTTCAAGACTTTTTATAAAATTAATAGTCCTTCTTTAGCTATAACTTATTCGGTTCATAACCATAGCCTACTAAGCTTCGGTTAAATAATAATTCTTTATAAATACTACATGACTTTAATTAGTTTCAGTATTTTTCATAAGTAAAGAGTATCAGTCAATAAAGGATACCAAGTCCTAAGATCCAAAAGGAAAGGAAGCAACAACAGGAAATTATTTTATTAGATTTTACTTTTGTTTTGCCTTCAGCTGACTGATACCTTAATATATTCTCTGTGCTATCTAGATTCATCAAGTTAACCACTTGAGGATCAAGATACGTAACAATCTACACATAACTAGAATTCCTAGACGAGCAGGATCGAAATTATCTATTTCATAATAGAATAAACTAATAAGTTATTCACAAATTATACTATTAACGCACAACAAAATAAGGCGTAATAGGGAGGGGAACTGAGTTTAATTAGATATGAAATTGGGCGAAGGTTCTAGGTAGAAGTGAGGATTTAGAAGGGAATCAATTCACAGTATACACTTCAGCTTCAACTTGGTACATACATAAATAGAATGGACATACACAAGGAAAATCTGTGAGTATTCGGCTTAATTATGAATTTACACTATTATGTAACATATGCGTAGAATGTTATATATGAACTTAGAAGAGAGGTTAACACTAGATCTTGGGCACAGATCTACACAAGGTTTAATATGGTTTCTGAAGGATTAATGCATACGCAACAAATAAAGGATCTTAGGCACAGATCTACACAGAGATTAGCAATGAATATTCACATATTTTACCTTACCTTCACATCAATAATCACAACGTAAGATACTCAGAGACACTTAGGGGGAGCTGGGGGGTGTTTGAGGTTCGAGAGCAAGTTCTGGCCTACGTAGAGCGTAGGTTCGCCTGGGCCAGACGTCAGGGCTGCTTCGCACCGTCAGGAATCCCACGTCCAGACGTCAGAGGCATACAACAGGGCTCGTAGTCTCGAGGGGGAGGGGAATGCAGTTGCCACTTTTAGTTAGATGCTCCGGACTTTTCAGACTTGAGAACATTACCGAGGTGGAAGTGCTTGCTTTCTCAACAATTTTGTTGAGTACATGTTCAGATATTTTCTGAGCTTCAACTTATAGTAATTCAATGTTAAAGGGATATAGTGAATCGTTGTGACATCAATAGTGAAGTAAATACTTAGCTTAAAAATACATGGTGGTTATCATTTGGTACCTAATCATTTAAAGTATTTTATTTAATACTCCGGGGGGAGTTACTAAGTCTTGGAAGGATGTAATAACAGTTCTGGTGATTTTATTATAATTGAGGGTTATTTGTGAATTCATGAATAACTCTGGTCTTCTCTATGTTCCTGGGTTGATTCAGAGTTCTTCGTAACAGTCTTGCATTGTAGATCCTAATATCCCCACTTATGTCGGTAGTACTCAGGTCTTTGATGTGGAATTTGCATAAACATTTGCTCGGTGTACTGCAAATCTGGCTGATGGTGCAATGAAGGTTGGTGATTGGTGGGGAGGGTTTGAAATCTGGATGGTGATTGGCTGACACTCCCATTTTTTAGTAGGGGTGACTGACCTAGGTGACCCGTCTTCTTGGTAGTCAGAAAACGGGAATGACCAGGTAAAATGGGGTACTCCTCTGTTTCTCGTTTCTCCTCATCATTAGAAACTGGTATGGAATGGTGTCTTGGTTGTTTGTTTCTTCTTTTGTCCTTCCTACTCACCTATAGGCTGGCAATCCTACATGTGTTTCCCAACCCCGTTCTATCCAACCCCAGCACTTCAATTATTATTTTATTGATGGTATAATGGTTTGATTGTTTAAGATCTGTATGTGGTAACCCAGGTTCGAATCCCGGGTGGAGCACATTCTTTCATTAATTTCATTGGCTGGTGTTTGGTGTTGTGAGTGAAATTAATTAATTAGTTTATTATTATTATTATTATTATTATTATTATTATTATTTTTAGTAATATTATTATTATTATTATTATTATTACTATTATTATTATTACTGTTATTATTATTACTGTATTATTATTATTATTATTATTATTATTAGGGGTTCGACACCTACGGGGAACCCCTATTGTAATCATTAAACCCACTTATTCATTCAAATTATTCTTACACGCCGGTTTTTACGCAATAACTCCAGAACCGCTATTTGGATCGGGATCAAACATTCACAAGAGGTGCGTTTTTATATTAGGCAACTTTTGATATGCTAAACATCCGGCATGGTGGCCAAACAGGTCCGTGGCAGCCGATTTCCCGAATTTTTTACCCCAAAATACCGTGTCTCCCACTCATAGGAAATGATTGGAAATGATATGGACTCCACTACTAATGCTCCGCAAATGTTATAGAGAAGGTTTTGCTTTTGCACGTGTTTTTTTTTTCCGGCAATCTTGAAAAAAACTTGAATTCCACTTAAAATTCCACATCTTGAAAACTACGCCGATGATCAAAGCCATGTTTGCGTAGTTGGGTGAGGCTCGCTTTTCCGAACGTTTTGATACCAAAAGAATATAAATGGGTGGAATAGTTTGGCCGCAGCATTGAAAACTGTCTATTCTTAAATGACTTTAAAACCGTATTCGCTACCCACACAAAGTTTACCGTCTACAGTCTATAGGCTTCCACGCATCCCCCAGTTTTGCTTAATAACATAGTCGATTTATTATTCAGATCTATTATTTTTTATTTTATTTAACTCTCTCAAAACAGTTCGAGTCCCTACGAATTCCACCAATTATTTAGCCAACCTACCTATACATACCTACCCTACCAAATAATAATGATAATTCAAATTCATTTTTGGTGAATAACAGAGTATTGGCTAAGGTATTTAACAATTTCTCCCTTTGCCAAAATGTTTTGTTTAATAACAAAGTTTTGACAATTTTTGGTGTGGTGTGACTTACCTTTCCTCCTCCCTCAAACAGCAAGCAACGTTATCAGGGGTTCAAGAAGTATTGCACGCTTCCATAAAAATATATATAGTCCGGTTTATACGCAATAACTCCGGAACTGCTTGTCGGATCGGGACCAAACTTTGACACAAGGTGCATTTTTGTATTGGGCAACTTTTTATATGATATTCAAAATGGTGGCCAGACATGCCCGTGGCAGCCTTTCACACCCAACCCATCTCGTCCTATCTAATATTATGTTGAACTCTACTGTTCTTGATCCCACTATAGGACTCGGTAGCCTATTCCACATATCTACAACTCTGTTACTAAACGAATAGAGGCAGATCCCTTACACACCCAGTCTCTCTCTGCTTGCACACCGGTACAAATGAGGCAGATCCCTTACACATGCAATTAAGATGAACATGGGAATCTGCAGAGAGACAAGTGGCCCACAAAAGGCAGATCCCTTTCACATCCAACCCATGTCGTCCATATTACTATCTGATTTTATCTTGAAATTCTCTATTGTTCTTGATCGCACTATAGCACTAGGTAGCCTATTTCACATATCTACGACTCTGTTACGAGAGAGGCAGATCCCTTACACAGCCAATCTCTCTCTCTCTCTCTCTCTTATTTGCACACTTGTACAAATGAGGCAGATCCCTTACATATGCTACCAAGATGAAAATGGGAGTCTGCAGAGAGCCGATTGGCCCACACACGGCAGATCCCTTTCACACCCAACTCATCTCGTTCTATCAAATTTTATGTTGAAGCTCTATTGTTATTGATCCTACTATAGCACTCGGTAGCCTATTCCACATATCTACAACTCTTATACCAAGCGAATAGAGGCAGATCCCTTACACAGCCAATCTCTTTCTCTCTCGCTCATGTTTATTTGCACACCGGTACAAATGAGGCAGATCCCTTACACATGCAACCAAGAAGAAAATGGGAGTATGCAGAGCCAAGTGGCCCACATAAAGCAGATCCCTTTCACACCCAACCCATCTTATAAATGTTACCTGTTATTTACACTACTTACTATACACCCATGTTATCATATACCTGCAACCAAAACACAATTGTAAGAAATAGGAACATTAGAAAATGGGAGTCTGTAGAGAGCCAATTGGCCCACACAAGACAGATCCTTTTCACACCCAACGCATCTCATAAAAACTCTCTCTCATTTATCTCTTGTCTTCCTTACATTTATGACAGCCTAGTCTATGTCTCTCTCACAAATGAGAACATAAGAAAACTGGAGTTTGCAGAGAGCCGATTGGCCCACACATGTCAATTCCCTTTCACACCCAATCGATCCTGCGCTCTCTCTCTCTCTCTCTCTCATATTTATCGCTGTCTTCCTTACGTTTACGACATCCTATTCTCTCTTGCCATACTCTCTCTCTCTCCCTCACAAATGAGAACATAAACAAAATAAGGAAATGGGAGTCTGCAGAGAGCCAATTGACCTACACATGGCAGATCCCTTTCACACCCAACCTATCTCGTTCTATCTAATTTCAAGTTGAAGCTCTATTGTTCTTGATCTCATTATAGCACTCGGTAGCCTATTCCACATATCTACAACTCTGTTACTAAACAAATAGAGGCAGATCCCTTATACAGCCAATCTCTCCCTCTCTTGCTCAATTTTGTTTGCACAATCTGTTCCTTCTGTAGTTTCTCCATGCCCGATAAGTTAAATGATCTTTTGATATCTGTGACACAGCTTTTGTATCCAACACAATACCCTGCTTGCAAAACCGCTCGATCCCCAGACAACGTTGCTTGCAACTTTAATTATTATTATTATTATCACTATTTTTGTACTTGTTTATGTATTTTTTTTTTCTTTTTTTGAGAAACTCGTCCTCCTATCTGAAATGGTGTTCTGACGTACGTAGTGTGCAAGCCATTATTGTAATACAGGATGCAAATTAGAATACCAAAGGGTTGTGGTTAGCACGCCTGTTTGGGTTTCGGTTTGGCTCCCTGCGGAGTATAAATGACCAGTTTGAAAAGTAAATAAACAAAAAAAATCTGTTTTTAAGGGGAGGCAGACCGTTTTTCTGGACCCCTTTCTCCATAATGTTTAGCCCCACTAGTTTTGAGATTATAAGACGTTCGGCCCATTAGTTTGGCGATTTTAACACCTTTCGCCCCATTTCGTTGTCAATTTTAAGACCTTTCGTGCCATTTAGGTGTCTGTTTTTTCCTGGCGAGCGATAGCGAGCCTGCAATTTTAAGGGGAACCGGCCTTCAGCCGGTTCATTTTTCTACCGAAAAATTTACAAATTTATCTTGAAGGGTGGTCTAGGGGGTGTTTTTCTAAGCTTGATGGAGGTCTAGGGAGGAAACTAAAAAAAATATATGAATAAATTAATTAATAGACCAAACAAACGGCCAGTCTCCCCTTAAGAACTGACTTATCTCCATTATATTTACTAAGCTACCGGTATTACAATTAAAGTTTGTATAGCCAAATAATGGTGTTAATTGTCATAACCTGCCTTTAATATGATACGGAGACGTAGAAGTTTCATATTTTTCCATCACCTATCGATAAATCAACTTCTAGGGGATTAAACTTTCCGCCAGGTAAAACAAATATCCAGTACAGATAAAGGGCTTGTCTTCTCTTCCCACATGTTACCTAATTATGGTGGAGTTGTATCTAGTTTGTATCTACTGCCGTCATGGTTAAGGGGGAGGGGGGGGGGGGGTTTCTGGTCCCCCTGCTCCCTCATCTATAGCCCCATTAGTTTTCAGATATTAAGACGTTCGGCCCATAGTTTGGTGATTTTAAGACTTTTCACTCCATTTCTTTGTCAATATTAAGACCTTTCGTCCCATTTGGTTATCGATTTTATCCTGGCGAGCGATAGTGAGCCTGTAATTTAGGAGGAACCGGCTTTCAACCGGAACCATTTTCTACCGAAAAAAAAAAATCAAATTTATCTAGAAATGGGATCTAACAATAAGTAAACTCTCAATCGACCAATAAATAAACTCTTCCCCCCGTAAGTAGAAACCTCTCGGGTACTCAGTCAGCCGGGATAAATAATTGGGTGATAATGTGGTGTGAGCCAGCCAGGCGGGAGACGTTGTAAAACAGCTGCCGGAGTAGATTACCTTATGGGGTAAGAGGGGGTTTGCAGTAACCCCTTCTCCTCTATGTTTAGCCCAATTAGTTTTGAGATTTTAAGACATTCGTCCCATTTGTATGGCGCTTTTATGACCTTTCGTGCCATTTAGGTGTCGATTATTTTCTTGCCGAGCGATAGCAAGCCTTCAACATAGGAGTAACCGGCCTTCGGCTAAAAAATGCACAAATTGATCTCAAAAGGAGGTCTTGGGGATATTATTAATAGTTTGATTGAGGTCTAGGGAGAAAAAAACCCCAGATAATACAGAAGTAAATAAATTAATAAATATAAATCTACCCTTATCACTATGTGATCTGACATCCTTTGGTGGGTATGTGTTGTGTTTGTATATTTGTATTAATGGTTTTGACCTTTTATGTATTTTTTGAACATTTATTTTTTCGTGTGCTCCTTAGATCCACTTCAAGCTAAATTTGTACATATTTTAGTAGAGAAATGTCTCGGCCAGAGGCTGGTTTTGTCCAAATTGTAGGCTCGCCTGGAAATGATAGATACCTGAATGAATCAAAGCGTCTTATAATCACGAAACTATTAGGACGAAGTGTCTTATTATCGCAATACGTCTTATTACCTCGAAAATAATGTAACATAAAAGTAAGAGCCCAGTCAGCGGAAATAAACATTTGGTCAATAACGTCCTCCAATCCATTCGGCCGACGTCTTGAAGCAGGTGCCGGAGTGGATTAGCTTAGGTTAATCTGACCAGACTGGGAATTGGCTTAGGATCGGATGAGCGTGCCTGAGTAACCTGATTCCCGCCCACAGCTTGTCTGGCAATACTGGCAAGGAGAGAGAGAGAGAGAGAGAGAGAGAGAGAGAGAGAGTCACCCCTTCGTGAAATGTATGATCCGAATATTTTCACTCCTATTATGACGAAATTTAAATGTTGCAGCTTACAATCTTGAGCAATCAGGCTAAGACGATATTATACCAGGTTACAGTACACTCGACCAAGAAACAAACTTTACACTGGTGAGCTGTAAATAATCTAGTGTGAACGGAATGAATCTGGTGAAACATACGTCTTTGTGAGGTATTATCATAATATTTCGACCCACTTCCAGAACGTTTAGAGCGTTAGTGTAAAACAATGTTGTTGGTCGAGTGTACCTCAACAATACCTAATAACGTAAAATGGATACAAGTTTTCTCAAAAAATCCGGTGGAAATAATGCTCGTGTGACACCTAAATTTTATTGCAGTCCATGTTTTCTAACGATACGGATGGCTTATTGTAGTTCTTCTCTGTCAGTGAGGATTGGCTGTTCTTTATCTATCAGTCAAGGAGTGTTTGTATCGGAGGTTCACAAATATCACTGAGTAGGTTCACAAATATCACTGAGTAGGTTCAAAAATATCACAGAGTAGGTTCACAAATATCAGAGTAGGTTCACGAATATCACAGAGTAGGTTCACGAATATCACAGAGTAGGTTCACAAATATCAGAGTAGGTTCACAAATATCACAGAGTAGGTTCACGAATATCACAGAGTAGGCTCACAAATATTAGAGTAGGTTCACAAATATCAGAGTAGGTTCACAAATATCACAGAGTAGGTTCACAAATATCAGAATAGGTTCACGAATATCACAGAGTAGGTTCACAAATATCAGAGTAGGTTCACAGAGTAGGTTCACAAATATCAGAGTAGGTTCACAAATATCACAGAGTAGGTTCACATAATTATATCAGAGTAGGCTCACAAATATTAGAGTAGGTTAACAAATATCACAGTAGGTTCACAAATATCACAGAGTAGGTTCACATAATTATATCAGAGTAGGCTCACAAATATTAGAGTAGGTTAACAAATATCACAGTAGGTTCACAAATATCACAGAGTAGGTTCACATAATTATATCAGAGTAGGCTCACAAATATTAGAGTAGGTTCACAAATATCAGAGTAGGTTCACACGAAAATCACTATAGGCTCACACAAATATCACAGCGTAGGTTTACATATTACGTAGCAAATGCCCTTAACCCCTTTTGTACCGGTGACGTATTTTGTATTTGATTTCAGCTACATTTAGACGATGTTATGTATCTTAGGAAGGATATATGGTAGCTAAAAGGATTAATTGAGATAGTCTGTAGTTTTTAATTGCTAGACATCCTTCCAAAGCTGAATACAATCGTCTAATAGTAGCCAAAATAATGTGAAACAGATGTAATCTGTAAAGAAGGGGTTAAATAGATTCCCAAATATCACAAAATTGGTACTTCTATTTAGAGTTGGATGTCACTGATATATTCTCCTATAAATAATGACGCCTCTCTCAAATGATCTAATCGATACCTTGTTTATTCCTGAAGTGGCTGAGGATACCTGATAATTACCACCGACATGTAATAATATGTGAATAGAGTGTTTTCCCTGTCCATGATATCTTGATGCTCATTAAGGGGGGGTCACCGTTTTTTGTTTGTATCTTTCTCTCCTTTTCTCTCTTTCCCTGGCTTGTATCCATTCGGTCCCATTCAGCCAACTGTTTTAAGATTTTTATCCCCATCCAGGTGTCGATTTCTTCCTGGCGAGCGATAGCAAGCCAGCATTGTATGGAGAAATCCGGCTTCGCCGGAGACATTTTTCTATCGAAAAATGTACACATTTAGCTTGATGTCAAAACAAAAATATATATATGGTGGATCGCTACCGCTTGCCAGGAAATTATTGACACCTGGATAGGAGTAAACGTCTTAAAACAGTAGGCTGAATGGAGCCGAATAAATACAAGCCAAAGAGAGAGGGAGAGAAAGAGAAAAAAAGCGAGGTGGGCTCAGTTAATACCTCTGCTAGCACCTTTAAACCTCCTTGAATGAACTTAGCATGGCCTTCATGTTTCATTGTTTAACTAATTGTGCTACCAGTCCTTTTTAATTGACAGAGTAATATTTCTACTGTCCATGAAATCTGGATGAATCTGAATTAATTTTGCGAGAAGCTCCAAGACTTGCTAATATTTTCCACCGAAGATCCTGTTAGCTGCTTACGGCCAGAATAATTCCTGAAGTTGCCTAGTAACGACCCTCAAACAAGTAATAATAATAATAATAATAATAACAATAATAATAATATTAAAAGTAATACAAATAACAATACTAATAACAGTAATATTATTAATATTAATAATACTAATAATTATAATACTAATACTAATAATAATAGTAATACAAATACTGATACTACTACTACTACTACAAATAATACAATAATAATAATACTAATAATGATAAAACACAAATTATAATTTAGTAAATTGAATCCCTCCTGGGCCCAGAAGTTCCCTAGTGTCCCTGATTACTGCCATGATCTCTAATTGTCAGGCCAGGTCCCCATCCCCCCCTTCCCCTCCCCCACGTCTCAGTCTTATCTGAAGCAGGTAATTGGGGTGTCCTAAGATCCGGCGGGCCCTATTCAGTCCTCTTCATTCCGGCTACCCCCCTTGATTCCTTGGTCTGCTGTTTCTTGCTTCTTGATTACAATTGCCTACAGTCCTCTTGATTCCTTTGTCTGCTCTTTCTTGCTTCTTGATTACACTTTCCTACAGCCCTCTTGGTTCCTTGGTTTGCTGTTTCTTGCTTCTTGATTACAATTGCCTTCAGTCCTCTTGATTCCGTTGTCTGTTGGTTGTTCCTTGCTTCTTGATTAGTCTAGCCTGCAGTTCTCTTCATTCCGGCTACCCCTCTTGATTCCTTGGTCTGCTCTTTCTTGCTTCTTGATTACTCTTGCCTACAGATTTACTACTGTTGTACTTTTAGTCTTTGTTCTATGTGTAAGAAGGAGACAAAAGACAAAACTGCCTGTAACTAGTGTCCCTTCAAATTGAAAATATAATAAAGAGCAAAATTCAAGGTACAGTTCCCTGTAGAAGTTCTATTCCTCTCTGAGAGTTTATTTATGAAAGTAAAAATAGTAGCATTATCGAATTAGGAGAGTTCCTTACTATGAAGTAGTTATTTAACTTTCTTAAGCAACTGTTGAATAAGATACTACACTCTAAATTCAATTATACTATTTTCACTTCCACAAATAATATCTCACAGAGGAACGGAATGGAACTTGTGTGGGGAACTGTACAAGTGTACATCCACAGGGAAGCAAAATATGAGCGCAAGGACAGTCGCACATTCAATTGCATGTCAATACTTATGTTTATTGAACCTTATTAAACAAGCAGTATGCTGGATTTTAACATTAGAGCCTGGATATCACCGGTCTATGTGTGGACAAAATCATAGTTTACCTCCCTGGGCAAAAACCTTTTTTGTTTTGCCAGACGCCGTAATTACCGAGAAGGGGTGGCCATGAACATTAGGCGTTTGTCACTAATCGCTAGGTCAAGTTGCCCGGGCTTGACATCTATCAATAACATGTTGACAGTGCGGGCTCGATCCGCCGACCCCTTGATCAGCAGCCGACGCTCTATTGGCTATGCCATGGATCACGACTTGCCCCAGTATTCTTTAACCACATGTTAGTGCTTCCCTAACCCTATATCGAACATAGATAAAGCAACCGAGTGCTAATTTGTGATTATGGACTGAATATCATTCAGTTTCAGAAATATCACTACTTGTTTCTGCTTATTTCGTTCATGAAGGTTTAGGGAGGCACTTAAGTGTGGTTTAATAATACGGGGCTTAGTGGTGTGACTGTACTGTATGTTGAAGTCAAAATGCCTGAAGCTTGAGGGAGTTTAATTTCATCTCTTGTTCTCCTTCATTCGACCTCCATCACTGTGTTATTATATTTGTGTATGGGAACTATATAGCTAGGATACGCATGGGTAGTTTTCGGGGGGAGTTATTTAAGGGGGTACTAGTCGCTTTTTCTGGACACCCTTCTCCCTTATGTTTAGCATATTAGTTTTGACGTTTGAAGACGTTCGTTCCGTTAATTTGGCGATTTTGAGACCTTTCGCCTCATTTTGTTGTCAATATTAAAACTTTTCGTGGCCTTTAGGTTTCGATTTTTTTTCTGGCGAACGATAGCGAACCAGTAATTTTAGAAGGAATCGGCCTTCTGCCAGGACATTTTTCTGCCGAATAATGTACAAATTTATCTTGAATGGGGGTCTAGGAAGTTTTTTTGTAAGCTTGATGGAGGTCTAGAGAGGAAACTCAAAAATATATTAATAAATAATTATATATATAGGCCTATAGACAAAAAACAAAAACAAGCACTACCCCCTTAACAAGAGCACGGCATCTCCACTGAGTTGTGCATCCCCTTCCAAGCTGATGGGTTGTCTGTACATGACCCAAGATAACCAACACAAATATGGGGCCTTGGGTTACCGTGGACAGTCTACACTCTATACCCTGTTCCAAATAAGTAGGTCAAAACTCTTAACCCATTGAGTACCAGCGACGGGTTATCTATTATTCTAGCTATATTTAGACGATACTATGCAGCTTAGGAAGGATCTACAGTAGTTAAAAGGGTTGGTTGAGATAGTTTGAAGCCTTATTATTGCTAAAGGTCCTTCCTAATATAAATATAATCGTCTAAGAGTTGCCAACATATAATGCAAAGGACGTCACCTGGACTGTATGGGTTAAACATTAACCTCAATAACTCACAAACGACTAGAGTATGCAGCTATTATTACTACCATTTGGGAATGGTCAGCCAGGGAATAGGTGTGGAAATTAACAGCCCATTTGCTCTAGCCCTTGTTGAGTTACAGAGGATAGGGTTTACAATGTCTGGCCCACCTACCTGGAACAGGGTATAGTAATTTCTTCTAGCAGTCTTGTAGTAGTTAAGTGCCCATTTGCTCTAGCCCTGTTTGAGTTACAGAGGTTAGGGCTTACAATGTGTGGTCTACCTACTTGGAACAGGGTATAATATTTTTTGGCGGTCTTGTAGTAGCTTAGGGTCATTGTTGCTGTGGCCCTGCAGGTAACCTCCGAGTCAATGCCAGACCTTATCTTCTAATTCTATATTGTTTAAGGAACACCCCGTTCTTAACATGAATCCTCCATTACAAACCCCAATGCACTTGAATAAATTAATGAAAGCATATGATCCTCCCGGGATTCGAATTCGGGACACCACTCCCAAAACATAAGCATCTAATGTCTAAACCATTACACCACCAACACCGTTAAAGGCTAAGTACACGATCACGATTAATATACCTTTTCCACTATTTTGTTTATTTTCACTTTCTACCTCCTTTTGTAAATTGTTCCTGTTTTCTTTCTTTCTGAATATAAACACCATGTGAGGAAGAGCACTGTATTGACAACGTTTCGCATATAGTTTCTACAGGTCAATCGTTATTTGACCTGATGAAGCTGTATGGGAAACGTTGTCAATAAAGTGCTCCTTCTCAAATGGTGTTTATATTAATTCTATCTACTTTTTTGAGTTTATTTTGTATCAATTATTTCTTTCTCCTACTTTTACTCCTACTTTAACTCCTATATATCTTCCTGTTTCCTGTCATTTTACTTTACCTATGCTTCTGTGACCCATTGTTTCATAATTTAGTAGAAGAATGAGCTGGACGCCTATCAAACCCGCCATTAACTGTATTACCTTATTGCACCCCCCCCCCATCTCTCTCTCTCTCCTCTCTTCTCTTCTCTCCCCTCCTCTTCTCTTCTCTCTCCTCTCATCTCGTCTCTCTTCTGACTCTCATCCTCTCTCTCCTGACTCTCCTCCCCTACATCTCGTCTCCTCTCTCTCTCTCCTCTCCTCTTCTCCTGACTCTCCTCCCCCACATCTCGTCTCCCCACTCTCTCCTCTCCTCTCTCTCCTGACTCTCCTCCCCTACATCTCGTCTCCTCTCTCTCTCCTCTCCTCTTCTCCTGACTCTCCTCCCCTACATCTCGTCTCCTCTCTCTCTCCTCTCCTCTTCTCCTGACTCTCCTCCCCTACATCTCGTCTCCCCTCTCCTCTCTCTCCTGACTCTCCTCCCCTACATCTCGTCTCCTCTCTCTCTCCTCTCCTCTTCTGACTCTCCTCCCCTACATCTCGTCTCCTCTCTCTCTCCTCTCCTTCCATATATTTCTTCTTCTTTTTCTCTCTCTCCTCTCCTCTCTCTCTCTCTCCTACATCCCCTCTCATATCTCCCTCTTCTCTCCTCTCCTCTCCTTATCTCTCTCTCCTTCTCCATCTCTCCTCTCCTCTCCCTTCCCCCCCCCTCTCTCTCTCTCTCTCTCTCTCTCTCTCTCTCTCTCTCTCTATCTCTCTCTCTCTCTCTCTCTCTCTCATCTCCTCTCCTTCTCTCCCCTCCTTCTCTCCTCCCTTATATTGTGCTCTCTAGGGTCAGTCAGCTGGTATCCTGAGGCTCCCTTAATTGTGGGAGTAATTGCTGTTTGGTTTATTGTCGACCAGTTGGGAGTTTAGGAGAGGCGGAGGAGGGAAGGGGGGAAGGAAGGTAGGAGAGAAGGAAGAGGAGGGAAGGAAGGTTGGAAAGTAGGAGAAGGAGGGAAGGAAGGTTGGAGAGAAGGAGAGATGGAGGTGGAGGGAAGGAAGGTAGGAGAGAAGGAGGAGGAGAGAAGGAAGGTTGGAGAGGACAAGACGGAGGGAAGGAAGGTTGGAGAGATGGAATGGGAGGGAAGGAAGGTTGGAGAGTAGGAGAAGGAAGGAAGGAAGGTTGGAGAGAAGGAGGAGAGATGGGGGATGGAGGAAGGAAGAGGATGAGAGGTGGAGAGATAGGGGATGGAGGGAAGGAATGGGAGGAGAGGTGGAGAAATAGAGGGAAGGAGAGATGGAGGGAAGGAGAAGGAAGGGAAGGCAAGGTGGTGGGAAGGAGGGAAGAAGTGGAGGGAAGGAAAGAGGAAGAAAAGACAAATTGAAGGAAAAGAGAGGAGGAGAGATGGAAAATGGGAAAAATTAATGGAGTAGAGGAAAGGAGTACAAAGGAGTACAAAGGAAATCAAGCAACAACAGGTCTAGTGACCCTTCTAGGTTGCTTGTCCTCCAAAACACTGAGGATCAAGTGTCCAAACAGTGGTTTAGAGTGGGTAAGGGAACATTGGAAAGGGAATTACTGCCCTGGAACTAATGTCCTTGGCAGGATTAGGAAGTTAGTAGAGGACATAAGGGTTAGTAACTGAGGGGGGGATAAAATAAAGTTATTCATTTACAAACGCAGTCAGTCGCGGGTTTGATGAGAGATATTTGTCTAGGCGGAGTTTAAATGAATCAACGGTGATGCAGTCTATAACGTTTCGGGGAAGCCCATTCCACAAGTTGACAACTCGATTGAAGAAGAAATTCTTAGATTCGTGCGAGTTAAAAGATTTACCAATAATTTTACAACCGTTTCCCCGCGTGTAATTAGATTGCTCGATAGTGAAGTACTTACTAGAGTTCATATTGTCGATGCCTTTGATGATTTTGAACACTTGAATTAAGTCACCTCTTAATCTGCGCTGGGTTAAAGGAAATAGATTTAATTCTCTAAGACACTCTTCGTATGGTTTGTTCTTTAGGCTAGGTATCATTTTGGTAACTCTACGTTGAACTCGTTCTAGCTTGTTTATATCTTTTTGGTAATAAGGGCACCAGGATTGAACGCAGTATTCCAGAAGAGGGCGGACTAAGCAATTGTAAAGGGTTAGGATAACTTCTTTGGATTTATGCTCAAATGACCTGCCTATAAAGCCAATTATTTTGTTTGCCTTCTTAACAACTTCTGAACATTGTTGACTCGGTTTTAGGTTACTCGATATTGTTACTCCCAGATCGGTTTCTCTGTTTACATTCTTAAGCTGAGTGCCATTCATCGAATAGTTTGCTTTCTCATTTAGGTATCCGACATGTAGTACTTTACATTTATCCGCATTGAAACTCATTTGCCAAATTTGGGCCCAACATGACAATTTATCTAGATTGTGTTGCATATCGTCAACTTGTTCTTTTGAGAGTACGCTATTTGTAATTTTTGTATCGTCAGCAAATTTTGAGATTGTACAGGTGAGACCCTCATCTATGTCGTTGATGTAAATTAGAAAGAGAATTGGTCCTAGTACCGATCCCTGGGGTACCCCGCTACTTACATTGGTCCATTTAGATGCCTTACCGTTTATGACTACCCTTTGCTTTCTGTTGCTGAGCCAATTTTCTATCCATTTCAACACACCGTCTTGTATTCCATGCGCTTTTAGTTTTAACAGTAAACGTTTGTGGGGAACTTTGTCAAAGGCCTTTTGAAAATCAAGGTATATAATATCTACAGCTTTACTCTCATCGTAGAGGTTGAGGATATCGTGGAAGAAGTCTAAGAGGTTTGTTAAACAGGAACGTTTTTTACGAAAGCCGTGTTGAGTATCTTTAAGTATGTTATTTTCCTCTAAGTGATTTACGAGTCTGTCTCGTATGACCGTTTCTAGCATTTTACATACAACTGAGGTTAAGCTAATTGGACGATAGTTACTGGGTAGGGATTTGCTGCCTTTTTTGAATATCGGTGTTACATTGGCTAGCTTCCACTGATCAGGCATAGTTCCAGACTGCAAGGATTTATTGAATAGTAATGTCAGTGGTTTGGAGAGCTCATCCTTAGCTTCCTTTAGAACTCTAGGCGAGATTGTATCAGGTCCTGGCGTTTTATTTACCTTGAGTTTATCTAAACAATTCAATACTTCTCTCTCTGTAACGATGATATTGCTTAGAACATCTGAATTATCAATCTGAATCGGCGATGGTGTAGGGATATCACTGAGGTCTTCTGTTGTAAAAACTGATGCAAAGAAGGTATTGAGGGCATTACTCATTTGTACTTCGTCTTTGGTGTATTCTCCATTTTCATCAACTAACGGTCCAACAGTTGAAGTAACTACTTTTTTCTTTCTGATGTAACTATAGAATTCTTTCGGGTTTGTTTTACTTTGATTCGCAATATGTAACTCTAAGGTCTTTTTACTCTGCTTAATTAACTTTTTGGCTTTGCGTCGTAGCTCTACAAATTTCACCCGTTCTTCGTCATTTTGTGAGGATTTTAATCTATCATTAGCAAATTTTTTAGCAAGCAGGCAGTTTGAAATATCTTTATTCCACCATTTGGGCTTATTATTATGGCCTGGACGCCGTATTTTCGATGGTATGCAGTCTTGCACTGCTTTTAGGTAAGTGGTTTCGAATAACTTCCAAGATGTATTTATGTCGTTATTGTTGATTAAAAAGCTCCAGTCAGTTTCTTTAAACATAGCTCTAAGTTTATGGAAGTTTGCTTTCTTGAAATTAGGGACTTTTTCGATGCTACTATTTGGTTCGTTACTAGTAAACTTTAAAGTGAAAGTTATCGTACGATGGTCGCTGTTACTGAATTCATCACCAACATTCAAATTCTCTATCAATTCTTCTTTTGTTGCAAGTACAATGTCAAGAACGTTATTACCACGGGTCGGCGTTCGAACAAATTGATAAAGCGAACTCTCTTGCAAGTTCGTATACAAGTCATGTCCGGAGTGTGAAGTAAGAGTATCGCCCCACTTGGTCACAGGTAAATTAAAGTCGCCAAAAATTACGGTATCTTGTGAGTTACTTACATCTGCAATTTGTTCGTAAATTTCTCGGTCAGTTTGCACTGGTTGAGCTGGAGGTCTGTATATTAACGCAAGTATTATTTTTGTACCTTTATTATTCTTTATTAGCACAAAAGATGTGTCGACGTTCACAATTTGAGGTTTTGACACGAGGGTCGTGTTAAGACTTTCTTTCATATAAAATAAAACGCCACCTCCATTTTTATTTATTCGGCTGTTCTCAAACATTACATAACCGGGAAGTGAATACTCTGCTAAAAAGTCTCTATCTTCTGTATTGAGCCAAGATTCTGTTATGCCAATCACATCATAATTTTCTGTAAACACTAGTTCCTCTAAATCTGAAAATTTATTGCAGCGTTTGCATAGAAAACCTTTAAAGTTGCGGTTTTAGAACTCACAGAACGTTCTTTCATCGAATTTTTGGTTCTGGTCGGATCTATATTTACATTCATGGCTGTCCTCGGTCCTCGGTCGTTATCCCTGGCGGAGTAGGGTTGGGATGAGAGAGAGAGATATTTAGAGAATGGGAGACACTGCAATAGATATATTAATTAAAGGAAGTTGGAGAGTGAGGGAAGGGTTGAGGTGTTGATGGAGAGTAAGAGGGATGACGAGAGGTGGAGGGAATAATGGACAGAGAGAGAGAGAGAGAGAGAGAGAGTGGGAGATTGAGTGAGAAAGGCAAAGAGAAAGAGAAAAATATACAAAGATAAAAACAGATAAACATGATTGGAGAGAGAGAGAGAGAGAGAGAGAGAGAGAGAGAGAGAGAGAGAGAGAGAGAGAGAGAGAGAGAGAACAGTAGTGGGGGAAGGAATGGAATACTGTCTGAGATAAGTTACTTCAACCTCGACAGTAGTAAGATGATAAGGTCACTGGTGCTCTCTCTCTCTCCCTTGTTTTCTCTTTTTTATTTTGTTCTTTTTTTTTATCTCTCCCTCTCTCCTCTTTTTTCTCTCTTTTTTATTTTTATTTTTGTTATCTTGTTCTTCTCTCTCTCTCTCTCTCTCTCTCTCTCTCTCTGTCTCTCTCTCTCTCTCTCTCTCTCTCTCTCTCTCTCTCTCTCTAAGACCAAGAGGCACAACTAAAACATTTAAACACACAGACTGTACACATAGCTAAGCAGTACACATTAAGCCCCACCTCCGCATACACTAAACAGGCACCTCCTCCGCACGTTCACACGCTCATACGTACACAGACCCTCTCACCATGAATATACACACACAGATCCACCGGCACACACACACCCTAACAAACTCCCTTCTTTACCCCCACCCCCACCCACTAGAAAGCCCCACTTCAACATCCCCCCCCACAAACTTGCAAATCCCCTTCAACATCCCCCAACAAACTAGCAAATCTCCTTCAACACCCCCCACCCTCACTAACAAACCCCCGTCCACACACCCCCCCACACCCACTAACAAGCCCCCTCAACACCCCCCACCACACCCACCCAAAAACCCCCACACCACGCCCACTAATTACATGAAGGCAACAATAATAATCCCTTATGCTACACAAAGAGCCGCCCCCGCCGCCCATTAACAGCGGACCCCCCCCCCACACACACACAACTATCTGCTCTAACTATGTCAAGGAACACTACGGTATTATCTCTTGTGTTAACGATAGCTGGTCAGATGTCTTGTGGGTCACTATGTTTATTGAGTTTTTGGCTTTATTTATTTATTTATATATTTTTTTATTTATTTATTTTTTTGCCACTTTCGAGCAGTGCATTTTTTTTCCTCTAGGCTAAAAAAAAAAAAACGCCTTCCCATATTTCACCACTTACCATAGCCACCAGTAAAGATAATACCACAATTCTAAGTTACCAAAGGGACTCCACTACCATTACCTACCACTGCCACAAGACAATACAATTAGAACCATTGTACTCTGTTACTCTAGGGTCTCCACTACCACAGCCACCAGTAAAGATAATACCACATTTAACCCTTGGTACTTTGTTAATGTAGGGTCTCCACTACACAAGATAATATCACATTTAACCCGTGGTACTCAGTTACACTAGGGTCTCCACTACTACCACCTACCACAGCCACCAGTAGTAAACCTAACACCACAATTAGAATCGTGGTACTCTGCAGCGTGTTATTACTCATCAGCTGACTGTACGGATAATTGCCACCACTGGCCCTAGACTTTCAGTATCACTATCATTGAACGGTTACTCATAAAGCTTCCTGGACCTCCTGTGTTTATCTTTAGGGAAGTACGCTCTAACACATAAATCCTGGCCCAATAGGAACCTTCGAACAACAAAACGAACCTCTGAAATGTAAATAGTAGCTAAAGAATAATGGAAAGATTCGCTAATATAGATAGGGAGAGCTTCGAAAACTAAGGCCACTATTTATAGAATGTACAGCAAGCAGGATTGATGAAGGTTTATATATATATATATATATATATATATATATATATATATATATATATATATATATATACTGTATATAATATATATATATATATATATATATATATATATATATATGGAGGTTAAATCACAAATAATTATGATCAAATTATGTAGTAAAACTCGCTAGGAAAAATGAAACAATGGAACACCAAGCTTTCGTCTATTCTCTCAAGACATTTTCAAGGTATTACCCTGAGGATGTCTTAAGAGAATAGACGAAAGCTTGGTGTTCCATTGTTTCATTTTTCCTAGCGATATTTACTATATATATATTCAATGACCAATATGGTTGTATTTATGCATACATAATTCCATTCGCAAATAAGTTCCGTAGACATACTTTCATAGTGAAGAATATGGGAGATATATGATTTCTTTATTTACTTTATCAAAATGTATATAAAACCCACCACCTTTAATTTGTAGAATATCCCCAGCATCCTCGCCACCACCACCACCATAAAAACAACAACAATAACAATAACTACTACTATTACTAAACGACCCTTACCACCTCCAATTTGTAAGCGTTTTATACAATTCTTAAGAACAACAACAACAAACCAAACGACCCCCACCACCTCCAGTTTGTAAGCTATCTCTACAATTAATATCAACAACAACAACCATCAAACAACTCCCATCACCACTCTATTGTAAACTATCACCACCATTATAATCATCATCGCCACCATCACGAAGGCTACCATTACCACAACAACCACCACCACCATCACTACCCTTACTTTTTAAATTAGCTCCACCATTATCACCATCACCACAAACAACCCCCACCACCATCCACGCTTTGTAAACTATCACCCATCAGTGCCACCACCACCACAACAAAAATCACCACCACCACCATCATCATGACAACAACAATCACCACCACCACCACCACCTTCTAGACAATCACGACACCCAACAGGACAAATAATAACACCTCTCCTGTGAACAATTGCCAGCTGCACTAAATTGGCACCAGACAAACTACACCCCACCAGCCCCCACCCGTCGCCATTACCACCATGAAGACTACCATTATTAATACCTACACCACCATTACTATCACCACTACCACCATACAGACTACCATTATTAGCACCTACACCACCATTACCACCACCACCACCCACAGTAAGCTGAATGGTAGTTGTTTTAGGGCCCTTATAAGGGAATCTCATTCTCTAAGCTGAATGGCAGTAGTTTTAGGTGACTTATAAGGGAGTCTCATTCTCTAAACTGAATGGAAGTTGTTTTAGGTGACTTATAAGAGAGTCTCATTCTCTAAACTGAATGGAAGTTGTTTTAGGTGACTTATAAGGGAGTCTCATTCTCTAAACTGAATGGCAGTTGTTTTAGGTGACTTATAAGGGAGTCTCATTCTCTAAACTGAATGGAAGTTGTTTTAGGGACCTTATAAGGGAGTCTCATTCACTAAGCTGAATGGCAGTAGTTTTAGGGCCCTTATAAGAGAGCCTCATTCTCTAAGCTGAATGGAAGTAGTTTTAGGGACTTTATATGAGTCTCATTCTCTAAACTGAATGGAAGTAGTTTTAGGGACCATTATAAGGGAGTCTCATTCTCTAAACTGAATGGAAGTAGTTTTAGGGACCATATAAGGGAGTCTCATTCTCTAAGCTGAATGGAAGTAGTTTTAGGGCCCTTATAAGAGTCTAATTGTCTAAACTGAATAGAAGTTGTTTTCTTAATGTCGGTTGTGAATAATCTAACGTATCCACAAATTGGCTAATAAAACATGCAATTTCAATTTACACTAGTATTACCACCACCCAACACTGAACCGTCTCCACCATCATGTACACCACACCATAATGTACACCACACCATAATGTACACCGCACCATAATGTACACCACACCATTATGTACACCACACCATAATGTATACCACATCATTATGTACACCACACCATAATGTACACCACACCATAATGTACATCACATCATAATGTACACCACACCATAATGTACACCACACCATAATGTACACCACACCATTATGTACACTACACCATAATGTATACCACACCATTATGTACACCACACTATCATGTACACCACACTATCATGTACACCACACCATAATGTACACCACACCATAATGTACACCACACTATCATGTACACCAAACCATAATGTACACCACACCATAATGCATACCACACCACAATGTACACCACACCATAATGTACACCACACTATCATGTACACCACACCATAATGTACACAACACCATAATGTACACCACACCATAATGTATACCACACCATAATGTACACCACACCATAATGTACACCACATCATAATGTACACCACACTATCATGTACACCACACCATAATGTACACAACACCATAATGTACACCACACCATAATGTACACCACACCATAATGTACACCACACTATCATGTACACCACATCATAATGTACACCACACCATAATGTACACCACACCATAATGTACACCACATCATAATGTACACAACACTATAATGTACACCACACTATCATGTACACCACACCATAATGTACACCACACCATAATGTACACCACACCATAATGTACACCACACCATATTGTACACCACACCATAATGTACACCACATCATAATGTACACCACACTATCATGTACACCACACCATAATGTACACCACACCATAATGTACACCACACCATAATGTACACCACATCATAATGTACACCACACCATAATGTACACCACATCATAATGTACACCACACCATAATGTACACCCACTATCATGTACACCACACCATAATGTACACCACATCATAATGTACACCACAGTATCATGTATACCACACCATAATGTACACCACACCATAATGTACACCACATCATAATGTACACCACACCATAATGTACATCACATCATAATGTACACCACACCATAATGTACACCACACTATCATGTACACCACACCATTATGTACACCACATCATAATGTACACCACACCATAATGTACACCACACCATAATGTACACCACACTATCATGTACACCACACCATAATGTACACTACACCATAATGTACACCACATCATAATGTACACCACACCATAATGTACACCACATCATAATGTTCACCACACCATAATGTACACCACACTATCAAGTACACCACACCATAATGTACACCACATCATAATGTACACCACACTATAATGTACACCACACTATCATGTACACCACACCATAATGTACACCACACCATAATGTACACCACACTATCATGTACACCACACCATAATGTACACCACACTATCATGTACACCACACCATAATGTACACCACACCATAATGTACACCACACCATAATGTACACCACACTATCATGTACACCACA
This sequence comes from Paralithodes platypus, assembly GCA_032716605.1. Lineage (NCBI taxonomy): Eukaryota > Metazoa > Arthropoda > Malacostraca > Decapoda > Lithodidae > Paralithodes > Paralithodes platypus. Next base: position 26,624,456 of record CM064499.1, read on the forward strand.
CCATAATGTACACCACACTATCATGTACACCACACCATAATGTACACCACACTATCATGTACACCACACCATAATGTACACCACACCATAATGTACACTACACCATAATGTACACCACATCATAATGTACACCACACCATAATGTACACCACATCAGAATGTACACCACACCATAATGTACACCACACTATCATGTACACCACACCGTAATGTACACCACATCATAATGTACACCACACCATAATGTACACCACACCATAATGTACACCACACCATAATGTACACCACACTATCATGTACACCACACCATAATGTACACCACACCATAATGTACACCACACTATCATGTACACCACACCATAATGTACACCACACTATCATGTACACCACACCATAATGTACACCACATCATAATGTACACCACACCATAATGTACACCACACCATAATATACACCACACCATAATGTACACCACACCATAATGTACACCACATCATAATGTACACCACACCATAATGTACACCACATCATAATGTACACCACACCATAATGTACACCACATCATAATGTACACTACACCATAATGTACACCACATCATAATGTACACTAAAACCATAATGTACACCACATCATAATGTACACCACACCATAATGTACACCACACCATAATGTACACCACACTATCATGTACACCACACTATCATGTACACCACACTATCATGTACACCACACTATCATGTACACCACACTATCATGTACACCACACCATAATGTACACCACACCATAATGTACACTACACCATAATGTACACCACGCTATAATGTACACCACACCATAATGTACACCACACCATCATGTACACCACACCATAATGTACACCACACCATAATGTACACCACATCATAATGTACACCACACCATCATGTACACCACACCATCATGTACACCACATCATAATGTACACCACACCATCATGTACATTCACACCATCATGTACACCACACCATCATGTACACCGCACCATCATGTACACCACACCATAATGTATACCTCACCATCATGTACACCACACCATCATGTACACCACACTATCATGTACACCACACTATCACCACCATGTGCACCACACGATTACCACCATGTACACCACACTATCACCAGCATGTACACCACAATACCACCACCACACCACGAACTCTCCATCACAACCACCACCATCACCTCCCACAACCCCACCACCACTCACACCAACCTCCACACTACAATACCTCCACCACCATCACCACCACTGCCTCCCACAGCACAATACCAAACCTCCATCACCACCACCACCTCTCACACCACCAATACCTCCACCACCACCCACAGTATAACACCACCACTCTCCATCACCACCACCACCACCACCTCCCAGCCGACCATCGCCCCAAATACGGTACAAATTAAGGGATACCCTGACATAGTACCGTGTAAACAGCGGTACCCAAGCCTACCGTCTGTGCGCTATGCTTGTATCCCTTTACCTATTCATTATAGATACACTTTTTGTCTTTCTGTCACACGAGCTATTATTCCGTGATATTTGTTACGAGCAATTGTTGTCTGGCAGCTTAGAACTATCACTTCCATAAGAATTTAGGGGAGATGAGCCGTTTTTCTGGCCCCCCTTCTTCCTCATGCTTAGCCCCATTTGTTTTTAAGATTTTTAGACGTTCGGCCCATTAGTTTGGCGATTTTAGCACCTTTCGCCCCATTTATTTGTCAATATTAAGACTTTTCGTGTCATTTAGGTGTCGATTTTTTTCCTGACGAGCGATAGCGAGCCTGTATTTTAAAAAGAAGCGGCCTTCGGCCGGGATATTTTTCTGTCGAAAAATGTACAAATTTATCTTGAAGGACGGTCTTGGGAAGGTGTTTTATTTTAAGCTTGATGGAGGTCTAGGGAGAAAACTAAATAAATATTAAAAAGATACATAAATGACCAAATAAATACGCGCCATCCCCCCTTAAACTATCGGACATAATCTACCTTCGATCTAGTTTATGATTCCAATGCGGAAGAGCCTCAAAATAGTTCGAGAAAAGATTTGCTCATCGAAAATTGCCGGAAAATGTGTTCTTGTGTCACCACCTTATGGGGCTATAGTGGCTGGTTTTTTGGTCTATTAATTAATGTATTCATGTATTTCATAGTTTCCTCGCTAGACCTCTTATCAAGCTTAGACAACAAACTCCCTAGACCCCCCCTCAAGATAAATTTGTACATTTTTTCGGTAGAAAAAAATTCCGGCCAAAGGCCGGTTCCTCTTAAAATTACAGGCTCGCTATCGCTCGCCAGGAAAGAATTGACACCTAAATGGCACAAAAGGTCTTAACATTGACAACACAATGGGGCGATAGGTGTTAACATCGCCAAACTAATGGGGCTAAACATGAGGGAGAAGGGGATCTGGGAAAACGACATACCCCCTCATATTGCTGTACCCAAAACAAAATCAAGGGTTAAAAGCCGGTGTAACATGAGCGCTTTTTCCGACAATGTATTTCCGGCAATTGTTAGGGTCTGGCGTCTTGTGAATGAGAGGTATACATGATTTCAGTCTTTTGGAATCATTATACATTCAGTCTACACCCTGTTCACTCTAGGTAGGCCAAAAACCGCGACTCTTAATGGTTCACTTTTTGGGCGATTTTTGCATGTGTTCATTATTTTTCTAGTTTCCTCCCTAGACCTCCATCAAATTTAAAAAAAACATCCATTAGATCCCCCTTCTAGATTCATTTGTAAATTTTTCGGTAGAAAAATGCCCCGGCCAAAGGCCGGTTCTTCCAACATTACAGGCTCACTATCGTTCACCAGGGAAAACATCAACACCTACATAGCACGAAAGGTCTGAATATTGACGAAGAAATGGGGCGAAAGGTCTTAAGATCGACTAACTAATGGGGCAAACAACTTAACATCTGAAAAATGGGGCTAAACATGAGGGAGAAAGTGGTCCAGAAAACCGGCCCATCCCCCCTTAACCTCTGTAACTCGAAAAGGACTAGAGTTCAGTTGTCGGCCATTTTGGAGTAGTCAGCCAGGGAATACGTGTGGAAATGTACAACCCATTTGCTCTAGCCCTCTTTTAGTTATAGAGGTTAGGGGGTCACGCTTTCTGGCTTACCTATAATGAATGGACTATAGTTGTCGATTCCAGTCCCAAAATACCACAAACGTTGTATGAGGAAAAACCGGCCGGATTATTCTACCGAAAAATGTACAAATTAATGTAGAAGGGGGATCTTAGGGATATTTGTTCAAGCTTGATAGAGGTCTAGGGAGGAAACTAAACAAATAATAAATATATAAATAAATCTACCAATAAATATACCAATAAATATACCCTTTCGCCCCCGGAGAAGAGTAGCAAGGGTCTGAAAAGGGTAATTAATGGGAGATTTAATTGTTTATTTATTTATTATTCATTCATTTTATTATTATATTTAGGAAGAATGTAGTATCCGGGCGTACGGTCATCGTGTTTACATAGGTCGATCGCTCGCGGTTAAGTTCCCGTCTATTTTGACAGCTATTTGTTCTGTTATTTTTGTCCCCTGCTGGCAATATATATATGTTGATGACAATATGTCATGGGGAGGGGGGTGGGGGGGGGAGAGGGGGCAAAGCTCCCCTTCAACCTATTATTGTATCCCACGGCAGTCAAAATTAACATGATCGCGAGCGTCCTCGTAATGTAAATAAGGCGGGCGGTACGGCTGTTCTTGGTATCCTCACCCCACCCCCCCCCCCTTCCCCCCCTTACAACCCCCCCCCCCCTCCCCGCCCCCTCCAACACCCAATTATTTTCACCGCGTCCCTGAAATGTGATTTATTTCCCGGCAGTAAATTTATGGCTGCTGGTGCGTTTGTTGCTGGTCGGGTTGGGAGTGATTATTTTTTGCGTGGGTAATTATATTTGGTTGTAGTGACCTCTTGTCGTTATTAGTGTTTTTGTTGGGTTTCCAGTTAAATTGTTTTGTTCAATTAAATTTGCTTTATTCGATAATATGCATTGTACAACCATACAGTACAATATGCTGTACATATATTACATAATTACAATAACGTTTGATGGAAAATTTATATTAATCATACATTTCAACTGGAAAACAAAATATTTAAGGATAAACATGTTTTTTCGTCTGCTGTTCAGTCTGAGTCTATCAATGTTTCAAATCTAAGATTATATAAACACCCACATAAGAAATTTCAAGGAAAATTATTTCATTAAATAAAATATAATTTAAAACAATTAACTAAACTATAAATAAACATTAACAATAGAAATATTAAAATTGACAAGTATGAACTAGGTAAAATTGTCTCCAATCAATTTAAACAATCATTAAAAAATTGAATGAGAGCAAATCACAAAACATTCCAATAAGTAAATTTATCAAATGTTATGAACACTAAAACTATTCTTAAAATTGATTTACTAAAATTAGAGGTAGCAACTAAAATAATTATACAAATGATATATTTAAGGGGGGTGACCTGCTTTTTGTTATTTCTTTCCTTTTCTCTCTTTCTCTGGCTTGTATCCATTCGGCCCCATTCAGCCAACTATTTTAAGACGTTTATCCCCATCTAAGTGGCGATAGCGAGCCAGCATTATATGAAGAAATCCGGCTTCGCCGGAGAGATTTTTCCTTCGAAAAATGTACAAGTTTAGCCTGCTGTCAAACAAAAATAAAAAATATGCTGGCTCGCTACCGCTCACCATTAAAAAATTGACACCTGGATGGGGATAAACGTCTTATAACAGTAGGCTGAATGGGGCCAAATGGATACAAGCCAGAGAAAGATAGAAAAGGACAGAACAAAAACAGGTCACCCCCTTTAAACACGGCCCACGCCTCTTCTCATGCCTCTGTACCACCCACCACATTCTGGATATCAGTAAGTCCAAGTTCCTGCCCACCACTCTACATTGACCCCTTCAGGATCATGACGCGTTTTAGCAATATATTTTGGCCATCTTTAGACGATTTTATATATGGTTAACTTTTTGGTCGATTTTTTTCATACGTTTATTATTTTTCTAGTTTCCTCCCTAGACCTCCATCAAACATAAACATACAACACCAGAATCCCCCTTCAAGATATAATTATATATATATAGCACAAAATACAAGCACTAACCCTTTAATCATCTACCTTCTGTTTTGTCCCTTATATTCTAGTGTTCAGTCTTACTTTACTGTTATTGCATTCGTTTGTTTCCTTCTTTAGTATTACTAGGTACTGTATATTTATGATACGTTCCATTACTCTATCCATTCCATTACTTTATTAATTCCATTAGTTTAGCTCAAACACTACATTGTTTTTCTCTCCACACTCTAACCTTTCTCTTCCTACATACGTGCTTTTGATCATTGCAGCTTCTCTTGCACATTTCGACTATCACACACCACAACCACCATTATCATACACCACAACCACCACTATCACACACCACAACCACCAATATCATACACCACAACCACCACTATCATACACCACACCCACCACTATCATACACCACAACCACCACTATCATACACCACAACCACCATTATCATACACCACAACCACCACTATCACACACCACAACCACCACTATCATACACCACAACCACCACTATAATACACCACAACCACCACTATCACACACCACAACCACCATTATCATACACCACAACCACCATTATCATACACCACAACCACCACTATCATACACCACAACCACCATTATCATACACCACAACCACCACTATCATACACCACAACCACCACTATCACACACCACAACCACCACTATCATACACCACAACCACCACTATCATGCACCACAACCACCACTATCATACACCACAACCACCATTATCATACACTACAACCACCATTATCATACACCACAACCACCACTATCATACACCACAACCACCATTATCATACACCACAACCACCATTATCATACACCACAACCACCACTATCATACACCACAACCACCACTATCACACACCACAACCACCACTATCATACACCACAACCACCACTAAAACACACCACAACCACCATTATCATACACAACAACCACCATTATCATACACCACAACCACCACTATCATACACCACAACCACCACTATCACACACCACAACCACCACTATCATACACAACAACCACCACTATCATACACCACAACCACCACTATCACACACCACAACCACCACTATCATACACAACAACCACCACTATCATACACCACAACCACCACTATCACACACCACAACCACCACTATCATACAGCACAACCACCACCACACCACAACCACCACTATCATACACCACAACCCCCACTATCACACACCACAACCACCACTATCATACACCACAACCACCACACATACACACAACCACCATCATACACCACAACCACTATCATACACCACAACCACCACTATCACACACCACAACCACCATTATCATACACCACAACCACCACTATCATACACCACAACCACCACTATCATACACCACAACCACCACTATCACACACCACAACCACCACTATCACACACCACAACCACCATTATCATACACAACAACCACCACTATCATACACCACGAGCACCACTATCATACACCACAACCACCACTATCATACACCACAACCACCACTATCACACACCACAACCACCATTATCATACACCACAACCACCACTATCATACACCACAACCACCACTATCATACACCACAACCATACTATCACACACCACAACCACCACTATCATACACCACAACCACCACTATCATACACCACAACCACCACTATCATACACCACAACCACCACTATCACACACCACAACCACCACTATCACACACCACAAACCACCATATCATACACCACAACCACCATTATCATACACCACAACCACCACTATCATACACCACAACCACCACTATCACACACCACAACCACCACTATCATACACAACAACCACCACTATCATACACCACAACCACCACTATCACACACCACAACCACCACTATCATACACAACAACCACCACTATCACACACCACAACCACCACTATCACACACCACAACCACCACTATCATACACCACAACCACCACTATCACACACCACAACCACCACTATCATACACCACAACCACCACTATCATACACCACAACCACCACTATCATACACCACAACCACCACTATCATACACCACAACCACCATTATCATACACCACAACCAGCATTATCATACACCACAACCACCACTATCACACACCACAACCACCATTATCATACACCACAACCACCACTATCATACACCACAACCACCACTATCATACACCACAACCACCACTATCACACACCACAACCACCACACACCACAACCACCACACACCACAACCACCACACACCACAACCACCACACACCACAACCACCACACACCACAACCACCACACACCACAACCACCACAACCACCACAACCACCACTATCATACACCACAACCACCACTATCATACACCACAACCATACTATCACACACCACAACCACTATCATACACCAACCACACCACCACTATCATACACCACCACTATCATACACCACAACCACCACTATCATACACCACAACCACCACTATCATACACCACAACCACCATTATCATACACCACAACCACCACCATCATACCCACAACCACCACTATCATACCTAATACCACAACCACCACTATCATACCCCACAACCACCATTATCATACACCACAACCACCACTATCATACACCACTATCATACACCACAACCACCACTATCATACACCACAACCACCACTATCATACACCACAACCACCACTATCATACACCACAACCACCACTATCACACACCACAACCACCACTATCATACACCACAACCACCACTATCATACACCACAACCACCACCACTATCATACACCACAACCACCACTATCATACACCACAACCACCACTATCATACACCACAACCACCACTATCATACACCACAACCACCACTATCATACACCACAACCACCACTATCATACACCACAACCACCATTATCATACACCACAACCACCATTATCATACACCACAACTACCACTATCACACACCACAACCACCATTATCATACACCACAACCACCACTATCATACACCACAACCACCACTATCACACACCACAACCACCACTATCACACACCACAACCACCACTATCATACACCACAACCACCACTATCATACACCACAACCACCACTATCACACACCACAACCACCATTAACATACACCACAACCACCACTATCATACACCACAACCACCACTATCATGCACCACAACCACCACTATCATACACCACAACCACCACTATCATACACCACAACCACCACTATCATACACCACAACCACCATTATCATACACCACAACCACCACTATCATACACCACAACCACCACTATCATACACCACAACCACCATTATCATACACCACAACCACCACTATCATACACCACAACCACCATTATCATACACCACAACCACCACTATCACACAACACAACCACCACTATCATACACCACAACCACCACTATCATACACCACAACCACCACTATCATACACCATAACCACCACTATCATGCACCACAACCACCACTATCATACACCACAACCACCACTATCATACACCACAACCACCACTATCATACACCACAACCACCACTATCATACACCACAACCACCATTATCATACACCACAACCACCACTATCATACACCACAACCACCACTATCATACACCACAACCACCACTATCATACACCACAACCACCACTATCATACACCACAACCACCACTATCATACACCATAACCACCACTATCATACACCACAACCACCACTATCATACACCACAACCACCACTATCATACACCACAACCACTTCTATCATACATCACCACCACCACTATCATACACCACAACCACCATATCATACACCACACAACCACCACTATCATACACCACAACCACCACTATCATACACCACAACCACCACGATCATACACCACAACCACACTATCATACACAACCACCACTATCATACACCACAACCACCACTATCATACACCACAACCACCACTATCATACACCACAACCACCACTATCATACACCACAACCACCATTATCATTCACCACAACCACACTATCACACACCACAACCACCACTATCATACACCACCACCACCACTATCACACACCACCACTATCACACACCACCACTATCACACACCTACACCACCACCACCACTATCACACACCACCACCACCACCACCACCACTATCACACACCACCACCACCACTATCACACACCACCACCACCACTATCACACCACAACTACCACTATCATAAACCACAACCACCACTATCACACACCACAACCACCACTATCATACACCACAACCACCACTATCATACACCACAACCACCACTATCATACACCACAACCACCACTATCATACACCACAACCACCACTATCATACATCACAGCCACCACTATCATACACCACAACCACCACTATCATACACGACAACCACCACTATCATACACCACAACCACAACCACCTACCACAACCACCAATATCACACACCACAACCACCACTATGACACACAACAACCACCTACCACAACCCCTCACTAAGGACGTCGCCAATGCCTGCTCTTGATGTTATTAACTGCCCACATTTTATGTCCCACTGTGCTGCCAAGGTGGTGAATCCCTATCCATCCTCTCCCCTATCCATACTCCCTCCCTCCCCCCATATCCACCCTCTCCTCTTTCCCCACCCCTATCCATCTCCTCTTTCCCACCCCTATCCATCCAGTCCACCCTCTCCTCTTTCCCCACCCCTATCCATCTCCTCTTTCCCACCCCTATCCATCCAGTCCACCCTTTCCTCTTTCCCCACTCCAATCCATCCTCTCCTCTTTTCCCCACCCCTATCCATCCTCTCCTATTTCCCCATCCCTATCCATCCTCTCCTATTTCCCCATCTCTATCCATCCTATTCCCTTTTCCCCACCCCTATCCACCTTCTCCTCTTTCCCCACCCCTATCCATCCTCTCTTCTGTCCCCACCCTCTCCTCTTCCCCACCCCTATCCCTCCTCTCCTCTTCCCCACCCCTATCCATCCTCTCCTCTTTCCCATCCCTATCCACTCTCTCTTTCCTCACCCCTATCTACTCTCTCTTTCCCCTCCCCTATCCACCCTCTTCTCTTTGTACTGTCCCTGTCGCTCTCTTCACATAAAGATCCCTATCCATTCTCTCCTTTTTCCCCACCCCTATCCATCCATCCTCTCATCGTTTCCCCATTCCTATCCACCCTCACGTTTCCTCGCCCCTATCCACCCTCTCCTTTTTTTACAGTCTCTGTCGCTCTCCTCATGTAAAGAACCCTATGCCATTATCCCTTATGCCTTTTTCCCTTCCTTCCCCTCACATTTACCGTCATTTTTCTGTGCCTGTCTTTACTCTTTTAAGGGTTTTGTTTCTCCTATTTTTCTCCTTACTCCCCTTTCGCCATTCTCTCAATTATGCCTTTATTTGCATTTCCTTTGTTTGTCTCCACTTCTGTAACGTATTGGAAGCGAGAGAATGACTAAAAGTATATGAGAGCGAGATGGAAGGACAGAGAGGGAGAGGCAGACCGAGAGAGGTGGAAGGATGGAGTTGAGAAGTATGTGCGTGAAAGCGGTGTTGGATGGGAGGATGGGCGTCGGCTGACGAGGGGCAGAGGTGCATGGGGCGATTGATTCGTGGCCACCCCTTCGGGGATCATGTCGTCTGGCAATAGATAGATAGATAGTCTTCACTTCTGTCATCTCTGTACACTCCGTATTTTGAAACCACACTTAATTGCTTCCTTAAACCTTCAAGAACAAAATAATCAGAAACAAATAGTGCTCGTTCTGAAACTGGATGATATTTAGCCCTTTATCACAAATTAGCGTTCCCTTCCCTTTTAGGGGGAAGGGTATATATTTTTGTGTCAATTAGATCATATAGGCCTATATATATATATATACTGTATATATAAATACATATATATATATATATATATATATATATATATACTGTATATATAAATACATATATATTTTTTGTTAGTTTCCTCCCTAGACCTCCGTCAAACTTAAAAAAACATCCATTAGATCCCCCTTCTAGATTAATTTGTACATTTTTCGGTAGAAAAATGTCCCGCCATGTTACAGGCTCACTATCGTTCGCCAGGAAAAAAAAATACACCTAAATAGCACGAAAGGTCTTAATATTGACATAGAAATGGGGCGAAATGTCTTAAAATCGACAAACTAATGGGGCAATCATCTTAAAACCTGAAAACTAATGGGGCTAAACATGAGGGAGAAGGGGGTCTAGAACAACTACCCAATCTCCCCTTACATATTGTATAGAAATTCCTAACCGCGACTACAATTGCAGTCATTTATGCATATATACTGTATATATATTTATTCAAAGCTGTTTTGGGTTGTATTTACACATTAATTCTTTACCTGGTCTAGTGGTGTAGGTGTTAGAGTGCTGCATAATTGGCCTAGGTTCGAGTCCAGGCTGGGTCATGTCACAAAAAATATAAATTTGTATTTTGGAGGTACATTTACATTTTTCGAGGCTTCAAAATGTATCAGAATTAATGGCATCGACTGTACATTACAATAATAGTTTTATGTTTACTGTTTTGTATGTCAACTCGCTTATATTGCTATTCATTTATTCACCCCCATCCCTTATTTAAGGGGAGATGGGCGTATTTATTTGATTATTGTTTTATCTTTTTATTATTTGTTTAGTTTCCTCATTAGGCCTCCATCAACCTGTAAAAAAACACCTCCTAGACCCCCCTTCAAGATATATTTGTAAATTTTTCGGTAAAAAATTTTCCCGGCCGAAGACAAGTTATTCTTAGAATTACAAGTGCGCTATCGCTTGCCAGGAAAAAATCGACACCTAAATGGCACGAAAGGTCTAACTATTGGCAAAGAAATGGGGTGTAAAGTCTTAAAATCGTCAAACAAATGGGCTGAACGTCTTCAAATCTAAAACAAATAATGGGGTAAACACCAGGGAGAAGGGGGCCAGAAAAAACAGGCCATCTCCCCTTAATAACCTGCCAAGTGTTTTATTTATTCGTTTTGTTTATTTTCCTCCTCTCCACAGATTCCCTTCTTCTCACTCTCATCCTTTATCTCCCTTTATTATCTTTTCTCCTCCTTTATTGTTTTTTTTTCTCTCCTTTTATTGTCTTTTCCTCGTTCTTTATTATCTTTTTCTCTCCCTTTATTGTTTTTTCTCTATTGTCTTTTTATCTCCCTGTATTATCTTTTTATCCCTTTATTGTCTTTTTCTCGCCCTTTATTATAATTTTCTCTCCCTTTATTGTTTTTTCTCTATTGCCTTTTTATCTCCCTTTATTATCTTTTTCTCGCCCTTTATTGTCTTTTTCTCCCTTTATTGTCTTTTTCTCTCTTTATTGTCTTTTCTCTTTATTGTCTTTTTCTCCCTTTATTGTCTTTTTTCCTCTTTATTGTCTTTTCCTCCCTTTATTATCTTTTTCTCGCCCTATATTGTCTTTTTCTCTCCCTTTATTGTCTTTTTCTTCCTTTATTGTCCTTCTCGCCCTTTATTGTCTTTTTCTTGCCCTTTATTGACTTTTTCTCTCCCTTTACTGTCTTTTACTCTTTATTGTCTTTTTCTCGCCCTTTATTGTCTTTTTCTTCCTTTATTGTCTTTTTCTCGCCCTTTATTGTCTTTTTCTCACCCTTTATTGTCTTTCTCTCTCCCTTTATTGTCTTTATCTCCTTTATTGTCTTTTTCTCACACTTTATTGTCTTTTTCTCGCCCTTTATTGTCTTTTTCTCGCCCTTTATTGTCTTTTTCTCCCTTTATTGTCTTTTTCTCTCCCTTTATTGTCTTTTTCTCTCCCTTTATTGTCTTTTTCTCGCCCTTTATTGTCTTTTTATCTCCTTTATTGCCTTTTCTCGCCCTTTATTGTCTTTTTATCTTCCTTTATTGTCTTTTTCTCTCCCTTCATTTTCTTTTTCTTCCTTTATTGTCTATTTCTCGCCCTTTATTGTCTTTCTCTCCCTTTATTGTCTTTCTCTCCCTTTATTGTCTTTCTCTCCCTTGATTGTCTTTTTATCTACCTTTATTGCCTTTTCTCGCCCTTTATTGTCTTTTTCTCTCCCTTTATTGTCTTTTTCTCTCCCTTTATTGTCTTTTTCTCGCCCTTTATTGTCTTTTTCTCTCCCTTCATTGTCTTTTTCTCTCCCTTTATTGTCTATTTCTCGCCCTTGATTGTTTTTTTTTTTTTTCTCTTTCTCGGCGGTCTGGTTTATTGCGTCATTAATAGCGTGAAGAGTTTTTTTGGGGTTGGATGGAGTTGACCCTGACTTTAATGTGTTGATGTGACTTGGAATAACTACCTCCCTCAACCTTCTTGGTACGTGTTTGTCACTCACACACACACACACACACACACACACACACACACACACACACACACACACACACAGCCTAATAGTAGAGCTCTCGTCTCACACACGAGGGTCGGGGGTTCAATTCCCGGCCGGCGGAGACAAATTGGGCTGTCTCCTTTCATGTGTTAGCCTCAAGTTTCACCTAGCTGTAAATAGGTACCTGGAATAATATAACGACGTTGTGACGTCCAATCTGGGGTTGGCAAAAATGGTTACAAGGCGAGATGGTATCATATGTTCACCTAAGCTGATGGCTACCTAAGCCTTCGGGGCGAGACGGTACCGTCTATAGTGAGAATGGTACCATACAGATCCACCCTAAGCCTTCGTTTCCGATGTCGCCAATTGGCTAAAATACAGACTACACACACATCCACAGCCATTCCAACAGTACATAAAACACATGCATTTCACGCAATACATTCCCAGTTAAGGAGGCGCGATAATAATGAGCTTAGCTCGCATTGCGTGGATTCCCCTTGACGAACAAGTAACTGAGTAACACACACACACACATCAACCGTTTAAGAGTTATTGAAGGTTTTATATGGTGTCCTCCCCCGCATCGCTGTAATGGACTCTTCCATGTTAAATAGTTTCCAGCAGGTCCAAAGTGAGCTAATATGTCCATAATAATCTTACAACTTATAGACTTATAATACTAATTGCAGTTAGATGGGGGTGTGGTTGGCTTTAGGACAGGCGGTGTCACACGAGTATACTTTCCGTCAATTTTTACGAGCAATTGTAGTCTGACAGCTTTACAATCTCCATTATATCAGAAATCAGTCACCTGGCATAATCTACCTTCAGCCTAGTTTCCGATTCCAAAGCGCAAAAGCCTCAAAATATTACGAGAAAAAACTTGCTAATCGAAAATTGCCGGAAAAAGCGCTCGTGTGACACTGGCTTTAGGCCAGCTTTATGGGGAAATACTTGAGATAATGCCATTTCAACAGGTAATATATCTGTAATGAGTAAAATTTAGAATTTTGCTTATAGAACATTTTGTGCTTAGAATATTATTCATAACCTTATCCTGAAGTTTGGCATGTCTATTTCGGGACACCCTGTATACTGTATGTCATAACATTATTATATTTACAAAACCCATCTTGTGCGTGCCTCTATCCCCCTCACCTGTTTGTGCTGCACCTTTTAACTCACACGAAGCTAAACATTTCTTCTTCAATCGAGTTGTCAACTTTATGGAATGGGCTTCCCCGAGATGTTATAGACTGCAGCACCGTTGATTCATTTAAACTTCGCCTAGACAAATATCTCGCATCAAACCCGCGACTGACTACGTTTGTAAATTAATAACTTTATTTTATCCTCCCCTCAGTTACTAACCCATCTGTCCCCTACTAACTTCCTAATCCTGCCACGGACATTAGTTCCAGGGCAGTAGTTCCCTTTCCAATGTTCCCTTACCCACTCTAAACCACTGTTTGGACACTTGATCCTCAGTGTTTGGGAGGACAAGCAACCTAGAAGGGTCACTAGACCTGTTGTTGCTTGATTTCCTTTGTACTCCTTTGTACTCTCTTCCTGGTCCTTCTAGTGCCCTGCCGTGTATGTCTGTCTGGTTTTCCCTCTAGTGTCCTGCCGTGTCTGTCTGTCTGCCTGTCCCTCTAGTGTCCTGCCGTGTCTGTCTGTCTGCCTGTCCCTCTAGTGTCCTGCCGTGTCTGTCTGTATGTCTGTCCCTCTAGTGCCCTGCCATGTCTGTCTGTCTGTCTGTCTGTCTGTCTGTCCCTCTAGTGCCCTGCCGTGTCTGTCTGTCTGTCCCTCTAGTGCCCTGCCGTGTCTGTCTGTCTGTCCCTCTAGTGCCCTGCCGTGTCTGTCTGTCTGTTTGTCTGTCAAGTACCCTGCCGTGTCTGTCTGTCTGTTTGTCTGTCAAGTGCCATGCCGTGTCTGTCTGTCCCTCAAGTGCCCTGCCGTGTCTGTCTGTCTGTTTGTCTGTCAAGTACCCTGCCGTGTCTGTCTGTCTGTTTGTCTGTCAAGTGCCATGCCGTGTCTGTCTGTCCCTCAAGTGCCCTGCCGTGTCTGTCTGTATTTTTTTTTTTTTTTGTTTTCTATGTGATTGAGGGAGGCAAAAGGCATAACTGCCTATAGCGAGTGCCTCCCCCATAGTTGAAAGAGTGACAGGGCCAAAATCAAGGGACGTTCGAGCCAAAATGCCTGGACACACGGAGTTTGAAGCAATTTAAGTCATAGGAAGAGGGAAAGACTGATTCTGGGAGAGAGTTCCAGAGCTCAGATGTTGAGTAGAAGAAAGTTTGAGAGTAACGTTTCACTCTTGGGTTGGAGAGTTGCACAGAGTAGGGGTGGGATTGAGTTGCAAAACGGGTACCACGTGCCCTACGTAAAGGAGGTGGTATGCACTGGGATAGCTCTGAGGAACACTGATTATTATAGTAGCGATAGAATAGCGAGAGAGATGCAACATTGCGGCGGAGAGAGAGAGATTGCAGAGAGTTGGTGAGTGGACGGGAGTTAATGATACGAAAGGCCTTCCTTTCAACTTTGTCTAGGAGAGCAGTGTGAGAGGAACCTCCCCACACATGTGAACAATCTCAATACAAGGGCGCACTATGCCCCTGTACAGAGCAAGAAGCTGTGCAGGGGAAAAGAACCCCCTAAGGCGGTTGAGCACACCCAGCTTCTGGGAGGCTGCCTTAGCAAGACTGGTAATATGGTCCTTCCAAATGAGAGCAGAAGAAAAAGAGACACCAAGAATATTGAGAGAAGATGAAGGGTTGATTTTTGTATTGTTGAAGAATAAGGGATAGTCCGCTGGGAGATCCTGACGGGTAGATAGATGGAGAAATTGGGTTTTGGAAGCATTAAAGTTAACAAGGTTTTCTCTGCCCCAATTGGAATGTCTGTCCCTCTAGTGTCCTGCCGTGTCTGTCTGTCTGTCTGTTCCTCTAGTGCCCTGCCATGTCTGTCTGTCTGTCTGTCTAGTGCCCTGCCGTGTCTGTCTGTCTGTTTGTCTGTCTAGTGCCCTGCCGTGTCTGTCTGTCCCTCTAGTGCCCTGCCGTGTCTGTCTGTATGTCTGTCCCTCTAGTGTCCTGCCGTGTCTGTCTGTCTGTTTGTCTGTCTAGTGCCCTGCCGTGTCTGTCTGTCCCTCTAGTGCCCTGCCGTGTCTGTCTGTCTGTCTAGTGTCCTGCCGTGTCTGTCTGTCTGTTTGTCTGTCAAGTGCCATGCCGTGTCTGTCTGTCTGTTTCTCTGTCAAGTGCCCTGCCGTGTCTGTCTGTCTGTCTGTCCCTCTAGTGCCCTGCCGTGTCTGTCTGTCTGTCCCTCTAGTGCCCTGCCGTGTCTGTCTGTCTGTCTGTCAAGTACCCTGCCGTGTCTGTCTGTCCCTCTGTCAAGTACCCTGCCGTGTCTGTCTGTCCCTCTGTCAAGTACCCTGCCGTGTCTGTCTGTCCCTCTAGTGCCCTGCCGTGTCTGTCTGTCTGTTTGTCTGTCTAGTGCCCTGCCGTGTCTGTCTGTCTGTCCCTCTAGTGCCCTGCCGTGTCTGTCTGTCTGTCCCTCTAGTGCCCTGCCGTGTCTGTCTGTCCCTCTAGTGCCCTGCCGTGTCTGTCTGTCTGTTTGTCTGTCTAGTGCCCTGCCGTGTCTGTCTGTCTGTCCCTCTAGTGCCCTGCCATGTCTGTCTGTCTATCCCTCTAGTGCCCTGCCGTGTCTGTCTGTCTGTCTGTCAAGTACCCTGCCATGTCTGTCTGTCCCTCTGTCAAGTACCCTGCCGTGTCTGTCTGTCCCTCTAGTGCCCTGCCGTGTCTGTCTGTCTGTTTGTCTGTCTAGTGCCCTGCCGTGTCTGTCTGTCTGTCCCTCTAGTGCCCTGCCGTGTCTGTCTGTCTGTCCCTCTAGTGCCCTGCCGTGTCTGTCTGTCCCTCTAGTGCCCTGCCGTGTCTGTCTGTCTGTTTGTCTGTCTAGTGCCCTGCCGTGTCTGTTTGTCTGTCCCTCTAGTGCACTGCCGTGTCTGTCTGTCCCTCAAGTGCCCTGCCATGTCTGTCTGTCTGTCCCTCTAGTGCCCTGCCGTGTCTGTCTGTCTGTCCCTCTAGTGCCTTGCCGTGTCTGTGTGTCTGTTTGTCTGTCAAGTGCCCTGCCGTGTCTGTCTGTCCCTCTAGTGTCCTGCCATGTCTGTCTGTCTGTCTAGTGCCCTGCCGTGTCTGTCTGTCCCTCAAGTGCCCTGCCGTGTCTGTCTGTCTGTCCCTCTAGTGCCCTGCCGTGTCTGTCTGTCTGTCCCTCTAGTGCCCTGCCGTGTCTGTCTGTCTGTCAAGTACCCTGCCGTGTCTGTCTATCCCTCTAGTGCCCTGCCGTGTCTGTCTGTCTGTTTGTCTGTCTAGTGCCCTGCCGTGTCTGTCTGTCCCTCTAGTGCCCTGCCGTGTCTGTCTGTTTGTCTGTCTAGTGCCCTGCCGTGTCTGTCTGTCTGTCCCTCTAGTGCCCTGCCGTGTCTGTCTGTCTGTCCCTCTAGTGCCCTGCCATGTCTGTCTGTCCCTCTAGTGCCCTGCCGTGTCTGCTTGCCTGTTTGTCTGTCTAGTGCCCTGCCATGTCTGTCTGTCCCTCTAGTGCCCTGCCGTGTCTGTCTGTCTGTCCGTTTAGTGCCCTGCTGTGTCTGTCTGTCTGTTTGTCTGTCAAGTGCCCTGCCGTGTCTGTATATCCCTCTAGTGCCCTGCTGTGTCTGTCTGTCTGTTTGTCTGTCAAGTGCCCTGCCGTGTCTGCCTGTCCCTCTAGTGCCCTGCCGTGTCTGTCTGTCTGTCCCTCTAGTTCCCTGCCGTGTCTGTCTGTCTGCCTGTCCCTCTAGTTCCCTGCCCTGTCTGTCTGTCTGTCCCTCTAGTGCCCTGCCGTGTCTGTCTGTCCCTCTAGTGCCCTACCGTGGCTGTCTGTCTGTCCCTCTAGTTCCCTGCCGTGTCTGTCTGTCTGCCTGTCCCTCTAGTGCCGTGCCGTGTCTGTATGTCTGTCTGTCTAGTGCCCTGCCGTGTCTGTCTGTCCCTCTAGTGCCCTGCCGTGTCTGTATGTCTGTCTGTCTAGTGCCCTGCCGTGTCTGTCTGTCTGTCTGTCCCTCTAGTGCCCTGCCGTGTCTGTCTGTCCCTCTAGTGCCCTGCCGTGTCTGTCTGTCCCTCTAGTGCCCTGCCCTGCCATGTCTGTCTGTCCCTCTAGTGCCCTGCCGTGTCTGTCTGTCCCTCAAGTGCCCTGCCGTGTCTGTCTGTCTGTCCCTCTAGTGCCCTGCCGTGTCTGTCTGTCTGTCCCTCTAGTGCCCTGCCGTGTCTGTCTGTCTGTCAAGTACCCTGCCGTGTCTGTCTGTCCCTCTAGTGCACTGCCGTGTCTGTCTGTCTGTTTGTCTGTCTAGTGCCCTGCCGTGTCTGTCTGTCCCTCTAGTGCCCTGCCGTGTCTGTCTGTCTGTTTGTCTGTCTAGTGCCCTGTCGTGTCTGTCTGTCTGTCCCTCTAGTGCCCTGCCGTGTCTGTCTGTCTGTCCCTCTAGTGCCCTGCCGTGTCTGTCTGTCCCTCTAGTGCCCTGCCGTGTCTGCTTGCCTGTTTGTCTGTCTAGTGCCCTGCCGTGTCTGTCTGTCCCTCTAGTGCCCTGCCGTGTCTGTCTGTCTGTCTGTTTAGTGCCCTGCTGTGTCTGTCTGTCTGTTTGTCTGTCAAGTGCCCTGCCGTGTCTGTATGTCCCTCTAGTGCCCTGCCGTGTCTGTCTGTCTGTTTGTCTGTCAAGTGCCCTGCCGTGTCTGCCTGTCCCTCTAGTGCCCTGCCGTGTCTGTCTGTCTGTCCCTCTAGTTCCCTGCCGTGTCTGTCTGTCTGCCTGTCCCTCTAGTTCCCTGCCCTGTCTGTCTGTCTGTCCCTCTAGTGCCCTGCCGTGTCTGTCTGTCCCTCTAGTGCCCTACCGTGGCTGTCTGTCTGTCCCTCTAGTTCCCTGCCGTGTCTGTCTGTCTGCCTGTCCCTCTAGTGCAGTGCCGTGTCTGTATGTCTGTCTGTCTAGTGCCCTGCCGTGTCTGTCTGTCCCTCTAGTGCCCTGCCGTGTCTGTATGTCTGTCTGTCTAGTGCCCTGCCGTGTCTGTCTGTCTGTCTGTCCCTCTAGTGCCCTGCCGTGTCTGTCTGTCCCTCTAGTGCCCTGCCGTGTCTGTCTGTCCCTCTAGTGCCCTGCCCTGCCATGTCTGTCTGTCCCTCTAGTGCCCTGCCGTGTCTGCCTGTCCCTCTAGTGCCCTGCCGTGTCTGTATCAGGGTGTCAAACGACGCTGTTTTTTTTAGTGATAACGCAAATGATTTTTTTGTATAATGATAACAGAAACTCCCCTATTTTTTTTTTTTTTTTTGGTGGGGGGGGGGGTTGTATTAATGTTACAAAAATCAACTTCACAAGAATTTGGAGTGCCTAATTGCCAAAGTGATTGGGGTTGGGGGGGCCCCCTCCCCCCCCGGATTTTGTTTTGGACTTGTCACTTTTGGAATTAAGGGTGTCCACAGTCCACAGTGACACAGTCCACTCGGACCACACTGTCCAC
Organism: Paralithodes platypus; assembly: GCA_032716605.1. NCBI lineage: Eukaryota > Metazoa > Arthropoda > Malacostraca > Decapoda > Lithodidae > Paralithodes > Paralithodes platypus. Next base: position 26,644,599 of record CM064499.1, read on the forward strand.
AGTATTGCTTCTAACTTTCTAAGTTCTATATATTATAATACACCATAGAATAAGTTTTTAATAACTAGAAAAAAAGGTCATCTTATAAATAATTACCTTAATTGAGCATTGAGGACCTTCGCCGATCCCGGGTTAAGAGGTGACCGTGGGGGCTCTGAGAGTCTGAGCATACCAGAACCAGAATTACCAGATTCCCAGAATTTCCAGAAATAATGAGAAAATCTCAGTAACACTAAAACACTGACATTCAGACATTACAAATTTTACAATTTACACAGTCCATTAGGGCCTTAGGGCTATCAAATTAACAATTAAACAATGGGGTCGACTTCTGGAATTTCAATCTGGTCATCGTGCCCGCCCTGTCTCTGATAATCCTGTTCCTGATAAATTAAACACTATATTTTCAGGTCAGCATACACACGAATATCACTTATCACTAGTCAGGCAATAGTCTCCAATATCTAGGTGATTTCGGCCTTATATTTGTAAACACTACTAAGTCTATGACACTTTAAAGCACACACAAATGCTATTACAACTACTGTCTACACGAACGTTCAGCAATATGCCGGGACTGGGGAAGAACCAAATATTATTGGAACTGGAATAAACTGATAACTGATAACTTATAAGTATCATTTCACGCAAACTTCCCTCCCAGTCTCTGATAGCCTTCAGTTTTAAGGCTATAAATCCTTAGATTATAGAGCACAGTAACGTGTGTATACATGAATGATGTCTATAGGCCTTACAGATTCCGTGTGTGATATAATTATTGATACACAACCCTTATCAAAACTTATATGACGGTATGGGTGATGCGAGCTTTTTTTGGGTGCTATCCCAAGTAGGGTCCATTTTATGTTTGTTTACATTCGTCAACGTTATTCTGGGGACAATAATATGCGGCGAATTTCATTTAATATGTCAATATTTACCATTTTAAAATAATTATATATTAATAGAAGCTATTTAGAGAAACTTTACATGCATTCTTACAATCTGTTGTATATTATATGGCACTATACATTATTTTTACAAGAGAACAAGTTTAGGTGTAGAATATTATTCTTCATCAGTCAGCCATATTGGCTTATACAAGGCGCCAATTTTAAATAACCATATATAAATGTGTAGGAGGCAAAGATTTACCCAACAACTATTCGAAGGTTGACCTAAACTATTAGAAATTTACAAATATATCGGAATGAATAGGAAACTATCCCCTTGTGTAAAAAATGAACACTAAATGAGGAAATTGACCACTTGCGAGATTCGTTCTATAAAGAAGTTAGTCTGGAACCCAGATCCAAAAATAAATTGTAGGCCTACAATTATAACCCAGGAACTACTACAAGGCTGATTATGACCGAATCATCTCAAAGTGTTCCTTAATATCACAGTCACACTCTCCAGCACATCCACACCACAATGCTCTCGTACTTCTTGATTTGTCTGTCTATCTCCCCAGGTAACTCCACACGGTACTGCCTTAAAATACTTAAATGAGCTAACAGTCTCCATAATCCGACCATTCAACCTAACCTCACATTCTTTGACCGCACTACAAGTTGTTTGCTGACGACCTCAAACTCTACATCCAGCATCCAAGTAAGTCACCACAATCAAGCTTTCAAGATCTCCAACAAAATATCAACATTTTAGCATCTACATCAGACCCTTGCTTGACTTTGCTTCTCCTGTTTGGAATACTGGTTTTCAAGGCGATCTTAATCTTCTAGAGTCTGTTCAACGTCGGTGGACGAAACAAGTAACCAACCACTCAAGTCTCACTTATCATGACCGTCTCTCTACCTTAAACCTGTTTTCAATTAAAGGCAGATTGTTGAGGACCGACCTTATTCAGTGTTACAAAATATTCCATAATCTCTCGCCCATTAAACACCATGACCTGTTCACCAAGGAGTAAGAGGTCATAAATACAAGATCTTTGTTCCCCACACAGAAACCGAAGCAAGAAAAAGGTTTTTCTCCTATCGTCGTTGTTGTTGTTGTTCCCCAAGCTGCCTGGCCGAACAGCCTCAAGGCCCCGAGCAAGGCCAAGGCCATAACTGAGCGCCCCCACAGATCCCTCCCTGCCGACCACAATAAAGCCTGGGTGACCGAAGCCACTCCATGGCGGGGAGCTGAGGAGGGTGCGGAAACGCCCGGGAAATCAAAGCCCCACCCAAGGCCCTGTGCCCCTCAGCAATTATGAAGAGAAAGTCGAGGGGCAAAGGAAAAATGTGACGCTTTGGCTTCCAATCTTGGTAGATTGGGAGGTCAATCCACGGAAGAGACGCCGTCACTTGAGTTCTAGAAAATATATAAGTAAAAGGAACAGTCGGAGTAAGCTATGGGTATGGCAGAGATCGCTCAATTCTCACTCTGATAGACCAGCCCATTACCACTCCTGTCGTATAATCCATCAGTGGAACTCCCTACCAGCTGAAATAGTTGATTTCCCCTCCCTTGCTCAATTCAAATCTAAATTGACCCAACACCTCCACAACTCACTCTTCAACCCATAAAATCCCCTTTCCCATTTTAAGCAACATCTCAACCCCTGATACCCCATCATATTATTGGTCCGACACACACTACCCGTCACCCCATTGTCAAGCATCTCCAGTACATCAAATGTTGCATCTGAAAACTAACACACCTGCCCTACGAGGAGAGATGTCAGCGACTGGGACTGCAGACACTCAGTGACCGGAGAAAAAGAGGTGATATGATCGAAACCTATAAGCTAATGCATGGCTTCGACGACATCCCTTACGCCAGATTCTTTTTCCTCAACACAAACAATCTGAGAGGACATTCAATGAAACTAGCGAAACCGGACCACTGGAGAACAAAACTAAAAAGGAACTGGTTTGCGATCCGGGTGATCAATGACTGGAACTCACTCCCAGACGGGATAGTAACTGCGCCCACGATAGCCACATTCAAATCACGGTACGACAGACACACTGGTATAGAGAACATTTAGGCTGACACGTCTTAAGAGGTGGGGACCACACAAGAAACCAATTCTTATTTCCCCACTACCAATTCATAGGTAAGCACTGGCGTGTCATGCTATCTCCTGGGCTGCCTAATCCTTGGCCTGTCATGCGCTACCGATTGGCGGCCCTACCAGGTGAGCAACCCTGTTTTAAAGGCCAAAACATTACTGTTTAGGATTCAAACCTACTCACTCAGGTATGTTTGTGAAAGTTGGGCACCATATTTACTCAACCATGAGCGGATACAAGGGAACCAACCTTAGTTCATATTTGGAGAACCAGGTTATAGTGTTGCGGAGGTTTATGCCTTCATACACATGGCGAGTTTACTTGACTTCAACAATGACTATTGTACACATTCCCCCCTGCCCCTGCCAACTTGGCTAAGTGATACAATTTTAATCGTCCTGGCACTAATATGGAACCTCTGTGATGACAAATCTAATGCTACTGTCGCTCATGGTCGAGTGAATACGGTGCCCAACTCTCACAAACATACCTGAGTGAGTGGGTTCGAATCCTGGTCAGGATACCTCTCTCCCAAGTTACCAACCTCAGCCTGTCAAACATTACATAACCTTACTCTTCCGCACATTAATTGCAATATATGTTATGGTAAGTATTATACCTTCGAAGACCTAGGTATATAAGTCCAAAAATTGTGTGACACATAAAATTAAATGGCATCTCTCTCACAGATACTCACAGATACTCATAGATGATGTTTATACTTCGATGCCAATAAAAATAACAATAATAATAATATTAATATTAATAATAATAATATAGATTTAATGTTTGGTCTTGTCACTTCTTGAATAGGTAGTAGTCATTCATGACTGTCTAACTTATGGAATACAGTTATACAGTACACTAATTCCGAAGGGAAATTGATTGAAATCTAGAAGAGAGAATTCATGCTGTTTGTGATTATGAAATGGCCAAGATTATTCCAGGAAGAACGCTGGAGAGGAAGGTTTTTCATGGCAACGAATATCCAGGCTCCAGCATCAGTAAGGTGGAGAATCGGTAAGAAATAAGCCTACAGTTAAAGTAGCCTTCTCCTACCTGCATATATTATCCACCCATCCACAATGAAAATTAAAAGAACGTTAGGCTTCTTTAACTATTGGAACTTGTTCGACTATTTCGATTTAGGGAATGTTTGACCTTATAGTTTCTGCATGAGAGGCTGCAATTTTGAAATATATAAACTCCCTAGTAGGCTACTTACCAAATTTAATTGACTATTATAAATGCATAATTAAAATTGCTGTACTAATTCGTATCTCCAAATCATTTTCATTTGGGCAACTTTCCAGTCAAACAGTAGGCTGGATAGGCTCTCCCTAATGATAGGTCTTGTATTAAATTAGGCCTACTATCTTAATACACTTTTATATATGGTTATTTAAAATTGGCGCCTTGTATAAGCAGCCAATGGCAGATTAAAAAGAAGGCCAATATTCTTTCCCGAAATATCAACGCTTGTCAAAATAATGTATGTGTCATATAATAATGTAAGAATGCATTACAAGTTTCTCTAAATAGCTTTTATTAATATATAATTATTTTAAAATGTTAAATATTGACATATTAAATGAAATTCGCCTAATATTATTGTCCCCAGAAATGCCAGAATAATTTTGACGAATGTAAACAAACATAAAATGGACCCTACTTGGGATAGCACCCAAAAAAAGCTCGCATCACCCATACCGTCATATAAGTTTTGATAAGGGTTGTGTATTAATAATTATATCACACACGGAATCTGTAAGGCCTATAGACATCATTCATGTATACACACGTTACTGTGCTCTATAATCTAAGGATTTATAGCCTTAAAACTGAAGGCTATCAGAGACTGGGAGGGAGGTTTGCGTGAAATGATACTTATGTTGTTGTTGTTGTTGTTCCCCAAGCTGCCTGGCCGAGAAAACTCTAAAATGGAACAATAGAAATTTGCTTTATGCGGGGAGGGTGCAATGAAAAATTTGAGGGGCAAGGGAAATATGTGACGCTTTGGCTTCCAATCTTGGTAGATTGGAGGTCAATCCACGTTAGAGACGCCGTCACTTGAGATCTAGAAAATATATAAGTAAAAGGAACAGTCAGAGTAAGCTATGGGTATGGCAGAGATTGCTCAGTTCTCACTCTGATAGACCAGCCCATCACCACATGACTAGAACCCAATCCTCTCAGCATCAGCTAGGAAAGGCCCTAGAAAGCCGCCTTTGGCGGGGGGATAGCTCCCCTATTTCAACCCTTTTCGGGGTTGGGCACCCGCCATGTTATCAGTATCAGTTTATTCCAGTTCCAATAATATTCGGTTCTTCCCCAGTCCCGCCATATTGCTGAACAGTTCGTGTAGACAGTAATTGTAATAGCATTTGTGTGTGCTTTAAACTGTCATAGACTTTAGTAGTGTTTACATATATAAGGCCGAAATCACCTAGATATTGGAGACTATTGCCTGACTAGTGATATTCGTGTGTATGCTTAAAATAGTGTTACATCAGTGCGGGCACGGTGACCAGATTCCAGAAGACCCCCATTGTTTCAGATCTGTGTTTTAGTGTTACTGTGCGTTACTGAGAGTTTCTCATTATTTCTGGGAATCTGGTTCTGGTAGGCTAAGACTCAGAGCCCCCACCTCTTAACCCGGGAACGGCGAAGGTCCTCAATTAATTATTAAGGTAATTATTTATAAGATGACCTTTTTTTCTAGTTATTAAAAACGTACTCTATGGTGTATTATATGATATATAGAAGCAATAGAACTGTAACACTGTTAAAATTACCTGGGAAGTGTATATTAAACTTAGCCTAGACCAACATTCCTGTAGGCCTATTTTTTTTTTTTTTTTTTTTGTAAGGCAGCTAGGCTACTCTTGAGATATACAAGATATATAGATTGCAGGATATGCTGTTTTAGATACCTCAATTCTCAAAAAAAATCCTTGGGGGCATGCCCCCTGACCTCTTTAAAGCACGCGCCTTCGGCGCTCGCCGCTCCGTTGCGCTATATATATATATATATATATATATATACAGGATAAATGTTTACCTATGGTCCTGTTAAAATATCCTCAAGTAACCTATTAAAAACTGTTCAGGGGACTGGTTAGAACTTGTAGGATGTTTAATTGAATGTCGGAATTTCGGAAACCAGTATTTACTGAGAAATAACCGTCTTAAAATGCGCTATCATGCTATGGGTCACCCAGGGTCCCTGCCCTCTCTTTCCCAGGTAATGTTAAGTTATGACATAACTTATTATACTGCTACTGGTATATTATAATAATATTATATTAGGGTTAGGTTAGGTTAGGTTAGGACGTAACCCGAGATGGGAATAGCCTACCCAGGTATTTTTTACTCAGCCCAGGGAAAATAATAGACAAACAAATGTTCTAATCAAAGTTTATTCTTGAAACTGGGTACCGGTATGTATTTTAACCAGTACTCTATAGGCCTAGTAGTAAATCATGTTAGTCTTGTATCATATGAAAGGATATAAATTAAGTACCGGTATGTAATAGTTCTTGGAATGCAACAACAAATATACATGAAATCTTTATTGGACAAAAGTTACAAAACTAAAACAGGGACTGCTAAGAATAATTTAAAAACCTGTTTTCAATGCCTATATTAGTGGACCTGAAGTGAATCTCTTTGAGACTGAAGTACAGGCAGCCAGCTCCCCTAGTATCCTGATTAAACACCAGTAAACATACATAACATCCCTTTTACTTACAATATTATTCATTCCTTTTAATACATTTTTAGCATGTATTGTGCGTATATTTACCTTCACATCTCAAAATTTCTCCGGCGGCCGGGGGGCTACACCCTCCCGGACCCCCTGTTATGTAGCGGAGGGCTGTGCCCCCTGCACCAAGTTGATCCTTGTAAGCTTAGAAAAATGATCCAGAACTTGATATTTTCTGTTTTGGCACCCTGATTGTGTAGGTGGACAGTGGAAGAAATTAAGCCTAGGCTAGTGGCTAGCCAAGTAAGTGTTATTTAGGCCTAGCCTTGGAGGTTAGATTACAGATATGACGATGTCTAGTCTACTTGTGGGAATAGGCCTAGGCTAGCCTAGGCTATAGGTATAGCCTAATATATTTTTATCGTAAATTTTGTTTCGTAACCTACCGGTACCTTTGGATTTTAGTCTAGGCTAGCCTAACCTAGGCTATAGCCTATGCCAAGCCTAGGCCTATTTAACCTAACATTCCTGTTACCTGTATTTTTTCTTTTAAAGACTAGGCTACATAGCCTAGGCCTAAGAACATAAGAAAATGGGAGTCTGCAAAAAGCCGATCGGCCCATACAAGGCAGATCCCTGTCACACCCAACCCCAATTACAAGGCCCAATTATAGACCCATCTCACTAATACCTTGAGTACTGACCCCACCAAAACGGTCAGCTTAGGCTAACCTAGGTCCTAGCCTAAGCCTACTCTTCAAGTTTTGGAATAGGCTTAGCCTAGTGCTGCCTACAGTAGGCCAAGCCTAATTAAAAAAAAAAAAAAGTAGGCCTAAATTGTCACAATTTTGGTCTCCATATTTTCCATCTTGATTGCTTTTAGATTGCAGGAAATGCTGTTTTAGACACCTCAATTCTCAAAAAAAATCCTGGGGGGCATGCCCCCTGATCTCTTTAAAGCTCGCGCCTTCGGCGCTCGCCGCTCCATTGCGCTATATATATATACAGTAGCCTATGGCCTAATTAAAAAAAAAAAAAAAAAAAAAGGTAAATTGACACAATTTTGGTCTCTATATTTTCCATCTTGATTGTTTTTAGATTGCAGGAAATGCTGTTTTAGACACCTAAATTCTCAAATTAGGGGGGGGGGGGGCATGCCCCCGGACCCCCCTACAGCTCGCGCCTTCGGCGCTCGCCGCTCCGTCGCGCTATAATGATAACAAAATAATAAACCATAATGATAACACAATTCACATTTTGTGGATTGACACCCTGGTCTGTATGTCTGTCTGTCTAGTGCCCTGCTGTGTCTGTCTGTCTGTCTGTCCCTCTAGTGCCCTGCCGTGTCTGTATGTCTGTCTGTATAGTGCCCTGCCGTGTCTGTCTGTCCCTCTAGTGCCCTGCCGTGTCTGTCTGTCTGTCCGTCCCTCTAGTGCCCTGCCATGTCTGTCTGTCTGTCTAGTGCCCTGCCGTGTCTGTCTGTCCCTCTAGTGCCCTGCCGTGTCTGTCTGTCCCTCTAGTGCCCTGCCGTGTCTGTCTGTCCCTCTAGTGCCCTGCCGTGTCTGTCTGTCTGTCCGTCCCTCTGGTGCCCTGCCGTGTCTGTCCGTCCCTCTAGTGCCCTGCCGTGTCTGTCTGTCCCTCTAGTGCCCTACCGTGTCTGTCTGTCTGTCCGTCCCTCTGGTGCCCTGCCGTGTCTGTCCGTCCCTCTAGTGCCCTGCCGTGTCTGTCTGTCCCTCTAGTGCCCTGCCGTGTCTGTCTGTCTGTCCGTCCCTCTAGTGCCCTGCCATGTCTGTCTGTCTGTCGGTCTTTCTTCCTGTCTGTCTGTCTGTGGGCCACTTCTTCGGTCCCTCTAGCTGACGGCCCTACACAAGAGAATTCTGGTATTTTATATTTCATTGTTTGTATTTCTTTGTCTACCTTATATTACACAGTCAATTACTATGACCTCTGCTTGTGCTTTTATGTGCATTTGTTTTAATATTGACTACTGGAATCTTATATTTAATTGTTTGTATTTTTGTTTTTATCTTACATAGCGGTAGTCAATTACTAAGACCGGTATTTATGTTTTTGTGTACATTTGTTATAATTTTGACTAGCGGTAAGAATTCTGAACATAATGTGTGTCTCTATGATTAAAATTAGTGTATGAGAATAATTCTAGATAAATATA
>CM064499.1:26653600-26724862 GCA_032716605.1 Paralithodes platypus
TCAAATAGAAATACGACCATTTTGGGAGTATACCACTCTAATTATCACTATGGAACAAATAGGACATAATCATTTAGTGTTATTTAAGGGAGCTCACCTCGCCTTTTTTCTCTTTCTCTCCCTCTCTCTTTGGCTTGTATCCATTCGGCCCCATTCAACCTACTGTTTTAAGACGTTTACCCCCATCCAGGTGTCAATATTTTCCTAGCGAGCGGTAGCGAGCCAGCATATATATTTATATCTCTTTGTTTTGACAGCAAGCTAAATTTGTACATTTTTCGATAGAAAAATGTCTCCGGCGAAGCCGGATTTCTCCATACAATGTTGGCTCGCTATCTGGTGCTGCCCGCCATACAACTCGTGCACTTACGTGTCTGGATGGGGATAAACGTCTTCAAAGCGATTGGCTAAATGGAGGCCGAATTGTAGCAAGGAGTCCCAACAACAAAACCAAAGGAAAAAGAGAGAAAAGGAAAGAAAGATAAAAAAAGCAGGTGCCCCTCCTTAAGTTCCTATTCATAATTAAGGTGGCAGGGGCAGGCGGCAGCGATTTTCCGGCAACGGCTTTAACGGGTGCCCCCCTATGGGGGCAGTATTAAGGGGGGATGGGCGTATTAATGGGGGGATGGGGCGATATTTATTTGCTGCATTTATGTATCTTTATTATTGATGTTAGTTTCCTGCGCTAGATCATTCATCTAAGCTTAAAAGCAAATAGCCTTCCTCCTAGACCTACGGCCGTTTCAGAGGATTAACTTTGTCACGTTTTTTCTGCAAAAAATGTCTGTCCGCCTCGGCTGAAGACGCGGTTCCTCTAAATTACAGGGGCTTGGCTATCGAGTCACTTCGCACCAGGAAAAAAATGAACACCTAATATGACCACGAAAAGATACTTATATTGACAAAGAAAAGGGGCGAAAGGTCTTAAAATTGCCAAACTTTTGGCCCGAACGTCTTAAAATCTGAATATTAAAGGGGTTAAGCATGAGGGAGAAGGGTGTCCAGAAAAACCGACCATCTCCCCTTAACTGAGCTATTACGAAGATATTGTGGTGAAATATACTGTAGTGTCAATTACGAAATCTTGTCATATTTAGTATACCCGGGGCGAGCGGGGGGGCAGGGGGGGGGTGGGGGGGGGGGGGGGGGGGGGGGGGGGGGGGGGGGGGGGGGGGGGGGGGAGGGGGGGGGGGGGGGGGGGGAGGGGGAGAATGCAGAGCAGTGTCATATATTATGTTACGGAGACAGAGGCTAGTGTCATATTTAGTGTAGCGGAGAGGCGAGCAGTGCATATGTTAGTGTCTGGTCTAGAGCGAAGGCAGTGTCATATTTAGCTGTAGTACGGAGACAGAGCAGTGTCATATTTAGTGTACGGAGACAGAGCAGTGTCATATTTAGTGTACGGAGACAGAGCAGTGTCATATTTAGTGTACGGAGACAGAGCAGCGTGTCATATTGTAAATGTCATATTTAGTGTACGGAGACAGAGCAGTGTCATATTTAGTGTACGGAGACAGAGCAGTGTCATATTTAGTGTACGGAGACAGAGCAGTGTCATATTTAGTGTACGGAGACAGAGCAGTGTCATATTTAGTGTACGGAGACAGAGCATGGTCTATTGTACGTCTGTCAGGAGCAGAGTCTATGTCGTGTACGGAGACAGAGCAGTTTCATATTTGTCCATTAACTATCGAGACATCAACAACAGAGGGATTCAATTTACCTTCAGCTGGAAAAAAGAAAAGAAAACAAAAACAGACTTAAGGGTGATGACCTGAATTTTTTCTCTTTCTTGGTTGTATCCATTCGGTCCCATTCAGCCTACTGTTTTAAGAAATTTATCCCCATCCAGGTGTCTATTATTTTCCTGGCGAGCGATAGCGAGCCATCATTCTATGGAGAAATCCGGCTTCGCCGGAGACATTTTTCTATCGAAAAATTTACAAATTTAGCCTGCTGTCTAACACATTATCCAAACTATGGTGGCTCACTATCACTTGCCAGGTATAAATCGACACCTGGACGAGTTGGAAGAGAGCAGAGTCGAAAAAGGTTTGGGGTATATATTATTTTATATGCGAGGTTAAAATCTAGTATTTGTATATGTTGTGTGTATAAGTAAAGGGATTATATATGACTAGGAGTTAAGCTGATAAATATTTTCTCTTTGTGATTCAGGGAGAATTTATTGTTTCCAAGTCACTAAAAAGGGTAGTTGGATAACTGAGTCTAGTCTATTCATTAGGCTATACAGTAGGTAGGCCAGAAATTGTGATAAGTGATAAGCAAGGAATGCGTAATCATTATCAAAGTACACTCGCTCTAACAACTATCTGTGCAATCATTGTGTGAAGCAATAGTTAGTTAACATAGGACTTCAGAGGCTATCAACCCTATTGGATTATTAAGCCAGCACACTGTAAGTCAAGAATCGCGTCAGGACTGAAGCCTCTCTGCGATAACCCCAGTCCCTTGTAAGACGCAAAAGGAGACACCGAACGATAGGCCTAATTGATGTATATCAATCAATTTAAGGCATAGGATAAGAGAAAGACTGATACTGTGGGAGAGTTCCAGATCGAGCTCAGCTGTTATTATAATAATATTTATTCAGTTAGTATTGTACAATGTTGGTACCACATATCTTACAAATATGACATGTACCAGCCTTGCATAATTCCAACTAAGGATAGCCCAATAAGGCCGTTATGCGTATTTCCATTGGGGTCCTTGTGGGATTAGGTTTGCTGGGGAAAAAGGGCAGGATAACAAAAAGTAGATACTTTACAGAAAGTATTTCTAGGGGGTTATTTTAAGATACCTTACATCCTATAGTAATAATCAGTAATCAGTAATCATTTCAGTTTGTTTTGCCTATTTCTTATGTCGTATTTAGTAGTAGACATAAGCTTGGTGCTCCCTTCTCGCAGCTGTCCGGTTCAGGTGCTCCTTCAAGCTACGTCTGAAGGAATACAGTACTCTCTTTTCACGGACTGACTGGGGTAGGTCTTTCCAGTCATTGATGGCAGTGAAGAAGAATGTTAGCTTACCCTGTCCTTGGATTCTCGGGACCGTAAAATTAAACATCCTATTTCTTGTATTATGTCCACTCCTCTCATTTGCTTTAACAAAATTACTCTTTAAATACTCTGGAGCTCTGTCATAGAATATCTTTAAGGCATTAGTGAGCCTGATTTGTTTGGCCCTGTCAGAGACATTGAGCATACCAAGTGACTGAAGTTGTTCCTGGCCAACATGCGATCTGGGTCCTAGGTTCAGCATGAACCTAACCATTTTATTTTGAGTGACCTGAAGTTTGTGCTGTGCTGATTTAGATGATGCAGAGTACCAGGATGACACAGAATAGTCAAAATGACATTGAACAAGCGCTTGGCATAGGGTCTGTTTGGTCGCCGCTGGCAAGCATCCCACCTGTTTATACAGGTATTTTATACGTTTACTCAGGATAGATTCCAAAATTGTTTCACCTGACAGAGTTGAGTCCAGTTTTAGTCCGAGATATTTCACTTGTGACACTGTTGTTATAGGAATATCATTACAGTTGACTGAGAAGCCCACAATGTCTTTCAGTTTGCGTTTTGTTCCACATAAGATGGCTTCTGTCTTGCCCAGGTGAAGAGATACCGTAGTCTATTGTCCACTAGCCAATCACTACACGATTCTAATTCTTTGGAAAGTGAAGCGGCAATACTTATTGGGTCTTTTCCTGAAACCAGAAGCACGCTGTCGTCAGCATACAGTAATAATTTACACGAGACGAGACGCTCAGTTCCATGTCATTCACATAACAGAGAAAGAGTAAGGGACCAAGGATGCTTCCCTGCGGGACCCCACAGTTAATTGGCATAGGATCAGATATATTATCATCAATTTTGACTCTTCGTGTTCTACCACTAAGATAAGATTTAAACCAGTTCACTGACCCAATGCCCATTGCTTGTAGTTTATTACATAGGATATCATGGTCTACTGTATCAGACGCTTTTTGTAGATCAAGAAGAACCATACCGGTGTAGTTACCTTTAGAAATTTCTTTACGAATGTGATCTGTTAAGTGGATGATACAGGAGTCTGTCGAGTACATGCATCTGAAACCTGATTGAAACTTATAGAATAGATAATTTTCTTTGAGGTAGTGTTCAATTTGGGTGTATTGCTCTTTCAAGGATTTTTGTTACAATACATAATATGCTAACTGGTCTGTAGTTGCCAACATCTAGTTTATTTCCTTTCTTGAATAGAGGGGTTACAATAGCTTCCTTCAGTTCAGCAAGTACAGTGTTGGTGTTAATTGACAGGTTGATGATGTGGGTTAGGGGACCTGCTATACCAATGGCTCCATCTCGTAGAAATTTGGCAGGAATTTTGTCTGGTCCTGTGCGTTTATGTACATTTAGGTTAGAGAACTCGTCAAATGTGTATTTTGGTGTAACATTTTGCAATCCAAAAGTGTTCGGGTGTATGCCTTTATCCCTGTAGAAATTTCGAAAGGTGGCCGTTGTTGTCGTGTATTTATTGAGAGGTTGCGGTAGGTTCTGTGCAAGTCTGTTTGCTATGGAGGTGAAGAAGGAGTTGAAGTAGTTTGAAATTTGTCGTTTATCGTGGCAAACCTGATCATTAATGTTGAGAGCAATATTAGTGTTAGACGAATCCCTTGCCTTGTGCTGTAGCCTGTTGTTTTTAAGTGCCTCCATAGTTTTTTGGGGTTATTCTGATATTACTCTGCCTTACTGTGGAAATAATTAGATTTCGCTGATTTAATTTTCCTGCTTAGGTTATTCCTAGCCCTGTTGAACTTATGTTTCAGACCTTGATCCTGTCTATGTTTCACTAGCCTTTTTAATAGACTGTCTCTATGTTCCAGATGGTGTAGTATGTCATTATTGATCCATGGGTCTGACCTTGCTTTAATTCGTATGTCTTTCAGAGGGGCTATTTCGTCTAGGATGTTTGTGATGATGGTTCTGAAGCCAACCCATGCGTCATTAACGTTTGTATTTCCAAACACTGGAGACCAATCTGTTGAATAGAAGAAAGATTGAGAATAACGTTCCACTCTTGAGTTGGACGATTTCTATAGTAAAATATATAATTGGTATGAATTACGTCATTTAGGGTCGAGAAAGCGTCGTTTCCCACTGACAAAAAGGTGTAAATTGTTATACAATGTTATAATAGTTCATTCAAAATAAAATAAAATAAAATCCATTATGACTATTTTCGTGTGAAATTAAACAAAATATCTCAAAAATGTTGGTATTGTATCGAAAATATATACAAATTTGACTAGAAGCTCGCATTTCAGAAGATAAATTATCCTTAGATTGTATTGAATCTGCGTTCACCCAACTAGGACTCGGCTATCCAACTACCCTTGTTAGTGACTTGGAAACAATAAATTCTCCCTGAATCACAAACAGAAAATATTTATCAGCTTAACTCCTAGTCATATATAATCCCTTTACTTATACACACAACATATACAAATACTAGATTTGAACCTCGCATATAAAATAATATATACCCCAAACCTTTTTCGACTCGGCTCTTTTCCAACGCGGACTCGGACTACCTCTTAAAACAGTAGGCTGAATGGGGCCGAATGGATACAACCCAGAGAGAGAAAAAGCAAGTTAAAGTAATAAACCTCTTCACTCTTCCACACCGTCAACCATTAAGGGTAAGGATAAGGTATGAATATATACAAACACCATGTGAGGAGGAGCACTTTATTGACAACGTTCCGCATAGAGTTTCATCCGGCCATGGTCAATAAAGTGATTTTAAGTGCTCCTCCTCGTACGGTGTTTATATCCATTCTGTCCACTTTGCTTAGTTTATGTTTATTAAGGGCAAAGGGTCAGTTTTTCTGGACACCATTCTCCCTCATGCTTAGCCCCTTTAGTTTTCAGATATTAAGACGTTCAGCTCATTAGTTTGGAATGCTTAAGACCTTTCGTCCCCCCCCTTTTTTTGGTCAATATTAAGACTGCGTGTCATTTCCTGGCGAGCGATAGCGATCCTGTAATTTAGGAGAAATCGGCCTTTGGCCGGGACATTTTTATACCGAAAAAAATGTACATATACAGTATATCTTGCAGGGGGATCCTTTTTTTTTTTTTTTTTTTTTTAAGTTTGATGGAGGCCTAGGGCGGAAACTAGAAACATTAAAAAAAAAAAAAAAAAAAAAAATCGACCAAAAAGTGAACCATCCTCTCTCAATGAAATGGTTAATTAAAGTGTCTGAATTAATATATCCTTTATAATGGTGTGTTGGTGACTATGCTTTATATACTGTATATATATAACTGTATCCCGGTTAATTATCGTCTATTCCAAGCACTCCCTCCTCCTCCTCTGCTTCCTGCCTGTTAACGTCTCTTGACCCTGCCCACACACACACACACTCACTCACTCTCTTACACACACACCCACACCCACACCCACACCCTCTCACTCTTTCACTTTCTAACACATATACTATATATATATATATATATATATATATATATATATATATATATATATATATATATATATATATATATATATATATATACGGATATATATATATACCGGTATATATATTTCACTCTCCCTCTCTCTCTATCTATCCATGTATCTAAATTGTGACACATTTTCAACCTTCGCACTGATGAAACGAATCCCAGAAATATATATACCAGGTAACCGATTTATAAGGAGATTCGATGCAGCCTGAAATAGCTTGGAATACGTAACGACAGCATTAACGATCACTACCGTACCTAGAGATTCTATAGTGACAGAGATCGGCCAACCCTCCGCCATACTGGTACTACGGGTGATATTGTCTTCCCTTTACACTCAAATAACTCCATACCTACAACAAACACTCAGGAATACTGGTAGCCGGCAGGGGATATATATATATATATATATATATATATATATATATATATATATATATATATACCCGGTACTGTATATATATAGGCCTATATATATATTTGTTTTCTTCTATGTGAGTGAGTGACACAAAAGGCAGAACTGCCTGTAGCGAGTGCCTCCCACAGAGTTGAAAGAGTGACAGAGCCAAAATCAAGAGACGTTCGAGCCAAAATGCCTGGACACACGGAGTTTGAAGCAATTTAAGTCATAGGAAGAGGGAAAGACTGATTCTGGAAGAGAGTTCCTGAACTCAGCTGTTGAATAGAAAAAAAGATTGAGAATAACGTTTCAGTCTTGGGTTGAAAGGCTGCACAAAGTAGTGGTGGGATTGTGTTGCAAGACAGGTGCTACGTGCTTTACGAAGAGGGGGTGTTATACATTGAGAGAGCTCTGAGGAACACTGACCATTATAATAGCGGTAGAATAGCGAGAGAGATGCAACATTGCGACGGAGAGAGAGCGACTGCAGAGAATTGGTGAGTGGGCGTGAGTTAATGAGACGGAAGGCCTTCATTTCCACTTTGTCTAGAAGTGCTGTGCGAAAGGATCCTCCCCACATGTGTGAACAATACTCAATACATGGACACACTGTGTCCCTATACAGAACAAGAAGCTGTGCAGGGGTAAAGAACCCCCGGAGGCGGTTTAGTAGACCCAGCTTCTGGAAAGCTGTTTTAGCACGAGTGGTAATATGATCTTTCCAAGAGAGATCAAAAGTAAAAGAGACACCGAGAATATTAAAAGAAGATGAAGGGTTAATATGTGTGTTGTTGAAGAGTAGGTCATAGTTTTCTAGAAGGGGGCGACGAGTAGACAGATGGAGAAATTGAGGTTTGGCAGCATTGAAAGTAACAAGGTTTTCTCTGCCCCAAATAGAGATAGTAGAGAGATCAGAAGATAGGTGTTTTATGGCATCCTTACGTGAGTTTTGGAGTTCCTGCTGTGAATGTTGTTTTTGGGAGGCTAGTTGAATAGTGTAATGTAGAATCGTCAGCATATGAGTGAATGGGGCTGGAGTTTGGTCTTTGGATATACAGTACATTCTACATGATCAAAAATATGATATAGCCTCGTTGTTGGATAATTGAGGCACCAAAATGTCGGCCAAAGAAAAATATTGCCACTCTCCTTTCCTGTAGGATCTCGACTTCACCCTATCTCTTTATTATTATTATTATTATTATTATTACCGGTATATATATATATATATATATATATATATACTGTATATATATATATATATATATATATATATATATATATATATATATCAGCAATACTCTTGTCCTTAGGAAAGCGTAAGCGAATAATGAGCAGCAAAACCAACGCTGTGACGAACATCTTTATTGGGCAACGTTTCGACCCCATACAGAGAGTCATTTTCAAGCCTAAAAAGACTCCTCCATTCCACTACTATGTTATTAATGGTATGTTTTGTTTTTGTATTTTTGTGTTCTCTCTTAGTTTGCATGTATTTGTGTGTCAATTAGTTAGGATTATTAGGTTTAGTTCCAGTATTAGTTACTAAAGCTATTGTATATTATATCAAATGTGAACCTTAGATATTAATAGTTTGTTTTTACTTCATTTTAAGCTTGAAAATGACTCTGTATGGGGTCGAAACGTTGCCCAATAAAGATGTTCGTCACAGCGTTGGTTTTGCTGCTCATTATATATATATATATATATATATATATATATATATATATATATATATATATACCGTATATATATATACAGTATATAATATTATATTTTGTTTTGCTTACATTTCTACCTGTCTGTCTGTCCTAATTCCTACATCTTCCCGTTCTCTGTCTACACTGTCTGCCCGTCCTATTGCTTTGATCCGTCTCTCTGCTCTGTCTGTCTACCCTTTCTGCCTTTCTTCTCGGTCAGCCTTTCTACCTATGCCGAGTCTACCCTACCTGTGTGTCATACCCTTCCTACCTTTTTAACTACTATTTATTTCAATTTTCTGTCTTCTTTCTACGTTCTATTAATGTTCTAGTTTCCTCCCTTCTTTCTATCTGCATGTTGTGTCTTATTTCCTGCCCCGTTGCCCTGTTCTCCCGATCTTTAAACCTTCTCTGCCTGTTTTGTCCGCCTGCCTGCCTGTCTACCTAAACTATGAACACCCAAACTGCGTACCTCACCTCTATGTCCTGCCTCTCTGTTCTTACCTTCAATATCTGCTCTATATTTGGCCTACCTGCCTTTGTCCTTCCTGCCTGCCTGTTCTGTATGTCCTACCTGCCTTTGTCCTTCATGCCTGCCTGTTATGTATGTCCTACCTGCCTTTTTCCTGCCTGTCTGTCTGTCTGTTCTGTATGACCTACCTGCCTTTGTCCTTCCTGCCTGTCCTAGTTAGCTCTACCCATCGTCACTGCCTGCTTTATGTTTGCCTTACCTGCCTTAGTCCTTCCTGTGTTACCTTCCTGCCTGTCCTAGTTAGCTCTACCCTCCGTTAAGGGGGAGGGGTTGATTTTTTGGGGTCGATTAGTTCATATATTTATTATTGTTTTAGTTTCCTCCCTAGACCTCCGTTAAACGTAAGAAAACATCCATTAGATCCTCCTAGATTAATTTGTAAATTTGTCAGGCTCACTATCGTATGCCAGGGACAAAATCGACACATAAATAGCACGAAAGGTCTAAATATTGACAATGAAATGGGGCGAATGGTCTTAAAAATCGACAAACTAATGGAGCAAACATCTTAACATCTGAAAACTAATGGGGCTAAACATGAGGAAGAAGGGGGGGGGGGGGGGGGCAGAAAAAAACATCTCTCCCTAATGCCTGCTCTATTTTTGCCCTACCTGCTTGCTACCTACCTAGGTAGAACCCTTCCTGCTTCCTCGCTTTACCCTACCTGTCTGCTTGAATTTTTTGTTCTGCCTACTTGTTCCTTCCCTACTTTCTCTTTGTTTGTTTAACCTGCCGCTATCCTTCCTGCCTTATTTGCTTTTATCCTGCCTGCTTAAGCCCTCCCTGCCTGTCTGGTATGTTCCCTGATCTTCCTCTACCCTGCTGAACCCTGCCTGCCTGATCTGTGTTTTCCTACCTACCTAAACCCTACTTGACTGTTCCCTCTCTGCCTGCCTACCCTGTGTTTGCCCTACCTACCTGTCCCCTGCCTGTGCCCTCCTTGCCTGCTTGCCCTGCGTTCGCCCTACGTACCTATACCCTGCCTGCCTGTCCTATATTTGTCCTACCTACCGGTACCTAAAACCTACTTGCCCGTTCCCTCTCTGCCTGCCTGTTCCCTCTCTGCCTGCCTGTTCCCTCCTTGCCTGCCTGCCTGCCCTGTGTTTGCCCTACCTGCCTGTCCCCTCTCTGGCTGACTAACCTCCCTGCCTGTACCCTCTTTGCCTGCCTGCCCTGTGTTTGCCCTACCTGCCTGTGCCCTGCCTGGTGCCGGGGGCGGGCAGGTCGGGCGTATCAAGGGTAATGATGTAGATTGGCTGAGAGTCGCATCCACCATCTGGCCCGCTGTTGTGGGACGCCCGGGGCACCTCCTCCACCACCACCACTCTCTGCTAGCTTCACTTGCTCAACACCTTCCTCCTCTCTCCTCCCTCTACCCTTCTCTTGCTCTTTATCTGGCCCCTCTTTCCCTTCCTCATTATCTTGCTCTTATTCTCTCCCTCTTCCTCATTCTCTTGCTCATATTCTATACACTCTCCCTCTTTTTTCTCTTGCTTTCATATTATTATCTCCCCCCTCCCTCTCCCCTTCTTTTGCTCTTATTCTGTCCCCTCTTACCCTTCCTCATTATCTTGCTCTTATTCTCTCCCCTCTTCCCCTTCCTCTTTCTTTTGCTCTTAGTCTCTCGCCTCTTCCTCATTATCTTGCTCTTATCTCCCCTCTCCCTCTCTCATTATCTTACTCTTATTCTCTCCCTCTCTCATTATCTTGCTCTTATTCTCTCCCTATCTCGTTCTCTTGCTCTTATTATCTCCCTATCTCGTTCTCTTGCTCTTATTCTCTCCCCTCTCCCTCTCTTGCTCTTATTCTCTCCCTCTTCCTCATTATCTTGCTCTTATTCTCTTCCTATCTCGTTCTCTTGCTCTTATTCTCTCCCCTCTCCCTCTCTTGCTCTTATTCTCTCCCCTCTCCCTCTCTCATTATCTTGTTCTTATTTTCTCCCCTCTCTCGTTCTCTTGCTCTTTTTCTCTCTCCCTCCCGCTCTCGTTGTCTTGCTCTTATCCTTTTCTCCTTTCTTATTTTTTTCCTCTCCCTCTCATTCTCTGCCTTTCACTCATTCTCTTTCTTCCCTCTCAACAAATACTTCACCAATCGAATCACACTAGTGGAAATGGTTGCAAGATCGTTGGAAAGCCTTTTGACTCACTTGACGCAAAGCATATATTTTTTCAATCGAGTGGTAAGCTTGTGGAATGGACTACCTTGACATTTTATTGAATGCTGTACTGTTCAATCGTTTATAAAGTAACTTGATAAATATATCGATCTTTACCCCAAATTTACTGCTTTTAACAAATGAATAGCCTCCCAACATTTATATTTCTCTTCCATATTGACTAGGTATTTTTTTTGTTTTATGTGATTGAGAGAGGCAAAAGACAGAACTGCCTATAGCGAGTGCCTCCCCCATAGTTGAAAGAGTGACAGGGCCAAAATCAAGTGATGTTCGAGCCAAAATGCCTGGACACACGGAGTTTGAAGCAATTTAAGTCATAGGGAGAGGGAAAGACTGATTCTGGGAGAGAGTTCCAGAGCTCAGCTGTTGAGTAGAAGAAAGTTTGAGAGTAACGTTTCACTCTTGGGTTGGAGAGTTGCACAGAGTAGGGGTGGGATTGAGTTGCAAGACGGGTACAAGCAACCTCGTAAGGACCAATAGATCTGTTGTTGATTGTATTTCTTTGTGTACTCTCTCTATCTCTCTCTCTCGCTCTCATGCTCTACCTTTCCCTCACCTCCCCCCCCTCCCCCTCCCCCTCCCCCCCCCCTCTCTCTCAAGTCATATCATTTGCTAAACCAACACTCATTAACTTTGCATTCGAGATCTGCGGTGTGTCTACATAATATTTTCCTCTGCACAAATAGTATGCATTTATATTTAACAAAATAATCCAAGTGACTACCAAATCAACTTATAAACATGATCGTATAGTGCTTATATATTTTGTTAATGATTTGTTTGTAAGCTAAAGGTAAACCATGTCATATATACAGTATTAAGGGGAGATAGCCACTTGAGGGACTTTTTTCTTGACCCCTTTCTCCCTCATGTCTAGCCCCATTGCTTTTGAGATTTTAAGACGTTTGCCCCATTAGTTTAGCGATTTTATGAACTTTCGCCCCATTTATGTCACTTTTAAGACCTTTCGTGCCATTTAGGTGTCGATATATTCCTGGCGAGCGATAGCGAGCCTGTAATTTAAGAGCAACCGGCCTTCGGCCGGGACATTTTTATACCGAAAAATGTACAAATTTATCTTGAAAGTGGGTCAAGGGGGTGAAATTTTAAGATTGCTGGAGGAGTAGGAAACAAACTAAAAACCTCCCCTTAAGCTTATCAGTATTGGGGAACGCATGTTTTCCTTTTATTGTGGCTATATTTAGACGACTATATTCATCTTAGGAAGGAATTTTGGAAGTCAGAGGGTCAATTAGGATATTTTTTACTCCTTTGATTCCTGGATATCCTTCCTAAGCTACATGCAATCATTAAATAATAGCCAGATTAGAATGAAAATAAATACAAATAAAATCGTCTTAAAAAAAAAAAAAACACAGTACAGTTAACCATGAAATCAGGAGGCCTATTAGCTAAGTTTGTATGCAGGTGTAATGTTTCACTTTGTACACAATAAACACGTCATTCCAACTCCTAGCTCCCTCACTCTGTTGCTATCTATCATTCTCTCTCTCTCTCTCTCTCTCTCTCTCTCTCTCTCTCTCTCACCCTTGAATGTTGGTGATGAATTCAGTAACAGCGACCATCGTACGATAACTTTCACTTTAAAGTTTACTAGTAACGAATCAAATAGCAGCATTGAGAAAGTCCCTAATTTCAAGAAAGCAAATGTTCATAAACTTAAATCAAAGCTTAGAGAAACTGACTGAAGCTTTCTGACTAACAATAACGACATAAATACATCTTGGGAGTGTCTCACAACCACTTACCTTAAGGCAGTGCAAGACTGCATACCTTCGAAAATACGGCGTCCAGGCCATAATGATAAGCCCAAATGGTGGAATAAAGATATTTCAGACTGCTTGCTAAAAAATTTGCTAATGATAGATTAAAATCTTCACAAAATGACGAAGAACGGGTGAAATTTGTAGAGCTACGACGCAAAGCCAAAAAGTTAATTAAGCAAAGTAAAAAGACCCTGGAGTTACATGTTGCGAATCAAAGTAAAACAAACCCGAAAGAATTCTATAGTTATATCAGAAAGAAAAAAGTAGTTACTTCAACTGTTGGACCGTTAGTCGATGAAAATGGAGAATACACCAAAGACGAAGTACAAATGAGTAATGCCCTCAATATCTTCTTTGCATCAGTTTTACAACCGAAGACCTCAGTGATATCCCTACACCATCGCCGATTCAGATTGATAATTCAGATGTTCTAAGCAATATCACCGTTACAGAGAGAGAAGTATTGAATTGTTTAGATAAACTCAAGGTAAATAAAACGCCTGGACCTGATACAATCTCGCCTAGAGTTCTAAAGGAAGCTAAGGATGAGCTCTCCAAACCACTGACATTGCTATTCAATGAATCCTTGCAGTCTGGGACTATGCCTGATCAGTGGAAGCTAGCCAACGTAACACCGATATTCAAAAAAGGCAGCAAATCCCTACCCAGTAACTATCGTCCAATTAGCTTAACCTCAATTGTATGTAAAATGCTAGAAACGGTCATAAGAGACAGACTCGTAAATCACTTAGAGGCAAATAACTTACTTAAAGATACTCAACACGGCTTTCGTAAAAAACGTTCCTGTTTAACAAACCTCTTAGACTTCTTCCACGATATCCTCAACCTCTACGATGAGATAAAAGCTGTAGATATTATATACCTTGATTTTCAAAAGGCCTTTGACAAAGTTCCCCACAAACGTTTACTGCTAAAACTAAAAGCGCATGGAATACAAGACGGTGTGTTGAAATGGATAGAAAATTGGCTCAGCAACAGAAAGCAAAGGGTAGTCATAAACGGTAAGGCATCTAAATGGACCAATGTAAGTAGCGGGGTACCCCAGGGATCGGTACTAGGACCAATTCTCTTTCTAATTTACATCACCGACATAGATGAGGGTCTCACCTGTACAATCTGAAAATTTGCTGACGATACAAAAATTGCAAATAGCGTACTCTCAAAGGAACAAGTTGACGATATGCAACACAATCTAGATAAATTGTCATGTTGGGCCCAAATTTGGCAAATGAGTTTCAATGCGGATAAATGTAAAGTACTACATATCGGATACCTAAATGAGAAAGCAAACTATTCGATGAATGGCACTCAGCTTAAGAATGTAAACAGAGAAACCGATATGGGAGTAACAATATCGAGTAACCTAAAACCGAGTCAACAATGTTCAGAAGTTGTTAAGAAGGCAAACAAAATAATTGGCTTTATAGGCAGGTCATTTGAGCATAAATCCAAAGAAGTTATCCTAACCCTTTACAATTCCTTAGTCCGCCCTCTTCTGGAATACTGCGTTCAAACCTGGTGTCCTTATTACCAAAAAGATATAAACAAGCTAGAACGAGTTCAACGTAGAGTTACCAAAATGATACCTAGCCTAAAGAACAAACCATACGAAGAGCGTCTTAGAGAATTAAATCTATTTCCTTTAACCCAGCGCAGATTAAGAGGTGACTTAATTCAAGTGTTCAAAATCATCAAAGGCATCGACAATATGAACTGTAGTAAGTACTTCACTATCGACCAATCTAATTACACACGGGGAAACGGTTGCAAAATTATTGGTAAATCTTTTAACTCACACGAATCTAAGAATTTCTTCTTCAATCGAGTTGTCAACTTGTGGAATGGGCTTCCCCGAGACGTTATAGACTGCAGCACCGTTGATTCATTTAAACTCCGCCTAGACAAATCTCTCGCATCAAACCCGCGACTGACTGCGTTTGTAAATGAATAACTTTTTTTATCCCCCCTCAGTTACTAACCCATCTGTCCCCTACTAACTTCCTAATCCTGCCACGGACATTAGTTCCAGGGCAGTAGTTCCCTTTCCAATGTTCCCTTGCCCACTCTAAACCACTGTTTGGACACTTGATCCTCAGTGTTTTGGAGGATAAGCAGCCTAGAAGGGTCACTAGACCTGTTGTTGCTTGATTTCCTTTGTACTCCTTTGTACCCTCTCTCTCATTCTCTCTCTCTCCATACTCTACCCTCATATCCCATTTTCTCTCCACCATTCCCCCATCTCCCCTCCCATTAGTCTCCCCATTATATATTCCTCTTCCTCCATGCTCTCTTTCTCTGCTCCCATTCTCTCTCCTTAGTCTATTACTCTACCTTCCCCCACTCCCTTCCCCATTTTCTCTCCACCCTTCCCTATCTCCCCCTCCCATTATCTTCCCCATTTTATATCCCTCTTTTCCTCCGTTTTCTACCCAACTCCATATTATCTTCTCCTTTCCCATTTTCCTTTCCTGTCCTCCCATCTCCCATTCACTCTTTTATTTCCTCCATGATCCTCTTTCCTACCCCCCCCCCCTCCCCCCACAGCATTTTCCTCTCTTTTCCTTGTGGTCCTCCACCATTTTTGTCGTGCTGTCCGTATCATTACTCGCACGGAGATAATTATGATGATGTTAAGGGGTGAGGGGCGTATATATTTTAAGGGGTGAGGGGCGTATATATTTTAAGGGGTGAGGGGCGTATATATTTTAAGGGGTGAGGGGCGTATATATTTTAAGGGCTGAGGGGCGTATATAATTATTTTAAGGGGTGAGGGGCGTATATATTTTAAGGGGTGAGGGGCGTATATATTTTAAGGGATGAGGGGCGTATATATTTTAAGGGGTGAGGGGCGTATATATTTTAAGGGCTGAGCGGCGTATATATTTAAGGGGTGAGGGGCGTATATATTTTAAGGGGTGAGGGGCGTATATATTTTAAGTGGTGAGGGGCGTATATATTTTAAGGGGTGAGGGGCGTATATATTTCCTCATTTGTGTCTTTTTATATATATATTTTTTTTTAGTTTCCTCCCTAGACCTCCATCAAGCATATAACCCCCCCCCCCCCTAAACCCTCCTTCAGGGAAAATTTTGTACACTTTTCGATAGAAAAAAATTCCGGCCGAAGGCCGGTTCGTCTTAATTTACAGGCTCGCTATCGTTCGCCAGGAAAATATCTACCCCTAAAATGACACGAAAAGTCTTAATATCGAAAAAGAAATGAGTCGAAAGATCTTAAAAACGCCAAACTAATGGGACTAAACACGAGGAAGAAGGGAGACTAGAAAAACAACCCACATCCCCTTAATTTCTGTCATTTACCTCTTTTCCACACCTTGACCTGGTATATCTCGCTTGTTTATCTGCTTTCCTATTCTTCCAACTCCTTTAATATTACTTCCTCTTCTTCGTCTTCGTTTTTTTTCTTCTTCTATCCCTCCACCTTCTTCTTTTCCTCCTCTTACTTTTTCTCCTTCTCGTTCTCTTCCTCTTTTCTGCATCATCAGCATCATCATCATAATTATTATTTTCTTCATCGTTTTCTTCTTCTCCTCCTCCTCCTCATTCCTTCCCCTCCTCCTCATTCCTTCCCCTCCTCCTCATTCCTTCCCCTCCTCCTCCTCCTCCTCCTTACCCTCTTGCTCCTCCTCCTCTTCCTCCTCCTTACCCTCTTCTTCTTCCTCCTCCTCCTCCTCCTCATTCCCACGCAACAACTCCCGTTTGGCCACACCCTCAGAATTTAATAGGTCTTTAAGTTCACCAAGTCCCCCCCCAGTACACCTCCCCCAGTCCCGGTATACCCTCAGTACCATTCCACCCCATAGTCCCAGTACACCCTCACTCTCAGTACATCCCACTAGTCTCAGTACACCCCTCAATCCCAGTACACCACCATCAGTTCTAGTACACCACCAGTAGTCCCAGTACACCACCAGCAGTCCCAGTACACCACCAGCATTCCTAGTACACCCCCCAGTACCAGGACAATCCCAATCTCAGTACACTGACACCAGTCCCAGTACACCATCCCCAGCCACAGTACACCCCATACCCAGTACACCCACAGTCCCAGTACACCCCCATTCCCAGTGCACCACCACCAGTCCCAGTACACCCTCAACAGTCCCAGTACACCCCCACCAGTCCAAGTACACCACCACCAGTCCCATTACACCACCAACAGTCCCAGTACACCACCACCGGTCCCAGTACACCACAACCAATTTCAGTACACCACCACCAGTCCCAGTACACCACCACCAGTCCCAGTACACCACCACCAGTTTCAGTACACCACCACAAGTCCCAGTACACCACCACAAGTCCCAGTACACCACCACCAGTCCCAGTGCACCACCAACAGTCCCAGTACACCACCACCAGTACCAGTACACCACCACCAGTCCCAGTACACCACCACCAGTGTCAGTACACCACCACCAGTCCCAGTACACCACCACCAGTCCCAGTACACCACCACCAGTCCCAGTACACCACCACCAGTCCCAGTACACCACCACCAGTCCCAGTACACCACCACCAGTCCCATTACACCACCACCAGTCCCAGTACACTACCACCAGTCCCAGTACACCACAACCAGTTTCAGTACACCACCACCAGTCCCAGTACACCACCACCAGTCCCATTACACCACCACAAGTCCCAGTACACCCCACCAGTTCCAGTACACTCCCCCACAATACAGGTTCAGTACTAATATCACCCATACCGTCATCTGGTTATATGGTATAGCTAACTAATGTAATAAGCAGAAAAGATACATTTTAAGGGGGGAAGGTAGTTGCTTTTCTGGACTCCCTTCTCCCTCATGTTATATTTTGTTTTTATTTTAAGAAGTTTGTTCCATTAGTTTGGAGATTGTAAGATCTTTCACCCCATATCTTTGTCAATATTAGGACCTTGCGTACCATTTAGGTGTCGATTTGTTTTCCTGGAGAGCGATAGAGGGCCTATGATTTTAGGAGGAACCGGCCTTACAAATTTATCTAGGGGGTGTTTCTTTAAGGTGGTCTGTCGAGAAAACTAAACTATAAATTAATTAATAAACAAATAAATAGACCAAATATTTAGCCTACCCCTTAATACACTCTCCATTACACCTCATAATCCACTCAGTTAACCTCGATCATAATACAATACCTAGTACACCCAATCTATTATACACTACCTAACACACCTCGTTCCCAATACACTACCTAATACACCCCTCATCCCCAATACACTACCTAATACACCTCATTCCCAATACACTACCTAATACACCTCATCCCCAATACACTACCTAATACACCTCGTTCCCAATACACTACCTAATACACCCCTCATCCTCAATACACTACCAAATACACCTCATCCCCATTACACTACCTAATACACCTCATCCCCAATACACTACCTAATACACCTCGTTCCCAATACACTACCTAATACACCCCTCATCCCCAATACACTACCTAATACACCTCATCCCCAATACACTACCTAATACATCTCATCCCCAATACACTACCTAATACACCTCATCCCCAATACACTACCTAATACTCCCCCTCATCCCCAATACACTATCTAATACACCACATCCCCAATACACTACCCAATACACCTCATCCCCAAATACACTACCTAATACACCTCATTCCCAATACACTACCTAATACACCTCATCCCCAATACACTACCTAATACACCTCATCCCCAATACACTACCCAATACACCTCATCCCCAATACACTACCTAATACACCTCATCCCCAATACACTACCCAATACACCTCATCCCCAATACACTACCTAATACACTTCACCCCCAATACACTACCCAATACACCCCTCATCCCCAATACACTACCCAATGCACCTCATCCCCAATACACTACCTAATACACCTCATCCCCAATACACTACCTAATACACCTCATCCCCAATACACTACCTAATACACCTCATCCCCAATACACTACCCAATACACCTCATCCCCAATACACTACCTAATACACCTCATCCCCAATACACTACCCAATACACCTCATCCCCAATACACTACCTAATACACTTCATCCCCAATACACTACCCAATACACCTCATCCCCAATACACTACCTAATACACCTCATCCCCAATATACTACCCAATACACTTCATCCCCAATACACTACCTAATACACCTTATCCCCAATACACTACCTAATACACCTCATCCCCAATACACTACCCAATACACCTCATCCCCAATACACTACCTAATACACCTCATCCCCAATACACTACCTAATACACCTCATCCCCAATACACTACCTAATACACCTCATCCCCAATACACTACCTAATACACCTCATCCCCAATACACTACCTAATACACCTCATCCCCAATACACTACCCAATACACCTCATCCCCAATACACTACCTAATACACTTCATCCCCAATACAACCCTCATCCCCAATACACTACCCAATACACCTCATCACCAATACACTACCTAATACACCTTATCCCCAATATACTACCCAATACACTTCATCCCCAATACACTACCCAATACACCTCATCCCCAATACACTACCTAATACACCTCATCCCGAATACACTACCTAATACACCTCATCCCCAATACACTACCTAATACACCTCATCCCCAATACACTACCCAATACACCTCATCCCCAATACACTACCTAATACACTTCATCCCCAATACACTACCCAATACACCCCTCATCCCCAATACACTACCCAATACACCTCATCCCCAATACACTACATAATACACCTCATCCCCAATATACTTCCCAATACACTTCATCCCCAATACACTACCTAATACACCTCATCCCTAATACACTACCCAATACACCTCATCCCCAATACACTACCCAATACACCTCATCCCCAAATACACTACCTAATACACATAATCCCCAATACACTACCCAATACACCTCATCCCCAATACACTACCCAATACACTTTATACCCAATACACTACCCAATACACCTCATCCCCAATACAATACCTAATACACCTCATCCCCAATACACTACCCAATACACCTCATCCCCAATACACTACCTAATACACCTCATCCCCAATACACTACCCAATACACCTCATCCCCAATACACTACCCAATACACCTCATCCCCAATACACTACCTAATACACTTCATCCCCAATACACTACCCAATACACTACCCAATACACCCCTCATCCCCAATACACTACCTAATACACCTCATCCCCAATACACTACCTAATACACCTCATCCCCAATACACTACCTAATACACCTCATCCCCAATACACTACCTAATACACCTCATCCCCAATACACTACCTAATACACCTCATCCCCAATACACTACCTAATACACTTCATCCCCAATATAATACCTAATACACCTCATCCCCAATACACTACCTAATACACCTCATCCCTAATACACTACCTAATACACCTCATCCCCAATACACTACCTAATACACCTCATCCCCAATACACTACCTAATACACCTCATCCCCAATACACTATCCAATACACTTCATCCCCAATACACTACCTAATACACTTCATCCCCAATACCCTACCCAATACACCCCTAATCCCCAATACACTACCCAATACACCTCATCCCCAAAACACTACCTAATACACCTCATCCCCAATATACTACCCAATACACTTCATCCCCAATACACTACCCAATACACCTCATCCCCAATACACTACCTAATACACCTCATCCCTAATACATTACCTAATACACCTCATCCCCAATACACTACCTAATACACCTCACCCCCAATACACTACCCAATACACCTCATCCCCAATACACTACCCAATACACCTCATCCCCAATACACTACCTAATACACCTCATCCCTAATACATTACCTAATACACCTCATCCCCAATACACTACCTAATACACCTCATCCCTAATACACTACCTAATACACCTCATCCCCAATACACTACCCAATACACCTCATCCCCAATACACTACCTAATTCACTTCATCCCAAATACACTACCTAATACACCTCATTCCCAATACACTACCTAATACACCTCATCCCCAATACACTACCTAATACACCTCATCCCCAATACACTACCTAATACACCTCATCCCCAATACACTACCTAATACACCTCATCCCCAATACACTACCTAATACACCTCATCCCCAATACACTACCCAATACACCTCATCCCCAATACACTACCCAATACACCTCATCCCCACTACACTACCTAATACACCTCATCCCCAATACACTACCCAATACACCTCATCCCCAATACACTACCCAATACACCTCATCCCCAATACACTACCCAATACACCTCACCCCAATACACTACCTAATACACATCATCCCCAATACACTACCCAATACACCTCATCCCCAATACACTACCCAATACACCTCATCCCCAATACACTACCCAATACACCTCATCCCCAATACACTACCCAATACACCTCATCCCCAATACACTACCTAATACACCTCATCCCCAATACACTACCTAATACACCTCATCCCCAATACACTACCTAATACACCTCATCCCCAATACACTACCCAATACACCTCATCCCCAATACACTACCTAATACACCTCATCCCCAATACACTACCTAATACACCTCATCCCCAATACACTACCTAATACACCTCATCCCCAATACACTACCTAATACACCTCATCCCCAATACACTCCCAATACACCTCATCCCCAATACACTACCCAATACACCTCATCCCCAATACACTACCTAATACACCTCATCCCCAATACACCTCACCCCCAATACACTACCCAATACACCTCATCCCCAATACACTACCCAATACACCTCATCCCCAATACACTACCCAATACACCTCATCCCCAATACACCTCACCCCCAATACACTACCCAATACACCTCATCCCCAATACACTACCCAATACACCTCATCCCCAATACACTACCTAATACACCTCATCCCCAATACACCTCATCCCCAATACACTACCCAATACACCTCATCCCCAATACACTACCCAATACACCTCACCCCAATACACTACCTAATACACATCATCCCCAATACACTACCCAATACACCTCATCCCCAATACACTCCCCCAATACACTTCCCAATACACCTCATCCCCAATACACTACCCAATACACCTCATCCCCAATACACTACCCAATACACCTCATCCCCAATACACTACCTAATACACCTCATCCCCAATACACTACCTAATACACCTCATCCCCAATACACTACCTAATACACCTCATCCCCAATACACTACCCAATACACCTCATCCCCAATACACTACCCAATACACTACCTAATACACCTCATCCCCAATACACCTCATCCCCAATACACTACCTAATACACCTCATCCCCAATACACTACCTAATACACCTCATTCCCAATACAGTACCCAATACACTACCTAATACACCTCATCCCCAATACACTACCTAATACACCTCATCCCCAATACACTACCTAATACACCTCATCCCCAATACACTACCTAATAGACCTCATCCCTAATAAACTACCCAATACACCTCATCCCCAATACACTACCTAATACACCTCATCCCCAATACACTACCTAATACACCTCATCCCCAATACACTACCCAATACACTTCATACCCAATACACTACCTAATACACCTCACCCCCAATACACTACCTAATACACCTCTTCCCCAATACACTACCTAATACACCTCATCCCCAATACACTACCTAATACACCTCATCCCCAATACACTACCTAATACACCTCATCCCCAATACACTACCTAATACACTTCATTCCCAATACACTACCTAATACACCTCATCCCCAATACACTACCTAATACACTTCATACCCAATACACTACCTAATACACCTCATCCCCAATACACTACCCAATACACCTCATACCCAATACACTACCTAATACACCTCATCCCCAATACACTACCTAATACACCTCATCCCCAATACACTACCCAATACACTACCTAATACACTTCATACCCAATACACTACCTAATACACCTCACCCCCAATACACTATCTAATACACCTCTTCCCCAATACACTACCTAATACACCTCATCCCCAATACACTACCTAATACACCTCATACCCAATACACTACCTAATACACCTCATCCCCAATACACTACCTAATACACTTCATACCCAATACACTACCTACTACACCTCATCCCCAATACACTACCTACTACACCTCATCCCCAATACACTACCCAATACACCTCATCCCCAATACACTAACCAATACACCTCATCCCCAATACACTACCTAATACACTTCATACCCAATACACTACCTAATACACCTCATCCCCAATACACTACCCAATGCACCTCATCCCCAATACACTACCTAATACACTTCATACCCAATACACTACCTAATACACCTCATCCCCAATACACTACCCAATACACCTCATCCCCAATACACTACCCAATACACCTCATCCCCAATACACTACCCAATACACCTCATCCCCAATACACTACCTAATACACTTCATACCCAATACACTACCTAATACACCTCATCCCCAATACACTACCCAATGCACCTCATCCCCAATACACTACCTAATACACTTCATCCCCAATACACTACCTAATACACCTCATCCCCAGTACATCTCCACTAACCCTTCCACCAGTAAAACCTTCTTGCTTGCCTTAGAAGCAAGCAGCGTGGCATGGCGGGGCTCCAAGATATCTCCTTAACTAGTGTGTGTGTGTGTGTGTGTGTGTGTGTGTGTGTGTGTGTGTGTGTGTGTGTGTGTGTGTGTGTGTGTGTGTTGCCGAGCCTCCCACGCACACATACAGACCGGTATATACTGGGAGACGCACATACACAATCGCATGCTTGTACACGGAGGCATACTTACACACACACACACACACACACTTATACACAGAGTCGGGTTAGCCGAGTGGTCTAAGGTGCTGTGCGCTGACTGCGATGTCAAGGGTTCAAATCCCCCATAATACTAAAGGTTTTTACAGCTATCCCGATGGAGAGGATTGTATCGTGGTCCCTCTCTAGCCAAGCTGCTCAACTATCAACATGTGTTAGCCTACACATACCTCTCACCAGTGCATCTGCGTATGTACTATGATAGGAACTCGGCATCTCATGGTCGCCAAAGGTCGCATGTGACCTCGTAGTTAAGGTAGAATAAGCATTGTACTGTATCTAAGTTTAGAAAAAACTCTGTAGATTTTCACTCTCACGACAGCAAGTGAGCAATAAACCGAGTATATTATTACCTACACACACACACACACACACACACACACACATACACATACACACACACATGGGTCGCTGTGGTCCTAAAGGTGCGTCCACACTGGCAACAAAACATGTCGACAACACATCACACAACATTGTAGGCAACAAGTTGTTAAGTTGTAAAGGAGATAAAGGTGCAGACATGTTAGTACAACTTTGTAGATGGTATGTTGGTAACCCTGGTGTGGACGAGTCAATGTGGTTGGGAAACATCTGGGCAGACACACACACTCATAGCGGCGGCTTCAGGACTACGGAGCAATAATGGATTGGACCAGGGAACGGACGGTATAATTAATTGATTGATACCTTAGGTACAATCTACTGTGGGATCCCACCTTCATTATTAACACAAATTTAAGAGGGCCGATGCATGGCGAGACATCGTCGAAAATATGAAGGTGGAGAGGGTTGAGGCCAGAATTTGTTTTTAGAAACTTAATTACACAATTCAGAAGAGAGCTTAAAAAAACAAAGGAGAACAATTCTGGCAATGGAGCCGATGACACCTACTTAAGCCAGTGGTTTGGATTCAAAAGCATGATATTTTTGGCCGACAAACACATGCCACACAAGACTTACGACGCTGGAATGGAGGCAAGATATATGCATAATATTGTACTTCGCTAATTTTATTCTGTCCCATATACAATGTAACACTTTGAACACATAAACATTATAACATTGGAAATACTGGTATACAATATTTTGTTTTTCTTGGATTAAATGATGAGGGAAGTGGCCCTATTTACCCTGACACAAACCTATGTATTTACAAAATAACTACAGCAGCAGCTGGTGCCAAGGCGTCTCCGCACGCTGACATGATCTTCCCGTCTACACAGACCAAGTGTAGAGACCCTTACCAAGTCTACTCCTGTTGCCAACATATCTCCAACATTCATTCAAACATTGTTGCATACAGTTTTGTAGATATGTCTCACAATGTCGAACACTGAGTTTGAAACATTGTTTCCGACTTGTCTGACGACCAAATGTTGCCAGTGTGGACGCACCTTAACTGTATTATGGTCTCGCGCTGACTGCGTGGCAGTGAGGGTTTGAATCCATCAGAATCCTAAAGGTTTGTTCGGCTATATAGACAGAGAGAATTGTATCGTGGTTCCTCCCTAACCAAGCTGCTATCAGCCTATGTTAGCCTACACCACTTCTCACCAATACAAAGAGCATCTGCGTATTCACTTGGTGGGAAGCCAGGCACCTCACGGTCGCCAAAAGTTGCATGTGACCTCTTAGTTAAGGTAGAATAAGTATTGTACTGTACCTAGGTTTAAGTAAAACTCTGTAGATTTTTAGCTTCAGGGCTGCAATGAACAATAAACCGACAATTATTATTCATTACTATTTACATGTCCACACACACACACACACCTACACCCACACATGCACACACACACACCTACACCCACACATGCCCACACACACACACCTACACCCACACATGCCCACACACACACACCTACACACAGAGCAAATTACACAGCACGGTCGAGGCACTTAGCGTTACAGACATTACAGAAACATACACACACACACACATGTATTTGCAGGTAACTAGGTATCTATTTGTTTGTCTGGCCATCTACTTGTCTATCTTATTTCAATCTACACATACGTACTCGCTCGCACACTCGCCAACTAGACACAAACGCAATGTATAATCACGAATTCGCCTTCTTGTATAAAATATATATACTTTATAATATACAGTAATGTGTTCATCTCTCTCTTTCACCCACACACACATATATATATATATATATATATATATATATATAAGAGAGAGAGAGAGAGAGAGAGAGAGAGAGATATGTATATATATACGCACAGTATAAATACAAGATATTTAAAGAAATAATCACAAATACTCGTGATTCACAATAATATAAGCATATTGACTGATACATGAATATTTTACTATAAAGTAGATCGAACATGTCTACCTCAATCTTGAACTATTCTTCGGTATGGCTATTTAGTAATTTACATTCTTCGAGTATGATATAAATACAAGTAATGAATAGGAGAGAGAGTGAGATTTATATAGATGTACATGGATACACTGGCCACACAGACCTTACGATCCAAACGAGGTGGTCAGGACTTAATTCCAGTAGAGATGGCATACGAGAGAGAGAGAGAGAGAGAGAGATGAGTCAAGGTGGAAATACTGTACCCTTTATTCTATCCTTGGCAAGTGGAGTTTAAGGGGGGTGACCTGCTTTTTTTTCTCTTATTTTCTCTCTTTCTCTGGCTTGTATCCATTCGGTCCCATTCAGCCTATTATTTTAAGATGTTTATCCCCATCCAGGTGTTGATTTCTTCCTGGCGAGCGATAGCGAGCCAGCATTGTATTGAAAAATCCGGCTAGAGACATTTTTCTATCGAAAAATTTACACATTTAGCCTGCTGTCAATTTTTTTTTTTTTTTAATATGCTGGCTCGCTACCGCTCGCCAGGAAGAAATCGACACATGGATGGGGATATACGTCTTAAAATAGTAGGCTGAATGAGGCCGAATGGATACAACCAAGAGCTAGAGAGAGAAAAAATAAATTGGGTGGGCCCCCTTAAGAGGTCCCTGGCCTCTTAGGAGACGCTTTGATGTGAAAGAAGCGAATTTTCTCGCTATTCCCTGGAGTGCCTCTATGGTGCGTCTTGTTTGTTTGTTTGTTTGTTTGTTTGTTTGAGAGATATTTACATATATTTACATAGATACACTGGCCACACAGACCTTACGATACAAACGAGGTGGTCAGGACTTAATTCTAGTAGAGATGGCATATCCGATAGAAAAGGAAAGTTGAAGGAAAGGATAGAACAGAAGAAGGCTCTCTCCCCAACCTTCGTTCCCTCCGGTAATTGCCGGGCCCTTGCTGGGCTTCGAAATCCCCAGAAGGAATTTACAGGAAAGATTGGAAAAAAATCAATTAAATGTATGCAACCCTTCGCCTTAGTAGCATGTACATTTTGGGGTTAATTGGAATAATCCAACCCATCACCCTTAGTAGTATGTACATTGTTTTTATAACTATTATTCTGTATTTGTTTATTTACTTTCTTTTATCTTACGCTCTCTTCAGCTGAACAAATAATAACGGTGATAATTACTGCCTGCTCCATACCAATTTGTCTGTGGTATACCTTACCTTATACCTTTTGACACCTTTTGATGTGTTCGCCACTCTTCTAGCGGCACCAAGGAGCGCGACGCCCCTCGTTATGGGTGGTGATTTGGTGCAGTAGACTGTTTGAAGCGACAGCTCGCTCCCTTGCGAGGATGGGATCGTCTGGCACTTTTTGCAGTTCGACATCTAGGGCTCTCTTGAAGTTGTCTAACGAGATGTCCCTCATGTCTCTTACTCGCCGTGGGAGTTTGTTGAAGAGACGTGGGCCTCTGTGTGATAACCAGCCCTCTCGCAGAGAGCCCATAGCACCCCTGTTATTCATCCGGGGGATTTCGCATTTCCAGCCTCTCCTATCACTGAATTTCATGACTATCGGAGTATGTAGGTTTGGTACTAAACCCTCTGCGATTTTCCACGTGTATATTATTAACGTTCTCTTCTACGTTCCAGTGAGTACAGATTCAGTGCTCTTAAACGCTCCCAATAGTGTAGCTGTTTTATCGAACTTATGTGCGAAGTGAAATTTCTTTGTACACTCTCTACATCATTTATTTCACCTGCTTTGTATGGGGATGTTAATACGCTACAGTATTCAAACCACGGTAGCACTAGAGATTTGAAGAGCGTTATCATAGGTAATTCACCGCGTGTTTTAAAAGTACGCAGAATCCAACCCGTTAGACGTTTCACAGCCGCCACTTTGACCTGGTTATGTACTTTGAAACCCATATTTTCAGACATTAATACCCCAAGGTCTTTCACACTGTCTTTCCGTTCTATTATGTGGTTAGATTCTGTTAAGTAATTTGTAATTTCTTTAACACCATTATTAGCTCCGTACCTTATTAATTGGAATTTTTCTTCATTGAATTGCATGTTGTTTTCCCTGGTTCACTGGAACACTACATTCATGTCTTCCTGCAGTCGGCCCGTGTCCTCTTGTGTGTTTACTATCTTGCTTAATTTTGTGTCATCAGCAAAAGACGACACCGTACTGTGTCTGGTGTTGGTATCTATGTCGCAAATTAGTATGAGGAACAGAAGGAACAGCACTGTTCCTTGGGGCACTGAGCTTTTGACATCCGAAGGCTCAGATGTGACTTGGTTTACTGCTACTGATTGTTTTCGGTTTACGAGGAAATTGTATATCCACCGTCCGATTTTCCCAGTTATACCTTTTGCTTTCAGTTTGTGGGCTATTATACCATGGTCACATTTATCAAATGCCTTAGCAAAATCGGTGTAAATGACATCCACATTTTTCTTTTCTTCTAGCGCTTTAAGAATTTTGTCATAGTGTTCCAAAAGTTGTGAGAGACATGATCTTCCCGCTCTGAACCCATGTTGACCGGTGTTGTGTAGTTTATTTGCCTCCATGAATGTTGACATTTTTCTTCGCAGGACTCGCTCGAAAACTTTAATGATGTGGGAGGTTAGAGCTACCGGGCGGTAGTTTTTTGGTAGTGCTTTACTCCCTCCTTTATGCAGTGGGGCAATTATTGCGTTTTTCAAGCTATCTGGTATGTCACCAGTGTCTAGACTCCTTCTCCACTTATAGCCAGGGGTTTTGAGAGGTTTTCCTTACATTTCTTCATTAGGATCGAATTCCATGAGTCCGGGCCTGGTGCCGAGTGGGATGGCATGTTGGAAATGGCCTCTTCTATGTCTTTTGGACCGAAATCAATATCCAGCATCTGGGGGCTTTCTGTGGGGGAGGTTTCCATGAAAAATATATTTTGGTCTCTGATGACTTTTGTTTTCAGGCTCACTGAATGCCATTTCATACTGCCTGCTTAAGAGTTCGCTCATTTCCTTTTTGTCCCCTGTGAAAGAGCCGTCCCCTTTGCTCAGTGGGCCGATGTTTGATGTTGTTTTAGCCTTTTGTTTGGCGTATGAAAAGAAGTATTTGGAATTTTCCTTTATACCTGCAATAGCTTTCCTCTCCTCTTCCATATGTTGTAGTTCATATGATATTCTTAGCCTTTGTTCAATTTCCACAATTTCTCTATCTATTTCGGCCTTTTGCCTATCCTGTAGATTTTGATGTGTGCGTCTTTGTGCGAGTAATTTTCTTCTTCTGTACAGCCTCCTCCTTTCTCGATCTTGTTTGCTTCTTCGTTTTGTTTGTCTTGCAGGTATATGGTGGCTACAGATTTGGGTCATGGTATGAGTCTAGATTTTTCTTAAATGTATCTATAGAGGAGCTGTCTATTACTTTATTTGGGAGTTTGTTCCACTCATCAATTACACTGTGAGTGAAGACATTTTTTGTTGTATCTAGATTCGCTCTCTTACCTAATAATTTTAAATTGTTTCCTCTTGTAGATGTGTCTTCGGCGTTTTTGAATGACTTATCTAGGTTAATGTAACCGAATCCTTACATAATTTTAAAACACTATCAATTGGCCTCTCATCCTTCGTTTCTTAAGTGAAAAAAGATCAAGTTCTCTCAGTCTTTCATCATATGATTTATTTCTCAATGAAAGGATTAGTTTAGTGGCTCGCCTTTGCACAGATTCCAATTTTTTAACATCATTCATGAGGTGAGGAGAGAGAGAGAGAGAGAGCGAGAGAGCGAGAGAGAGAGAGAGAGAGAGAGAGAGATATATATATAATGTATGTGTGTGTGTGTATTTACGGTATATAGTATTCAGACGAACTTTATAACTGAACAAAAATGTGTAGACTGACTGGAACAGAAATAGACAATCATACACAAACACATTGAGTGAGATATTTATGAATGAATAGATGATTAGATAGTTGTGTGTGTGTGTGTGTGTGTGTGTGTATTATTGTAGAAGAAATATGAAATAAAGGAATATTAGAAGTAGAATAAGGAAGAGAAAAGATACACACGCACACACACACACACACACACACAAGAGAGAGTGTGTGAGTGAGATATATTTGTTCCAGGTAGAGCAAATGTATATATGAACAAGTTTCCTCATATATTGGTATTGAACCTCTTCAGCTTTAACTTCCAGACATTAATCGTTTGAGTTCCAGCGACGTGTTTTATATTTGATTCTAGCTATATTCAGATGATATTATGCAACTTAGGAAGGATCTGTGGTAGTTAAAAGGGTTAAAATGGGAGTCTGCAGAAAGCCGATTGGCCTAAGCAAGGCAGATCCCTGTCCCACACAACCCCAATTACAAAGCCCAATTATAGGCTCAAAACTCTAATACCCTGAGGATCATCTTACCAAAACGGTTAGAGATTAACGCAGGATTACGGGGTCTGCAGAGCGCTGATTGGCCCAACCCGGCTGATCCCCCTTCACACCCAACCCTTCTCGTCCATATGCTTATCCAATTTTATCTTAAAGCTCCCTACCGTTTTTAATCCCACTATAGCACTTGGTAGTCCATTCCACCCATCTACAACTCTGTTACCAAACCAATATTTGCCTATATCTTTTCTGAAACGAAATTTATCTAATTTGAAACCATTGGTACGAGTTCTTTCGCTATCACTGAGCTTTAGTACATTTGTCATGTCCCCTTTGTTAATCCCACTAACCCACATGAACACCTCTATCATATCCCCTCTAACTCTGCCTCTCTCTAACGAATGTAAGCTTAATTTCTTCAACCTTTCTTTATACGGAAGATTTCTAATATTATGGATCATTTTTGTCATTCTACGTTGTACTATCTCTAATGAATCTATGTCCATTCTGTAATAAGGACACCAACATTGAACAGCATAATCCATATGGGGTCTCACTAATGACAAGTAAAGTTTTAAGATAACATCAGCAGTTCTGTTACTCACACTCCTAGAGATGAACCCGAGAATCCTGTTTGCCTTGTTTCGAACGCTTATACACTGTTTTCTAGGCTTCAAATCATTGCTAACAAACACACCTAGATCTTTCTCACAATTCGAGTTTTCTAATTCCATATTAGCTAGTTTATATTCAACATTTGTATGCATCTTCCCTATCTTTAATACCTTGCATTTGTCAATGTTAAACTTCATCTGCCAATTTACTGACCATTCGTGTAAGGTATCTAGATCCCTTTGGAGGCACTCTATATCTCTATCTGAATCAATTGTTCTCCCCATTTTGGTATCGTCTGCAAATTTACTTATCCTACTAGTTATACCTAAATCAAGGTCATTTATGTATATAACAAACAACAGAGGACCTAATACAGATCCCTGGGGGACACCACTTTTGACTGCTCCCCATTCTGACTTCGTACCATTTATGCTGACTCTCTGCTTCCTACCAATTAGCCATGACCTAATCCATCCCAACAACGTCCCACCTATTCCATGCGCCTCAACCTTTCTCATCAATCTCTCATGAGGGACTCTGTCGAAAGCTTTACTGAAATCTAAATATATTATATCACATGACTTGTCATTATCTACTGCTTCATATACCTCTGAGAAAAAACTAAGCAAATTAGTAAGGCAAGAACGTCCCTGAGTGAATCCATGCTGAGAAGAATTTATTAAATTTAATGTATCTAAGTGGTTTCTAATTTTACTAGCAATAATTGACTCTAGTAGCTTTCCTATGATTGATGTAAGACTAATGGGACGGTAATTGGATGCTATTGATGAAGCCTTATCATTGCTATAAGTCCTTCCTTAGCTGAATGTAATCGTCTATTAGTTACCAGAATATGATGCAAAGGACGTCCCTGGTACTGAATGGGATAAATTAATTAATCTAGTTTACACGTTTCCAGAAACAAAATAAAAAACAAAAAACGAGGGATTTACTTGGGTTTACATAGATACACTGGCCACACAGACCTTATGATCTCAACGAGGTGGTCAGGACTTAATTGTAGTAGAGATCAAGACCAATAATATACCTTATTATTATTGGTCTGGGTAGAGATAGCACACCCGATAGTAAGGGAACGTGGAAAGAAAGGATAGCAAACAAAGAGAGAGAGAGAGCGAGAGAGAGAATCGTGTATAAACTCTATTCGGTGTGTTTGTTCCAACTTGGATATTTGCGATTGTCTGTGATTTTAGGAGAGAGAGAGAGAGAGAGAGAGAG
Organism: Paralithodes platypus; assembly: GCA_032716605.1. Taxonomy (NCBI): domain Eukaryota; kingdom Metazoa; phylum Arthropoda; class Malacostraca; order Decapoda; family Lithodidae; genus Paralithodes; species Paralithodes platypus. The sequence goes on from CM064499.1 coordinate 26,686,338, forward strand.
AGAGAGAGAGAGAGAGAGGTGACGGATCGACACACAAGGACAGAAGTGGTGCCCTAGGCGTATGGTGATAATCATTACGTGGAGTGACGAGGAGGGGAGGTATGGAGGAGGGGAGAGAGAGAGAGAGAGAGAGAGAGAGAGAGAGAGAGAGAGAGAGAGAGAGAGAAGAGAGAGAGAGAGAGAGAGAGAGAGAGAGAGAGAGAGAGAGAGAGAGAGAGAGAGAGAGAGAGAGAGAGAGAGAGAGAGAGAGGCTTAAGAGTTACGATAGAAGGTAGAGAGAATGAGGAAGGTAGAAAGAGCGGTAGTTAAGGGGTGACGTAGGTATATTAGGAATGAGGGAAGTAGGTCAATATTAGAAGATAATCTGCGTGTTCATCCTGATTTTCTTATATAATAATATTAACCCCTTCTCTATCGGTGCCGTCCTTTTAAATTTCTTCTGGCTACTAGTAGACGATTATATTCAGTCTTAAAAGGGCCTCCAGCAATCAACAGGCTTCGAACTATCTCACTTATCCGTTTTTACTACCACAGATCCTTCTTAAACTGCAAATATCGTCTAAATATAGCTAAGATAAAATTAATAAGCCGTCACCGGTACAGAAGGGGTTAAGCCTATGTAGCCTAATTCAATTACTAATCTCTGCTTCGCAAGTGTGGAATATACGTGCATGTGTGCATATACGCATGTACGCATGTACACATGCATGGGTGCCACACATGTGTATATGCCTACTGTATGTATGAATAAGCGAAGAAATGCCACAATATGTGAAGACGAACATACTTGTTGTCGTCCTCACAAGTGTGTACAGTTGCTTCCCTGTGTAATTCAGCATACGATGTTTATTGTATTTATGTACTTCGATGTATGGGTGTTGTATATTATGATAGCATGGGCTTCAGCAACAACGTTCCCCCGCGTGTTGTGGCTCGTACTGAATGGTAAATATAGAATATGAAAAAAAGGAAAGTAGGGTGAGTTGAGAGTGAGTTACTTAGAAAAGTAGGTAGGTAAGTTGGTAGTGAGGGAGGTATCAGGGATTGAGAGAGGTAAGGAGTGCGAGATATAAGCAGTGTTGTAGGTATGGATCGTCTTAGTAGGTAGGGATTGAGCGAGGTAGGGAGCAAGAGAGGAAGTGAGAGGTAAGGGGTGAGTGAGAGAGGTAGGGGAAGATGAAGGTAGTAGGTAGGAAGTGAGGTAGACAGGTAGATAGGATTAAAAAAGAGAACGAGTGTTATAATATATATATATATATATATATATATATATATATATATGTGTGTGTTTGTGTATGTACAGTATATGGAGGTAGGCAGGTTGAGACACTTATGGAAATGAGATACATATATTGCAAAGCAAGGTAGCAGAGAGAGAGAGAGAGAGACTTCGCTTAAATATAAATAAGAACACACAATATAAATGTCTGCAAACGTGAAGGGTGGAAGCATTTAACTCTTATATTATGCAAGGAAAAGAAGATCAGAATTAAATACCAGCTGATAGTGAGGTAGCAAGATAAGGACTACTGAACGAGGCTGTTTTATGTATTGTGTTGATAGATAAAGGTGATAGCGGGGTAATAATTATATGATGCACTAATTCTGTGTGTACCTTGCCTGCACTGAACATGTAGCAATCTGATTAAAGTGGAGAGAGATATACTGGGACACTTAGAGAGAGAGAGAGAGAGAGAGAGAGAGAGAGTGTGTGTGTGTGGGTGTGTTTGTGTGAGCGTGAGAGAGAGAGAGTGTGTGTGTGTGAGACAGAGAATGGTAAATGGAAAAAAAAATTGTGGGAGGATAGTAAGTCATCAAGGAAAAGTTGAAATAAATTGCAAATTAGGGAAGGAACCACAGGTAATATAGGCCGTTCTCTGACATGGATAATTAATTACCTTGCATGGGTTCGAATCCCATTAACTGCCGGTGTAATTTGGGAGAAGGACTTTTGTACGATGATACCTGTCTTAGGTAAACAGAGTAGCAAATTACAGTTATGAAAAATATACATAATCGTTTAAACCCTTTTTGTACCGGCGACGTCCTTCTAATTGTATTCTAGCTACATTTAGACGATTTCATGAATTTTAGGAAGGATATATGGTAGATGAAAGAATTAATTGAGATAGTATGTAGCCTTTTAATTGGTAGACATCCTTCCCAATCTTAATATAATCTTCTAATAGTTGCCAGAATATAATACAAAGGATGGCACCGGTACGGTATACTGTATGGGTTAGTAGGGGAAATCACGAATATTCCGCAATAAGAATTCAATAAATTCATATTATGTCAAAACAATTCGTCCTTTCCTCTACCAGTATTCGGTAGGCTGGCAGGTGTGGTGTCCCGATTTCGAATCCAGGGAGGACCATATGCTTTCATTAATTTATTCAAGTGCATTGGGGTTTGTAATGGAGGATAAATGTTAAGAACGGGGTGTTCCTTATAGGTAGGAGGGAGGAAGGAAGGTTAAGTAGGCAAGGTGGAATGTACATGGATAATTTAGGATGCTGATGCAGTTGTGGTCAGGAAAACTCAAGCAGTGTATCAAAATAGTTCGCCAATGTATCATAATCGCACTTCCAAAAACAAATCCAGATATTTATGAGCACGACTGTACTTGGTAGGGAAGCAAGGAGGGAGGAGGGAAGGTAGGCAAATGGGAATGTAGGTGGATCATTTGGGGTACTGGTACTTACAGTAGGTAGGGAGGCATGGAGGGTGGAAGGAAGGAAGGAAGGAAGGTAGGTAGGTAGGTAGGTAGGTAGGTAGGTAGGTAGGTAGGTAGGCAGGCAGGTAGGTAGGTAGGTAGGCAGGCAAAGTCGAATGTAGATGGATAATTTGGGGTATTGGTACTTAGGTAGGGAGGTATGGAGAGTGGAAGGAAGGTAGGTAGGTAGGTAAGTAGGTAGAGGTAGGTAAGTAGAGTGGAATGTAGATGGATAAAATGGGGTGCTAATAGGTAGGTAGGTAGGCAAAGTGGAATGTAGATGGATAATTTGGGGTGTTGGTGCTTAGATTAGGAGGTATGGAGAGTGGAAGGAAGGAAGGTAGGTACAAAGGAGTACAAAGGAAATCAAGCAACAACAGATCTAGTGACCCTTCTAGGTTGCTTGTCCTCCAAAACACTGAGGATCAAGTGTCCAAACAGTGGTTTAGAGTGGGTAAGGGAACATTGGAAAGGGAATTACTGCCCTGGAACTAATGTCCGTGGCAGGATTAAGAAGTTAGTAGGGGACAGATTGGTTAGTAACTGAGGGGGGGATAAAATAAAGTTATTCATTTACAAACGCAGTCAGTCGCGGGTTTGAAGCGAGATATTTGTCTAGGCGGAGTTTAAATGAATCAACGGTGATGCAGTCTATAACGTTTCGGGGAAGCCCATTCCACAAGTTGACAACTCGATTGAAGAAGAAATTCTTAGATTCGTGTGAGTTAAAAGATTTACCAATAATTTTGCAACCGTTTCCCCGCGTGTAATTAGATTGGTCGATAGTGAAGTACTTACTACAGTTCATATTGTCGATGCCTTTGATGATTTTGAACACTTGAATTAAGTCCCCTCTTAATCTGCGCTGGGTTAAAGGAAATAGATTTAATTCTCTAAGACGCTCTTCGTATGGTTTGTTCTTTAGGCTAGGTATCATTTTGGTAACTCTACGTTGAACTCGTTCTAGCTTGTTTATATCTTTTTGGTAATAAGGGCACCAGGATTGAACGCAGTATTCCAGAAGAGGGCGGACTAAGGAATTGTAAAGGGTTAGGATAACTTCTTTGGATTTATGCTCAAATGACCTGCCTATAAAGCCAATTATTTTGTTTGCCTTCTTAACAACTTCTGAACATTGTTGACTTGGTTTTAGGTTACTCGATATTGTTACTCCCAGATCGGTTTCTCTGTTTACATTCTTAAGCTGAATGCCATTCATCGAATAGTTTGCTTTCTCATTTAGGTATCCGATATGTAGTACTTTACATTTATCCGCATTGAAACTCATTTGCCAAATTTGGGCCCAACATGACAATTTATCTAGATTGTGTTGCATATCGTCAACTTGTTCTTTTGAGAGTACGCTATTTGCAATTTTTGTATCGTCAGCAAATTTTGAGATTGTACAGGTGAGGCCCTCATCTATGTCGTTGATGTAAATTAGAGAGAGAATTGGTCCTAGTACCGATCCCTGGGGTACTCCGCTACTTACATTGGTCCATTTAGATGCCTTACCGTTTATGACTACTCTTTGCTTTCTGTCGCTGAGCCAATTTTCTATCCATTTCAACACACCGTCTTGTATTCCATGCGCTTTTAGTTTTAGCAGTAAACGTTTGTGGGGAACTTTGTCAAAGGCCTTTTGAAAATCAAGGTATATAATATCTACAGCTTTACTCTCATCGTAGAGGTTGAGGATATCGTGGAAGAAGTCTAAGAGGTTTGTTAAACAGGAACGTTTTTTACGAAAGCCGTGTTGAGTATCTTTAAGTATGTTATTTTCTTCTAAGTGATTTACGAGTCTGTCTCGTATGACCGTTTCTAGCATTTTACATACAACTGAGGTTAAGCTAATTGGACGATAGTTACGGGGTAGGGATTTGCTGCCTTTTTTGAATATCGGTGTTACGTTGGCTAGCTTCCACTGATCAGGCATAGTTCCAGACTGCAAGGATTTATTGAAAAGTAATGTCAGTGGTTTGGAGAGCTCATCCTTAGCTTCCTTCAGAACTCTAGGCGAGATTGTATCAGGTCCAGGCGTTTTATTTACCTTGAGTTTATCTAAACAATTCAATACTTCTCTCTCTGTAACGGTGATATTGCTTAGAACATCTGAATTATCAATCTGAATCGGCGATGGTGTAGGGATATCACCGAGGTCTTCTGTTGTAAAAACTGATGCAAAGAAGGTATTGAGGGCATTACTCATTTGTACTTCGTCTTTGGTGTATTCTCCATTGTCATCGACTAACGGTCCAACAGTTGAAGTAACTACTTTTTTCTTTCTGATATAACTATAGAATTCTTTCGGGTTTGTTTTACTTTGATTCGCAACATGTAACTCTAAGGTCTTTTTACTTTGCTTAATTAACTTTTTGGCTTTGCGTCGTAGCTCTACAAATTTCAGCCGTTCTTCGTCATTTTGTGAGGATTTTAATCTATCATTAGCAAATTTTTTAGCAAGCAGGCAGTTTGAAATATCTTTATTCCACCATTTGGGCTTATTATTATGGCCTGGACGCCGTATTTTCGATGGTATGCAGTCTTGCACTGCTTTTAGGTAAGTGGTTTCGAATAACTTCCAAGATGTATTTATGTCATTATTGTTAATTAAAAAGCTCCAGTCAGTTTCTTTAAACATAGCTCTAAGTTTATGGAAGTTTGCTTTCTTGAAATTAGGGACTTTTTCGATGCTACTATTTGGTTCGTTACTAGTAAACTTTAAAGTGAAAGTTATCGTACGATGGTCGCTGTTACTGAATTCATCACCAACATTCAAATTCTCTATTAATTCTTCTTTTGTTGCAAGTACAATGTCAAGAACGTTATTACCACGGGTCGGCGTTCGAACAAATTGATAAAGCGAACTCTCTTGCAAGCTCGTATACAAGTCATGTCCGGAGTGTGAAGTAAGAGTATCGCCCCACTTGGTCACAGGTAAATTAAAGTCGCCAAAAATTACGGTATCTTGTGAGTTACTTACATCTGCAATTTGTTCATAAATTTCTCGGTCAGTTTGCACTGATTGAGCTGGAGGTCTGTATATTAATGCAAGTATTATTTTTGTACCTTTATTATTCTTTATTAGCACAAAAGATGCGTCGACGTTCACAATTTGAGGTTTTGACAAGAGGGTAGGGTTAAGACTTTCTTTGATTTAAAGTAAAACGCCACCTCCATTTCGATTTATTCGGCTTTTCTCAAACATTACATAACCGGGAAGTGAATACTCTGCTAAAAAGTCTCTATCTTCTGTATTGAGCCAAGATTCTGTTATGCCAATCACATCATAATTTTCTGTAAATACTAGCTCCTCTAAATCTGAAAATTTATTGCGTATGCTACGAGCGTTTGCATAGAAAACCTTTAAATTTGTTATTTTAGAACTCACAGAACGCTCTTTAATAATATTTTTGGTTCTTGTCGGATCTACATTTATGTTCATGGCTGTCCTCGGTCCTCGCTGTCTTCGGTCCTTATCGCTGGTGATCCTCGGTTGCCTCTGTTTTTTTCTTGGCGTTGGATGATTTAGGTCACTGCTGCTTCTTCTCGGATGGCGTTTTTTGATCCATGGCTGCGGACTGCTTCGTGTAGGAGACGACCCATGCGTGCTGAACCCACAGGGTTTAGATGAGTGCCATCCTTGCGGAACAGAGTAGGCTGGTTGTAGAAGTTGTCCCAGAGGTTGATGAATTCAACTTCTTCCCTCAGACACAAATATTTTAGTCGGCTATTTGTGCTGAAGGCCTTGTCGTAGAATTTATCAGGTGCGTCGATCTTGGGGAGAATGCCTGAGATGATGATATTCCTTGACTTGTTTTTGTAGTGCTGGATCATCTTGCGATATTTCTCCATCAACTCTTCGGATCTGGTGCGCATGACGTCATTTGAACCAGCATGGATGACAAAAAGGGTATTTTCATTTGCATCCTTTGTGGTATCTTCGAAGGCTTCCACAATGTCGTCCAGTCCAGCTCCTGGGATGCAAAATCTTTTTCGTTGATTTGGGACTCTGTCGCAGAACTCTTCGACCTGTCCTCGTAGGATGGAATCCCCATTTAGGTAGGTAGGTAGGTAGGTAGGTAGGCATAGTGTAATGCAGATGGATAATTTGGGGTGTAGGTGCTTAGATTAGGGGGTATGGAGAGTGGAAGGAAGGTAGGTAGGTAGGTAGGCATAGTGTAATGTAGATGGATAATTTGGGGTGTTGGTGCTTAGATAGGGAGGTATGGAGAATGGAAAGAAGGAAGATAGGTAGGTAGATACAAAGGAGTACAAAGGAAATCAAGCAACAACAGATCTAGTGACCCTTCTAGGCTGCTTGTCCTCCAAAACACTGAGGATCAAGTGTCCAAACAGTGGTTTAGAGTGGGTAAGGGAACATTGGAAAGGGAACTAATGTCCGTGGCAGGATTAGGAAGTTAGTAGGGGACAGATGGGTTAGTAACTGAGGGGAGAACAAAATAAAGTTATTCATTTACAAACGCAGTCAGTCACGGGTTTGATGCGAGATATTTATCTAGGCGGAGTTTAAATGAATCAACGGTGCTGCAGTCTATAACGTCTCGGGGAAGCCCATTCCACATGCCTTTGATGATTTTGAACACTTGAATTAAGTCACCTCTTAATCTGCGCTGGGTTAAAGGAAATAGATTTAATTCTCTAAGACGCTCTTCGTATGGTTTGTTCTTTAGGCTAGGTATCATTTTGGTAACTCTACGTTGAACTCGTTCTAGCTTGTTTATATCTTTTTGGTAATAAGGGCACCAGGATTGAACGCAGTATTCCAGAAGAGGGCGGACTAAGGAATTGTAAAGGGTTAGGATAACTTGTTTGGATTTATGCTCAAATGACCTGCCTATAAAGCCAATTATTTTGTTTGCCTTCTTAACAACTTCTGAACATTGTTGACTTGGTTTTAGGTTAGGCCTACTCGATATTGTTACTCCCAGATCGGTTTCTCTGTTTACATTCTTAAGCTGAATGCCATTCATCGAATAGTTTGCTTTCTCATTTAGGTATCCGATATGTAGTACTTTACATTTATCCGCATTGAAACTCATTTGCCAAATTTGGGCCCAACATGACAATTTATCTAGATTGTGTTGCATATCGTCAACTTGTTCTTGTGAGAGTACGCTATTTGCAATTTTTGTATCGTCAGCAAATGTTGAGATTGTACAGGTGAGACCCTCATCTATGTCGTTGATGTAAATTAGAAAGAGAATTGGTCCTAGTCCTAGGTAGGTAGGGAGGCATGGAGGTAGGTATGTAGGTAGGCAAAGTGGAATGTAGATGGATAATTTGGGGTGCTGGTAGTTAGGTAGGGAGGTATGACGAGAGGGAGGTAGGACACGTTGATGCTGGAAGGTATAATGGAAGGGCTGAGGAGGTAGCAGGTCACTTTGTCTCACCACCACTTCGCGTCACGATCTCTACCCTTCAGTAGTTTCGCATCATAAGCCACTTCGCCTAAATCACATTGCCACAAGCTCACTTCACCATAGTTACTTTGCCTCACATCTACTTCACCCCAGTCATTTCACTTCACGATTACTTCGTCTGTCACTTTTTCTTATAACCATTTTGCCTCACAATCACAATGCCTCGATACATAAAATCGTAAACTATTATCAGCGAACTATTTAGCTTTCATTACTATACCTACGGTATACTGTATAGTACCACTACCGGGTATTGAGTTGTGAGTTTGAAACAAAGTGCCGGTTCAAGCTAGCCACACCGCTACCACTGTCAACCAAAATGGCCACAGTCTTCAAACCTAATCTGACCTGATCAAACCCTTAAAGAAATGGGATGTAAGGTCTTAAAATCGCCAAACTAATGAGCCGAACGTTTTATAATCTTAAAACCAATGGGGCTAAACACGAAGGAGAAGGGGGACCAGAAAAACGATCCATCTCCCCTTAATGCATGGACGCATATAATATACAGTAATATGATTGAATTGACCCACTTGCAAGTTATAAAGAAGTTGGAGCTGTAAACAATACTAGACATCTTTAACCCTTTCAGACTCATATGACGCAGAGGTTGACAGATTAACAATAAGAAATAGAGTTCTCTCACTCTTATAATTACCTCTCCAAAATTAGTTTTCTGCCCACAGCTAACTCAAAGGCAACTGCAGAGGTTGAAATAACTAAACTACAGGTTTCTAAATACCCCTGATAGTAACAAAGGTTTTAAAGTATCCCTAATAGGCTCAAAATCGCGTCATATGTCGGAGAGGGTTAATATGCATAATGACCAGCTAATATACGGTTGTAGTACATATATAAACACACAACACCAAATTCATCATCATTTCTATACGTCAGAAACCTACATTATTATTGCATTATTGATAGCGTAACGCTTAGTGTGCGGCATTTCGGTGTGAGTATCCTAGGTTCGAGTCCTTTGAGCACCACATTGTATTCATTACTTGCATTGATTTCATTAGTTAGCTATATTTGTAAATTAATTGGTGGGTTGGTGAAAACAAATATGAATTATATCGATTTATACGGCTCCAACTTTCCTATATAATGGAACTTGCAAGTGATCAATTGGGAGTGCAATATCGTATTAAACTGGTGATTAATAACAAAATTAAACTCACTGAATGACAAGCAACTTTCGTAATTCAGTCATACTATTTATACTCCCATAAATATAATCACGGTGGGAGAAGAATCGTGTGGTCAACTGTACCTTGTCTCTGTCCAAACTCTGAGGCTGATCCAACTAACCATCATAATTAATTCTTCAGTGTGCAAAGTGTGAATGCATGAAGCGAAAGAATCGGCAAGGTATAGGAATAAATGCAGAAATGATTAAGGGAGAGGAATTAAGAGCTCTGTCCATTTTTAACTGTAAGCTTTTTGTTTTCATCGCAGACGTTGTTGTGAAAAAATAGTTAGTTAGTTAAAATAGGACATCAGAGGTCATGTCATCAACCCTTCGGGATTATTAAGCCAGCACACAGTAAGTCAAGAAAAACATCAGGACTGGAGCCTCTTTTCGAGAACCCCAGTCCATTGGGAAATAGCTCTACTTTGAACATTTTATAGCACGTAAGGTAGTGTTGGTGATGTCGGGGAATTTATATTGTTAAATTATTTAAAACAGATATACTTAAGCATGGTTAACTTTTTGGGCGATTTTTTCATGTATTCATTATTTTTCTAGTTTCCTCCCTAGACCTCCATCAAATTAAAAAAAAAAAAAAAAAAAAAAAACATCCATTAGATCCCCCTTCTAGATTAATTTGTTCATTTTTCGGTAGAAAAATTTCCCGGCCGAAGACCGGTTCTTCCAACATTACAGGCTCACTATATCGTTCGCCAGGGAAAAAAATTGACACCTAAATAGCACGAAAGGTCTAAATATTGACGACGAAATGAGGCAATAGGTCTTAAAATAGACTAACTAATGGGGCAATCACCTTAACATCTGAAAACTATTGGGGCTAAACATGAGGGAGAAAATGGTCCAGAAAACCGGCCCATCCCCCCTTAAACTGACCCTTTGATTATATATATATATTGCCAACTAAGGACTAAAGTAACTATTGTCTAATCTTTTTATAGCTGATGAAAAACTGAATCATTTTGTAGATGATTTGTCGATAGTTACTGGGCAAATATTAAGGGGAGATGGGTCGCTTTTCTGGTCCCCCGTCTTCCTCATGTTTACCCCCATTAGTTTTCAGAGTTTAAGACGTTTGGCCCATTAGTTTGGCGATTTTAAAAGCCTTTGCCCCATTTCTTTGTCAATATTAAAAGTGTTTGTGTCATTTAGGTGTCGATTTTTTCCTGGCGAGCGATAGCGAACCTGTAATTTATGAGGAACCGGCCCTCGGTCGGGACAATTTTTTATCGAAAAAAATTACAAATTTATCTTGAAGGAGGGGGGGGGGGTTAAGCTTGATGAAGATCATGGGATGTAACTAAAAACATATAATAAAAGATACATAATTGAGCAAATAAATACGTCCATCTACTACTACTATGTCTCTGTATCCTAACAATGCCAAGTTTTTCATAATTGACAATCTATTTCACCCAAAAATCTTCGTAATAACTGAGTAAATAAGGCGAGGACATGGCAATTTACCCTCAGCTGGATAAACACACACTATATTATCTTTATCTGGCTAAATAATGATGTAAAATAAATACCTGTGCGACGTAATGTATAGATGAAGGGTCGGGTATAAGGGGAATGTCTTGTACAGTTGGCCAAATGAGTGATGTTGCCAAATAAGTGATGTCGCCAAATAAGTGATGTCGTCAAATAATTAAGTGATATCGCCAAATAAGTGATGTCGCGGCACCAAGTATATTTCGATCAATAATGGGTATCGGCAATATCTAGGGTTTAATTCATCGTTTCCAGTGAGATATATACACATTTTCCTATCTTGACACACCCTATTCAACATCTGACAGACATTAATACAGCACACAGCGAGCAAAACGTAATGACAGCGGTAAGACGTAACACACACTTTCCTATCTTGACACACCATATTCAACATCTGACAGACATTAATACAGCACCCAGCGAGCAAAACGTGATGACGGCGGCGACATGACTTATTTGGCCAACCATACGGGGTGTAATAATAGGGACAAGGAACCCCCCCTGCTAAAAAATATGGCGGGGTGGGGGGGGGGGGGGGGTGATATATATTAGATAAAGGAGGTAAATACACAGAGAGGCGGGGGAGATGAACAGATAAGGCCAGGGAGAGAGAGAGAGAGAGAGAGAGTTGGAAGAATCATAGAGAGAGAGAGTTGGAAGAATCATAGAGAGAGAGAGTTGGAAGAATCATAGAGAGAGAGTTGGAAGAATCATAAAGAGAGAGAGAGAGTTGGAAGAATCATAGAGAGAGAGAGAGAGTTGGAAGAATCATAGAGAGAGAGTTGGAAGAATCGTAGAGAGATAAAAAGAAAGTGAGAGAGAGAGAGAGAGAGAGAGAGAGAGAGAGAGAGAGAGAGAGAGAGAGAGAGAGAGAGCATTAGAACCAGCATATTTCATTTCATATGCAATAGTTATTCACATTACACAAGTCAAGCACAGCAGGATTTCATGATATACTTGCATCATATTAGACTAGAAGGTTAAGAGGGGTCACTTGCTTTGTTTTCTCTCCTTTTGTCTCTTTCTCTGGCTTGTAACCATTCGGCCCCATTCAACCTACTGTTTTAAGACGTTTATCCCCATCCAGGTGGTCGATTTCTTTATTAATGGCGAGCGGTAGCGAGCCTGCATTGTATGGAGAAATCCGGCTTTACTGGAGCCATTTTTCTATCGAAAAATTTACAAATTTAGCCTGATGTCAAAAACATCTCTAAGAATATGCTGGCTCGCTATTGCTCGCCAGGAAAAAATCTACACTTGTATGGGGATAAACGTCTTAAAACAGTAGGCTGAATGGGGCTAAATGGATACAACCCAGAGAGAGAGAAAAAAAAAAAAAAAAAAAACGAGGTGGGCTCCCTTAAGTACCGGTGAACATAAACACATTAATTTGTTCAATCCATTAATCGAAAAATTCTTCTGGTGTTCTGTACATAGTGTATTTTATATAATCAATGATAGTTCCTAATTAATTAAACCAGTTGTAGTATTAATCCGAATATGATTTCTTCAGGTAATGTTTAAGGGGGGATGGTTAATTTTTTAGTAGATTTGTTTTTTTCATATATTTATCCTTTTTCTAGTTTTCTCCCTAGACCTCCATCAAGCTTAAAAAACACGCCCCCAGGAATAATTTGTACATTTTTTTATAGAAAAGTGTCCCGGCCAATTCCTCTTAAATTATAGGCTCGCTACCGCTCGCCAGGAAAAAAAATTACACCTAAATGACACGAAAAGTCTTAATCTTGACACATAAATTGGGCGAAAGGTCTTACAGTAAAATCGTCAAACTAATGGGCCGAACGTGTTACAGTCTGAAAACTAATGGGGCTATGCATGAGGAAGAAGGGGGACCAGAAAAGCCAGCCCATCCCCCCTTAAACAAAGACAGACTTTATATGTGTGTGTGTGTGTTTGTTCGTGGCATATACTGTACAGGTAGACATGGTATTTGTCTTCTTAGGATTATTTGTCATATTACTTATTTATAATGGGGAAGGCTAGAATTATTTATAATGGGGAAGGCTAGAATTATTTATAATGGGGAAGGCAAGAATTATTTATAATGGGGAAGGCAAGAATTATTTATAATGGGGAAGGCAAGAATTATTTATAATGGGGAAGGCTAGAATTATTTATAATGGGGAAGGCTAGAATTATTTATAATGGGGAAGGCAAGAATTATTTATAATGGGGAAGGCAAGAATTATTTATAATGGGGAAGACAAGAATTATTTATAATGGGGAAGGCAAGAATTATTTATAATGGGGAAGGCTAGAATTATTTATAATGGGGAAGGCAAGAATTATTTATAATGGGGAAGGCAAGAATTATTTATAATGGGGAAGGCAAGAATTATTTATAATGGGGAAGGCAAGAATTATTTATAATGGGGAAGGCAAGAATTATTTATAATGGGGAAGGCAAGAATTATTTATAATGGGGAAGGCTAGAATTATTTATAATGGGGAAGGCTAGAATTATTTATAATGGGGAAGGCAAGAATTATTTATAATGGGGAAGGCAAGAATTATTTATAATGGGGAAGGCAAGAATGATTTATAATGGGGAAGGCAAAAATTATTTATAATGGGGAAGGCAAGAATTATTTATAATGGGGAAGGCAAGAATTATTTATAATGGGGAAGGCAAGAATTATTTATAATGGGGAAGGCAAGAATTATTTATAATGGGGAAGGCAAGAATTATTTATAATGGGGAAGGCAAGAATTATTTATAATGGGGAAGGCAAGAATTATTTATAATGGGGAAGGCAAGAATTATTATAATGGGAAGGCAAAAATTATTTATAATGGGGAAGGCAAGAATTATTTATAATGGGGAAGGCAAGAATTATTTATAATGGGGAAGGCAAGAATTATTTATAATGGGGAAGGCAAAAATTATTTATAATGGGGAAGGCAAGAATTATTTATAATGGGGAAGGCAAGAATTATTTATAATGGGGAAGGCAAGAATTATTTATAATGGGGAAGGCAAGAATTATTCAGGGTAGCCTACTTATAATGTTTGGCTTGAACAATGAAAAATGGTGAGAGAGAGAGAGAGAGAGAGAGAGAGAGAGAGAGAGAGAGAGAGAGAGAGAGAGAGAGAGAGAGAGAGAGAGCGCATAAAATTGTTCCCTTACACCTCTCCACCCTGTCATCTTTCAATCTCCATATCCACCTTTGGCTCAATTAAGGGGGAAGGGTTATTTTTTGGTCGATTATTTCATATATTTATTATTTTGTTAGTTTCCTCCCTAGACCTCCACCAAATTAAAAAAACAAAACAAAAACAAAACACATCTATTAGATCCTCCTTCTAGATTAATCGGTAGAAAAAATTCCAGGCCGAAGGCCGGTTTTCATAACACACACACACACACACACACACACACACACACACACACACACACACACACACACACACACACAACCGGTTAGTTATCGTGGGACAGAGGTACCTCGAAAGCCACCTGTCACTTTCCTTCCTCACCTGACCACCATATATGGAGGTGGTCCATGGTGTGTGTGTGTGTGTGTGGGTGGGTGGGTGGGTGTTACACCTTCATTTTTCACCAGGCCAATATATAGAAGTGTGTATGTTTGTGTGGGTATATATACTGTGTGTGTGTGTGTGTGTAAGGGGGGGGGGGGGGAGGTATAACAAAGGTAGGTGGTAATCGGGGAACATTAATAATTAGAATAATGGGTCCGGGTTCGTTGTGGTCGGGTTGTATTCAAACATTTCGACTGATTTGGATGATTATTTACGCCACCATATTATTTTCTTTGGCCCAGGGTCGCTAGGTGTATGATTACTTTATCTTTGAATATATTTAGCATTTTTTGTTTATTATACCTATCAAACGAAGAATAGAAGAAAAACAAACGTTTGCAAAGACTATATAGCTCCATGGTTATATGAAGACTATATAGCTCCATGGTTATATGAAGACTATATAGCTCCATGGTTATATGAAGACTATATAGCTCCATGGTTATATGAAGACTATATAGCTCCATGGTTATATGAAGACTATATAGCTCCATGGTTATATGAAGACTATATAGCTCCATGGTTATATGAAGACTATATAGCTCCATGGTTATATGAAGACTATATAGCTCCATGGTTATATGAAGACTATATAGCTCCATGGTTATATGAAGACTATATAGCTCCATGGTTATATGAAGACTATATAGCTCCATGGTTATATGAAGACTATATAGCTCCATGGTTATATGAAGATCATCCTCACATTATCAACATATCAGCATCCTCCTCAAATAATCAACATCATCCTCTCATTTTCGTCATCATCACATAATCAACACGTCAACATCATAGGCATTAACATCATCCTCACATTGTCAACATAGTCCTCACATTATCAACATAGCAACATCATAAACATTAACATCCTCCTCCTCCTCTCCTTATCAACATCATCCTCACATTATCAACATATTAACAATTTCATAGACATCAACATCATCCTTGCACTATCACTATATCCACATCAACATCATAAACATCAACACGATCCTCACAGTATGACCATATCCACATCAACATCATATACATCGTCATCCTCACATAATCAACATATCATCATTCACATCAGCATCATCCTCGCATAATCATCATATCAGCATCATATAATTATATCATCATCCTCACATAATCATCATATCAACATTCACATTAACATCATCCTCACATAATCAACATATCATTCACATCAACATCATCCTCAAAAATCAACATATCATCATTCACATCAGCATCATCCTCACATAATCATCATATCAACATTATATATATCGTCATCCTCACATAATCAACATATCATTCACATCAGCATCATCCTCACATAATCATCATATCAACATCATATATATCGTCATCCTCACATAATCAACATATCATTCACATCAGCATCATCCTCGCATAATCATCATATCAGCATCATATAATTATATCATCATCCTCACATAATCATCATATCAACATTCACATCAACATTATCCTCAAATAATCATCATATCATCAACATCATCCTCACAGACCCAACATAATCAAGCATTTCGCCTCATCAACTCACTTCCTTATAGTTCCCTACAATCTCTATTTACACGCTGTAATGTTGTGTATCTTTCACTCTTCTATCGTTAATACAACAATCAGTGTTCTTCAGAGCTCTCCCTTGCGGCAAGTGCGAGGTACCCGCCTTTCAACACAGTCCGACTCCTATTCTGTCCACTCTCCAATCCAAGAATTGGCAAATTTTCTCAGTCTTTCTTCTACTCAACTAGTTAAATCTGGCACTCTCTCCTTCTATCAATCTTTCCTCCATCCTATATGACTTAAACTGCTTTAAACTTCGGGTGTCCAGGCATTTTGACCACATCTCTGCTGAATTTGGCTCTCTGTCACTCTTTTGGCTTCGGGAGAGACACTCACTACAGGCAACTTGTTTTTTTGCCACCGTCATAAAAAAAAAAAAAAAAAAAAAAAAAAAAACACACACACACACACACACACACACACACACACACACATGATTATCCTCACATAAACCTGACCGGCCACTCGTGACCCCTGAGGTGAGGTGACCCGCAGCGTAGCAAGGGTCGGAGATCAGTGTGGGCCGGAGGGAGAGCAGTGTGTGTGTGACCTACAGTATAACCAAGCTGACTGGTTCATTATTATCCCTTTATGATAGCATTGGTCTCTCTGTTGGACGTTGGTGTTTGGTGTTAGTCTAGTGTTTGAAAGGGGTGTTTATTCTGGACCCCCTTCTCCCTCATGTTTAGCTCCGTTGGTTTTGGGATGTATAAGACGTTCACCCCATTAGTTTGGCTATTTTAAGACCTTTCGCTCCACTTCTTTGTCAAGTATTATGACCTTTTTTGGCACTTAAATTTTCGATATTTTCCCTGGCGAGCGATAGTGAGCCTGCAATTAGGAGGACCCATTTTGCAACTATCAAAAATATTTCTGTAACTGTCACAACCCTTTCTGTAACTGTCACACCCCTTTCTGTAACTGTCACAACCCTTTATGTAACTCACAACCCTTTCTATAACTGTTACAACCCTTTCTATAACTGTCACAACCCTTTCTGTAACTGTCACACCCTTTCTGTAACTGTCACAACCCTTTCTATAACTGTCACAACCCTTTCTATAACTGTCACACCCCTTTCTGTAACTCACACCCCTTTCTGTAACTGTCACATCCCTTCCTATAACTGTCACAACCCTTTCTGTAACTGGCATACCCCTTTATGTAACTGTCATACCCCTTTCTATAACTGTCACACCCCTTTCTGTAACTCACACCCCTTTCTATAACTGTCACACCCCTTTATGTAACTGTCACACCCCTTTCTGTAACTGTCACAACCCTTTCTATAACTGTCACACCCCTTTCTGTAACTGTCACACCCCTTTCTGTAACTGTCACAACCATTTCTGTAACTGTCACACCCCTTTCTGTAACTGTCACACCCCTTTCTGTAACTGTCACACCCCTTTCTGTAACTGTCACACCCCTTTCTGTAACTGTCACACCCCTTTCTGTAACTGTCACAACCCTTTCTGTAACTGTCACATCCCTTTCTGTAACTGTCACAACCCTTTCTGTAACTGTCACAACCCCTTTCTGTAACTGTCACACCCCTTTCTGTAACTGTCACAACCCTTTCTGTAACTGTCACACCCCTTTCTGTAACTGTCACACCCCTTTCTGTAACTGTCACACCCCATTTCTATAACTGTCACACCCCTTTCTGTAACTGTCACACCCCTTTCTATAACTGTCACACCCCTTTCTGTAACTGTCACACCCCTTTCTGTAACTGTCACACCCCTTTCTCTAACTGTCACAACCCTTTCTGTAACTGTCACAACCCTTTCTGTAACTGTCACAACCCTTTCTGTAACTGTCACAACCCTTTCTGTAACTGTCACACCCTTTCTGTAACTGTCACAACCCTTTCTGTAACTGTCACAACCCTTTCTATAACTGTCACAACCCTTTCTATAACTGTCAAACCCCTTTTTGTAGCTGTCACAACCCTTTCTGTAACTGTCACAACCCTTTCTGTAACTGCCACAACCCTTTCTATAACTGTCACAACCCTTTCTATAACTGTCACACCCCTTTCTGTAACTGTCACACCCCTTTCTGTAACTGTCACAACCCTTTCTGTAACTGTCACAGCCCTTTCTATAACTGTCACACCCCTTTCTATAACTGTCACACCCCTTTATGTAACTGTCACAACCCTTTCTTCAACTGTCACAACCCTTTCTGTAACTATCACACCCCTTTCTATAACTGTCACAACCCTTTCTGTAACTGTCACACCCCTTTCTGTAACTGTCACACCCCTTTCTATAACTGTCACAACCCTTTCTGTAACTGTCACACCCCTTTCTGTAACTGCCACACCCCTTTCTATAACTGTCACAACCCTTTCTGTAACTGTCACACCCCTTTCTGCAACTGTCACACCCCTTTCTGTAACTGTCACACCCCTTTCTATAACTGTCACAACCCTTTCTGTAACTGTCACACCCCTTTCTGCAACTGTCACAACTCTTTCTGTACCTGTCACAACCCTTTCTGTAACTGTCACAACCCTTTCTGTAACTGTCACAACCCTTTCTCTAACTGTCACACCCCTTTCTGTAACTGTCACAATCCTCTCTGTAACTGTCACAACCCTTTCTGTAACTGTCACAACCCTTTCTGTAACTGTCACAACCCTTTCTGTAACTGTCACAACCCATTCTGCAACTGTCACAACCCTTTCTGTAACTGTCACAACTCTTTCTGTAACTTTTCACAACCCTTTCTGTAACTGTCACAACCCTTTCTGCAACTGTCACAACCCTTTCTGTAACGGTCACAACCCTGTATATAACTGTCACAACCCTTTCTGTAACTGTCACATCCCTTTCTGTAACTGTCACAACCCATTCTGCAACTGTCACAACCCTTTCTGTAACTGTCACAACTCTTTCTGTAACTGTCACACCCCTTTCTGTAACTGTCACAACCCTTTCTGTAACTGTCACAACCCTTTCTGTAACTGTCACAACCCTTTCTGTAACTGTCACAACCCATTCTGCAACTCTCACAACCCTTTCTGTAACTGTCACAACTCTTTCTGTAACTTTTCACAACCCTTTCTGTAACTGTCACAACCCTTTCTGCAACTGTCACAACCCTTTCTGTAACTGTCACAACCCTTTCTATAACTGTCACAACCCTTTCTGTAACTGTCACATACCTTTCTGTAACTGTCACAACCCATTCTGCAACTGTCACAACCCTTTCTGTAACTGTCACAACCCTTTCTGTAACTGTCACAACCCTTTCTGTAACTGTCACAACCCTTTCTGTAACTGTCACAACCCTTTCTGTAACTGTCACACCCCTTTCTATAACTGTCACATCCCTTTCTGTAACTGTCACAACCCTTTCTGTAACTGTCACAACCCTTTCTGTAACTGTCACAACCCTTTCTGTAACTGTCACAACCCTTTCTGTAACAGTCACACCCCTTTCTGTAACTGTCACAACCCTTTCTGTAACTGTCACACCCCTTTCTGTAACTGTCACAACCCTCTCTGTAACTGTCACAACCCTTTCTGTAACTGTCACAACCCTTTCTGTAACTGTCACGACCCTCTCTGTAACTGTCACAACCCTTTCTGTAACTGTCACAACCCTTTCTGTAACTGTCACAACCCTTTCTGTAACTGTCACAACCCTCTCTATAACTGTCACAACCCTTTCTGTAACTGTCACATCCCTTTCTGTAACTGTCACACCCCATTCTGTAACTGTCACAACCCTTTCTGTAACTGTCACAACCCTTTCTGTAACTGTCACAACCCTTTCTGTAACTGTCACACCCTTTCTGTAACTGTCACAACCCTTTCTGTAACTGTCACAACCCTTTCTGTAACTGTCACAACCCTTTCTGTAACTGTCACAACCCTTTCTGTAACTGTCACACCCCTTTCTGTAACTGTCACAACCCTTTCTGTAACTGTCACACCCCTTTCTGTAACTGTCACACCCCTTTCTGTAACTGTCACACCCCTTTCTATAACTGTCACACCCCTTTCTATAACTGTCACACCCCTTTCTGTAACTGTCACATCCCTTTCTATAACTGTCACAACCTTTTCTGTACCTGTCACAACCCTTTCTATAACTGTCACATCCCTTTCTGTAACTGTCACACCCCTTTATGTAACTGTCACACCCCTTTCTATAACTGTCACAACCCTTTCTGTAACTGGCACAACCCTTTTACCCTTTCTGTAACTGGCACAACCCTTTCTATACCTCCTCCTCCCCACTTCCTTCATCTTCTCCTTCTTTCTTTCTTTTTCTTCTCCTCTCCCTTCTTGTTCTCTTCCTCCTCCTCCTCCTCTCCCTTCTTCTTCTACTCCTCCTCCTCCCCCTCTTCCTTATTTGTATCCCTTTCTTACCCCTTCTCTTCCTCCTTTTTATTCTCCTCTTCCCCATCCCCTCTCCCTTTTTATTCTCCTCTTCCCCCTCCCCTCCTCCCTCTCTTCCTTTTTCTTCTCCTCTTCTTCCTCTCCCTCCATTCATTTCATGGAGGTACAGTCGTACGGGTTATGAATACCTGAACACCTCCTATTAATATATACAAGACGGTCAACATTAAGGGGGTGACCTGTTTTTGTTCTGTCCTTTTCTATCTTTCTCTGGCTTGTATCCATTTGGCCCCATTCAGCCTACTGTTTTAAAACGTTTATCCCCATCCAGGTGTCAATTTTTTACTGGTGAGCGGTAGCGAGCCAGCATATGTTTTATTTTTGTTTGACTGCAGGCTAAATTTGTACGTTTTTCGATAGAAAAATGCCTCCGGCGAAGCCGGATTTCTTCATATAATGCTGGCTCGCTGTCGCTCGCCAGGAAGAAATCGACACCTAGATGGGGATAAACGTCTTAAAATAGTTGGCTGAATGGGGCCGAATGGATACAAGCCAGAGAAAGAGAGAAAAGGACAGAAATAACAAAAAACAGGTCACCCCCCTCAAGGGCAGATAAAAATCTCCATCAGAGGAGGAACACTTTATTGACAACGTTTCGCAGACATCTTCTTTAGGTGACCTGAAGAAGCTATCTGCGAAACGTTGTCCATAAAGTGCTCCTTCTCAGATGGTGTCTTTTATCCATTATGTCTATTTGTCAAGTCCCGCTCAACATTAAGGCCAGATTTTCACTTGGGGGATTATTTTTCGAACCTCCTTCTCCCTCATGTGATGCCCCATTAGTTTTGAGGTTTTATGGCGTTCGCCCCCTTAGTTTGGCGATTTTAAGACATGTCGCCCAATTTCTGTGAATTTAAAGAAGTTTCGTGTAATTTATGTGTCGATATTTTCCTGGCGAGTGATAGCAAGCCTGTAATTTAGGAGAAACCGGCCTTTACAAATTTATCTCGAAGGGGGGTTCTTGGGGGTATTTATTAAAAGCTTGATGGGGGTCTAGGGAACACACTAAAATTCCCCTTAAGGGCAGATCCTTCACTTTTTGGTCGAGTTTTTAATTTATTTATTATTTTTCTCTTTTCCTCGTTAGACCTCCATCAAGCTCAAAAAGACGCCCCTTAGACCTCCTTTGAAGACAAATTTGTAAATTTTTCGATAGAAAAATTTCCCGGCCGAAGGCCGGTTCCTCTTAAATTACAGGCTCGCTATCGCTCGCCAGGACAAAATCGACCCCTAAAATGGCAGGAAAGGTCTTAAAATCGACAGAAATGGGGCGAAAGTTCATAAAATCGCCAAAATAATGGGGCTAAAGATGAGGGAGAAGGTGATCTAGAAAAGCGCCATGTCTCCCCTTAACTACTGTATAGTCCATTCATTACAAGTAGGCCAAAAATCCTGACCACTAACCTCTATAAATGGACTAGAGTAATCGAGCTCATATGTCTACCATTTAGGAAGAGTCAGCCGAGAAATACGGGTGGAAATTGACAACCCATTAGCTCTAGTTACAAAGGCTAAGGTTTGAGAATTTTGGCCTAACTATATTGAACAGACTATAGCGAATGACAGTGGTTTAAGAGGGGGTCACCGTATTTGTTTTTAATCTTTCTCTCCTTTTCTCTCTTTCCCTGGTTTGTATCCATTCGGCTCCATTCAGCCAACTGTTTTAAGACGTTTATCCCCATCCAGGTGACGATTTCTCCTGGCGAGCGATAGCGAGCCTCTAAAATTACAGGCTCGCTATTGCTCGCCATGACAAAATCGGCACCTATATGACACGACAAATCTTAAAATTGACACGGAAATGGGGCGAAAAGTCTTAAAATCGCCAAACTAATGGGCCGAACGTTTTAAAATCTGAAAACTAATGGGGCTAAACATGAGGAAGAAGGGGGACCAGAAAAACGACCCATCTCCCCTTAAACGACTCATCTCCCCAAGAGAGAGAGAGAGTAGCTATCTTATTCTGTGGATGTCCTTTTGGTGCCGCAGTTAACTAGGGGGAGAGGGTCGGTTTTGATGCCGCAGTTAACAAGGGGGAGAGGGTCGGTTTGGGTGCCGCAGTTAACAAGGGGGAGAGGGTCGGTTTTGGTGCCGCAGTTAACAAGGGGGAGAGGGTCGGTTTGGGTGCCGCAGTTAACAAGGGGGAGAGGGTCGGTTTTGGTGCCGCAGTTAACAAGGGGGAGAGGGTCGGTTTTGGTGCCGCAGTTAACAAGGGGGAGAGGGTCGGTTTTGGTGCCGCAGTTAACAAGGGGGAGAGGGTCGGTTTTGGTGCCGCAGTTAACAAGGGGGAGAGGGTCGGTTTTGGTGCCGCAGTTAACAAGGGGGAGAGGGTCGGTTTGGGTGCCGCAGTTAACAAGGGGGAGAGGGTCGGTTTTGGTGCCGCAGTTAACAAGGGGGAGAGGGTCGGTTTTGGTGCCGCAGTTAACAAGGGGGAGAGGGTCGGTTTGGGTGCCGTAGTTAACAAGGGAGAGAGGTTCGGTTTTTCTGGCCCCTTTTCTTCCTTATGCTTAGCCCCATCAATTTTGCGATTTTAAGACGTTCGTTCCATTAGTTTGGCCATTTTAAGACCTTCCACCCCATATTTTGGTCAATACTAGGACCTTTCGTGCCATTTATCTTGAGAGTGGGTCTAGGGGTTGTTTTTTTAAGTTTGATGAGGGTTTATTGAGTAAACTGAAAACTATATATATATATATATACAGTATATATATATACAGTATATATATATATACAGTATATATATACCGGTATATATTTATCATGTTGAACGTATATCCAAAGACCAAACTATATATCCTGTACCAGTATGGCTGAATGTTGATTATGGCTATTAGACTATCTCACTATTTAGCCTCTGACTTCCATATACCCTTCCTAATCTGAACACAATTGTCTGATAAATATACCTACCAGAAAACAGAAAAGAAATCCGTAATCGGGTCTTGAAAGGGTTAATTAACAACATACTTCGCTACAAAATCTTCATAATAGCTGCGTAATCCAGGTGAAGACATGACAATTTACCTTCAGCTATGGGCAGATTGTGCAGTATACGCCAATCGAGCAGGAAAATACCCAGGGGAGGTCTCATGAACATATGATAAGGAGTTGCTGGAACTCCTGTTTCATTTGCCTGGTTTCCCTCACCGTTTCTGTTTGTGTCTCACCTACACAGAGATTAATTCAGCTAGCTCTCACAAACACCTCCTCCTCCTATTCATTTCACTACACTAAACAAACACACCACACTTTTTTTCCAAAACACCAGTAAAAAAAAAGAGTTCAGATTAGCCACTATCACTCTTTCAACATTGGGGGAGACACTGGTTACAGGCAGCGTTGCCTTTTGTCTCCTTAATACACATACGAAAAAGAAAAACACAAAGAATGAAATAAACAGACTAAACACTGAGACCTGCACTAGCCACTTCCCCTCGTACCTTTGATTCCCGGCTTGTCACTCCCTCACTCCCTCCGCAACCTAATCTCCTCTCCGCGACAAAAGGAAAATGGCCCACAATTAATTGGCGTTCAAATTCCCAATAGAACTTCAATATAAAAAGTACGGGAGGAAACAAAAAATACATGGACCAAGATTATCGTAAGGTTGCATTCCGAAGTATATATTATTATTATCGTAATGTTGCATTTCGAAGTATATATTATATTATCGTAATGTTGCATTCCGAAGTATATATTATATTATCGTAATGTTGCATTCCGAAGTATATTATATTATCGTAATGTTGCATTCCGAAGTATATATTATATTATCGTAATGTTGCATTCCGAAGTATATATTATTATTATCGTAATGTTGCATTCCGAAGTATATATTATATTATCGTAATGTTGCATTCCGAAGTATATATTATATTATCGTAATGTTGCATTCCGAAGTATATATTATATTATCGTAAGGTTGCATTCCGAAGTATATATTATTATTATCGTAAGGTTGCATTCCGAAGTATATATTATATTATCGTAAGGTTGCATTCCGAAGTATATATTATATTATCGTAAGGTTGCATTCCGAAGTATATATTTATAGACTTTTTTGCCCGCGATCAAAACAAAAACAAAAACAAGAACAGATCGTTGTGCGAGAGGGAATTTATTTACGGGGTTAGCAGACTGGTGACACCCCAGGCTGGCCATACTCCTGCTATACTGCCTTCTGAGAATTCACCATCCATCGTTTTATATAAATTAATATATCTTACTCCAAATATTATGGAGATACTTGCATGCGAGTCGATGCGACTCGAACAAGAAATATCCACTTTTCAAAACTGCTGGAATTGAGTTTGACCATGGCTTATTTAGATCCGGGGTGCACCAGGCCCGCAGGTTACTCCCATCCCATGACACACATGCCCCAACGACTGATCTAAAGGGGGTAGTGCTTGGTTTTTGGTCTACTGTATATATTTATTTATTATTTTATTTTTGAGTTTCCTCGCTAGACCTCCATGAAGCTTAGAAAAAACACCCCCTAGATCCCCTGACATGATAAATGTGTACACTTTTTCTTCTAAAATTAGAGGCTCGCTATTGCTCGCCAGGAAAAAAATCGACAGCTAAAGGGCACGAAAGGTCTTAATATTGACAAACAAATTAGGCAAAAGGTCTGAAAATCGCCATACTAACGGAACGAAAATCTTAAACCCTGAACACTAATCTGCTAAACATGAGGGGGAAGGAAGTCCATAAAAAGCGAGCACTACCCCCTTAAGGGAAAACAAGTGAGACAGATTGATCGGAGGAGGTGCATTCCAACCCAGATTTTTCTCCCTGAACAGCTCCCTCGTGACCAGTTGAGCCGGAGATGGACTCACTGTGACAGATTATGGGGTGTGGGGGGGGGGGGGGGTGAGTGTGTGTGTGCGTGCAGGCAACAAATCATGGTGTGAGTGTGTATGTGGGGGGAGGGGAGGTGAGTGTTTGTGTGTGTGTGGGAGAGTGTGTGTGGGTGTGAGTGTGTGTGTGTGTGTGTGAGAGAGTCTGTGTGTGTGTGCGTGCAGGCAACAAATCATGGTGTGAGTGTGTATGTCGGGGGGGGGGGGGGGTGCAGGCAATAGATCATGGTGTGTGTATGTGTGTGTAAGCGACAGATCATGGTGTGTGTGTGTGTGTGTGTGCGTACGTGCAGGCAACATATCATGGTGTGCGTATGTGTGTATAAGCTACAGATCATGGTGTGTGTATGTGTGTGTGCAGGCGACAGATCATGGTGTGTGTATGTGTGTGTAAGCTACAGATCATGGTGTGTGTATGTGTGTGTGCAGGCGACAGATCATGGTGTGTGTATGTGTGTATGTGTGTGTGCAGGCGACAGATCATGGTGTGTGTATGTGTGTGTAAGCTACAGATCATGGTGTGTGTATGTGTGTGTAAGCTACAGATCATGGTGTGTGTGTGTGTGTGTGTGTGTGTGTGTGTGTGTGTGTGCATGCTATTAATGTGTTGAACCAGATATATTACATCTATTATTTAAGCCGTCTGCCAGTAAATAAGTATAATAACGAGATTCGACTACATAACAATAGTATATAACGATTTACTTGCTACTATTCCAAAACAATATGTAGACCATTACATATATACAACTTTCTTTACCACTACTAAACATGAAAGCCATTTATTAAAGCCGCGTTGTAATATTTGTGCATTACGACGCACCAGACGACGATGTTTCTCACTCGGCACCCAGAATTAATGTTGCATGTCACTTCAATCTGTCTGGGGGCGGAGGTAGTGCTTGTAGTCTGAAAAATGTCTTGGCAGCATTTGTCCCTCATTTTTAGCCCCATCAGTGTTGAGATTTTAAGATATTTTCCCCATTAGTTTGGCGATTTTAAGACCTTTCGTACCATTTAATTGTTAATTCTTTACTGGCGAGCGATAGCGAGCCTACATTTTAGGAGGAACCGGCTTTTGGCCGGGGTATTTTTCTACCAAAAAATGCACTAATTTATCTCGAAATGGGGTTTGGGGTGTATTTTTAAAGGCTTTGTGGAGGTCCAGGGTGAGAACAAAGAAGAAGTAAAATATAATAGATAATAATAACTAACAAATACACAAATAATAATATCACTTTAGGTACTATTGTGCATTGGTATCTCTCTCTCTCTCTCTCTCTCTCTCTATATATATATATATTATATATATATATATCTATTTATATATACAGTATTATATATATATATACTGTATATATATATATATATATATATATATATATATATATATATATATATTGAATGTACGCTCTCGGACTTATACTATGGCTTTTTCTAACTCTTCGAACTGAAAAGGGAAGAAATGGGGCACTCCTTCGGGGCTGTTTGGGGGAATGAAAAGTAAACAAGGTGTGTGTGTGGCTGTGTGGGGGGGTGGCAGACTGATATATAGATATATATATATATATATATAGAGAGAGAGAGAGAGTGAGAGAGAGGGGGGGGGGGTGTTGGCTACCTTGGAGGAGCAAGAGAAGGGGTGTAATTGTCATCCATAGCTGAAAAAAGTGAGAGTATGAGAATTAGAGAGATAGATAGATAAAGAGAGAGAGAGTGAGAGTGAGAGTGTGAGTGAGTGGGGGTGTACAGGTAGAGGTAGATGGTAAAAATAAGTGCAATAGTCCCTTTAAAAGCCACAGTAGGCTTAACCACATCTGAGAGCTACCACCAGAAGTTGTCGTCACACTGTATATGACGGAACGGTCCCATTAACCCTTTCAGTAATCCAGGACGCGTTTCTTCCTTCCATTCTGGCTACCATTAGACGATTTTAAGGGGGGATGGGCGTATTTATTTGCTTATTTAGTTATAGTTGTATTATATTTATAGTTCCATCCCGAGACCTCCATCAAACTTAACCTCCCCCCCCCCCCCCCGGACCCTCCTTCAAGACAAATGTGTACATTTTTCGATAGAACATTTTTCCAGCCTAAGGCCGGTTCCTCTTAATTTACAGGCTCGCTATCGCTCGCCAGGAATAAATCGACACTTAAATGACACGAACATTCCTAATATTGACAAACGAATGGTGCAAAAAGTCTTAAAATCGCCAACCTAATGGGCCGAACGTCATATAATCTGAAAAGTAATGGGGCTAAGCGTGAGGGAGAACGGGGACCAGAAAAACGGCCCATCTCCCCTTTCAGCCATTTAGGAAGGATACCCAGGAATCAAAAGGGTAAACACTATCTCGATTAACCCTTTAATATCCCACCAGTGTGTTTCTCGTCTTTATATGGTTCTCTCTCTCTCTTCCCACTCCCTCTTTATTTACTCGTCCTCTTTTCTATTTCTCTTCGTCCTCTTTCTCCTGCTCTTCTTTTTCCTTTTCTCCACCCTCTTCCTCTTTCTTCTTCTTCTTCTTCCTTTTCTCCACCCTCTTCCTCTTTCTTCTTCTTCTTCTTTCTTCTTCTTCCTTTTCTCCACCCTCTTCCTCTTTCTTCTTCTTCTTCTTTTTCCTTTTCTCCACCCTCTTCCTCTTTCTTCTTCTTCTTCTTCCTTTTCTCCACCCTCTTCCTCTTTCTTCTTCTTCTTCTTCCTTTTCTCCACCCTCTTCCTCTTTCTTCTTCTTCTTCTTCCTTTTCTCCACCCTTTTCCTCTTCCTATTTCTTCTATTTCTTCTTCTTCTTCTTCTTCCTTTTCTCCACCCTCTTCCTCTTCCTATTTCTTCTTCTTCTTCTTCTTCCTTTTCTCCACCCTCTTCCTCTTCCTCTTTCTTCTTCTTCTTCTTCCTTTTCTCCACCCTCTTCCTCTTTCTTCTTCTTCTTCTTCCTTTTCTCCACCCTCTTCCTCTTTCTGTTTCTACTTATTCTTCCGTTTCTTCTTCTTTATCTTCTTTTTCTTATTTTTTTCTTCTTATTCTTCTTCCGTTTCTCCACCTTCTTCCTCCTCTTACTGCTTCTTCTTCCTCTTCCTCCTCTTGCTTCTTCTTCTTCTTCACTTTTCTTCCAGTTCTTCCCTCTTCCTCCTCCTGTATTATTGTTCATATTCTCTCTTCTTCATATTCTTCTCCTCTCCCTACTTCCTTCCTTTTCTCTTGTTTATTGTCCATCTTTTTTCTATCGAAATATGTACAAATTTAGCCAGCTGTTTAACAAATTATTCAAAATATGGTGGCTCGCTATCGCTCGCCAGGTATAAATCAACACCTGGATGGGGATAAAAGTCTTAAAACAGTAGGCTGTATGGGGCCGAATGGATAAAGAGAGACAAAAAAAGCAGGTGAACCCCCTTAATCCCGCCAGCACCTCCTCCTCCTATTCTTCTCCCTCCCTCTTCTCAACACTTCGTTTTCTTTTTCTTCCCCCTCTCCTCCTCCTCCTCTCTTTATATGCTTTCCCTCCTCCTCCACTTCTTCCATCTCCTCTACGTGTTCCACCTACTCCTCCTCCTTCTGTTCTTCTCTCTTCCTCTTAAGCCTCCTCCCCCTTTTCTTGTCCGTCCTCGTCCACTTCTTCCTCCTCCTCCTTTTCTTCTCCCTCCTCCTCCCCTTCCTCTTTCACCACCTCTTCTTTTTCCACCTCCTCCTTCTGTTCTTCTCCCTTCCTCTTCCACCTCCTCCCTTTTTTCTTCTCCCTCCTCCTCCACTTCCTCTTCCACCTCCTCCACTTTTTCTTCTCCCTCCTCCTCCCCTTCCTCTTCCACCTCCTCCACTTCCTCATCCACATACTCCCCTTCCTATTCCACCTCCTCCATTTCCTCATCCACCTCCTCCCCTTCCTATTCCACCTCCTCAACTTCCTCTTCCACCTCCTCCCCTTCCTCTTCCACCTCCTCCCCTTCTTTTTCCACCGCCTCCTCTTTTTCCGCCTCCACCTTCTGGTCTTCTCCCTTCCTCTTCCACCACTTCTCATTTCACCTCCTCCTCCTCCACTCCTCCTTTCACCTCCCCCCCCCCCCCTTGGTTCTCGCGGGACTAGCGGTCTAATTACGTCGCGAGGGTAAGTGAAAATTAAGCTTCTTTGGTCCCTTAGACAGGTGGAAAATTTTGGATTTGTCTGGCCTCAAGATCCCCGGCTCCGGCCCCTTTGTGACTTGAAGGGCGAGGGGCACAGACCCTGCGGTACACAGGAGGTGGACATCTGACAGAACGGTGAGCCTTTGTTCAGCTTTCTTTCTCGCGTCATCCTCCTTCTTTTCATTATTTTCTTATTTTTTTCTGGTTCTTTCTCTCGTCATCCTCCGTCTTTCTCTCGTCATCCTCCGTCTTTCTCTCGTCATCCTCCGTCTTTCTCTCGTCATCCTCCGTCTTTCTCTCGTCATCCTCCGTCTTTTCATTATTTTCCCACCCTTTTCTGGTTCTTTTTCACTCCCTCTTGTTTCGTACAGTCGCGGTCATAATTATTAGGATTAGGAAATCCATTTTTCGCCAAGGTGTCATATTTCTCTGGAAAATGGAGGGAACTAACATGTTTCTTGAGTTTCTCCGCTCCCAGTCCTCGGCGTATTCTCCCAATCCAAGGGCTTGGTCGCTTCCCACGAAACGAAAAACAAAAGACGTTCAGTAACGCGTTTGTTTGTTTACATTCATCTCAAGGTCCCCACATTCCACGTCAAGAAACACAAACTATATATTAAACAGGCCATATGCAAAGAATATATATTAAAAACGATAATATTCGGAGAAGATAAGAAAGAAGATATATTAAAAACGATAATATTCGGAGAAGATAAGACAGAAGAGGCAAGAATAATAATTCGCGTAGTCTGAACAAGAGAAGATAAAAGTCGGTCAACTCATTCACGTAATAATAATAAAACAAATATTGTGGCCCTTGTAAAGGCAATCTCCCTGACCTAACATCGACCAAGTCGTGTATAACACTGTATCCCAAGCATCAGCAGACGCATTATAGTCAGGGGGAAAGCTAGCTCAACCCCTTCAAAAAATAAGTCATAGAGATGTTTGCATTTTTGACATCCTTAGGACCTCTAGTCAACATTTCTGGATGATAACATTAAATTTGGGCGGTGGCAATTTTTTTATTTGCGTATTTTCAAGATGGCTGCCACCTGCGTCCACCAAAAACAAAGAGTAGCATATCTCAGCAACTAATGGGTCGATTCTGATTATTTTTGTTATGTCCTAGTTGAAAGGGTTTTTGATACAGCTTGGTAACTCTTAGCGGGGTTGAGGCTGGCCTTAAAGTATTTACAAGAGACTACAGTGGACATGCAGAACAGAAACACACAATGAAGTACAATTTGTTTTATTCAGTTCTTAACCTAGGTACAGAGTCAGGGCACAAAATAGGTATGTATTATTTAGGTCAAGTGACCTTTGAGGATTGAGATCTGAACAGCTCGAGGGTTGAGGTCCTCAGCGTTAAGCTCCCTAGCCAAACGCGGTATCCGGGCCTGAGTCTACCAGAGTGTTGATGGTGGTCAACCAGAAACAGAGTCGATCACTAGGCGGCTTCCCTCTCACAAGGCTCCCTTCATTCGGTCGCCTCTACACTCTGCCACTTCACACTCGGCCACCTCACACTCTGCTACTGTTGTTTATATATGTTGTGCTGTTGAGTCTATGGTTTATTGACCATCATCATCCTCATCATCGCCTTCATCATTACCCTCAGCTTCACCATCATCTGACATCTCTGATATCTTGGTCAGTGGGTTGAGACACAATGGGCCAGCTTCACAGGCACAAAACACTGTACAACCAATGAGGCTACACTTACAAATTGCACCCTTACAAGCAGACTTTTCACATCCACATCGTACCATTTGTAGGATCTCATCATGAGCCACTTTTGTCCCTGGTGTGACAGCACAGGGCTTCAGGACAGAGCCATCCTGCTCCCATCCATGGTCCTTTGGACTGAGTGGTGGTGGCATGCCGGACATGGCTGTCAGCCAATGGGCCATTTGGTAGTGCGCTCTCTTGATATTTTCACTGGCTGCTTCAGTTGTAGGTGGTAGTCTTGACAGCTTGATAGATGTGCCAGCTCCTGTTTTCTTCTTCCACATTTTGAGGCGACACTTGGTCATTGATTTGCAGTCAGCATATGTCTTGCCAAAGCAGGCAATCAGGAAGGCACTTCCTGAGCTGCATACTTCATTAAGATCAGCTTGAGGGACACCAATGATGGACAAACTCTCTGGGTCGATTGCTTGTAGGGCCTTGAGTGCCAACGTTTTTCCCACGTTGTAAGTTGCTGCGACAGTATCAGTCCCTGTTAGCGCATGCATCACCAAAATGGCCTTTGTCATATCCTTGTTCTTCTGAGCAGTTGCTCTCAGATCCACAATCGAACGATCTGCAACTGGGGAGCACATGTACAGATCACTTGTACACTTTTGGGACACATAGAAATGGAGGAGAAGGAGGAACACATCTGAGTCATCAGCGATGACTTGCACCTTCTCCCCCTGCATACACCGTGATATGGCATGCTGGACGAGGATGGGATCGGCCTCTTCATGACTTGAGGAAAGATCTGTACGCTCCTGACATACCCCAATCTTAATCTCCACAGGCACATCATCCACACCAGCGAGAGTCAAGCTGTGTCCATTTTGTGTGGCGGAGATGTAGAAGTCAGGATCTAGCAGGGCTTCGGCAATCATTCTGTTAAGCTGCATCTTGTTTTTGCAGACACCAAGGATTGCACTCCTGGGTGGTGTGGGCATGTCTGGTTTTAGTATGTGAACTCGGCTGGTTCCTTGCTTCTCCTGCCTCTCCTCGTACTCTTGCTGTAGTTCAGCTGAATTCCACATCTTTGTCCTGTTAGCAGACATTGTATCTGCAAGGGCGAGGAAAAATGGGTCTTTAGGTTCATTGCTGTTGATCTTGAAGTTGTACAGGAAATTGGTTTTACACGCACGATGGTACCTGGCATCAGCCGCATGAAGATCACACTCAAGCATGGACTCTATTCTTGTCTTGACCACATGCCCTAGCCTGTCATTTCTCTCACAACATTTGGCACAAATAACTTTCGTGAACTCCCTGCCATGCTTGTCAAGATCAGTACGTACCAGACTGGCAGGTTTGCGACGACTACGTGGAACTTTAGCATCATACTCACATGGTAATGTACATGTTGCAGGATTAATACAAAAAAGACAATGTATCTTGAAATCAAACTTGATACCACTATCATCTA
This sequence comes from Paralithodes platypus, assembly GCA_032716605.1. Lineage (NCBI taxonomy): Eukaryota > Metazoa > Arthropoda > Malacostraca > Decapoda > Lithodidae > Paralithodes > Paralithodes platypus. Next base: position 26,718,896 of record CM064499.1, read on the forward strand.
CAGGTGCATCTGATCTCAACTGTTTGGCATGTCGAGCTTCATTTAACTCTTTGTCTCTACGCCGTTTCTCAACTCTATTCACAAGTGATTTTCAAGTATATAAAGATGCACACTTTCTGTGAATCTTTATTGAACAGTCATTCTCCAACTCTTGGTGTAGCGTGTCACCTCTCCGTTTACTTGCTGATCGAATACTGTCAATTCGCGTTTCAGTGACACTCACTTGGAAATCCTCCCCTGCTGCTCTGCACTGACCGACTCTCCCCAGTGCACAATCCATCTTAGAGGACCTAAGGAGTAGAGAAAAATTACATTAATTTTGGTGGCAAGATAATAACAAATATACATGTAATTTATTTATGTATATATATGATATATGTAATTTTATTGGCTTTTAGGCCCAAAATGGCCCTGACATTGACCATGACCATGTGATCCCGACTTTGAATTGTTTCAATGACTTCAGAAACTGACTCAGCACCCCAGAAAACATATAATTTGATATCAAAATAATCAGAATCGACCCATTAGTTGCTGAGATATGCTACTCTTTGTTTTGGGTGGACGCGGGTGGCAGCCATCTTGAAAATACGCAAATCAAAAAATTGCCACCGCCCAAATTTAATGTTATCATCCAGAAATGTTGACTAGAGGTCCTAAGGATGTCAAAAATGCAAACATCTCTATGACTTATTTTTTGAAGGGGTTCAGCTGGATTTTGCATGTTTTCCCCCTGACTATTAGGTTTATCTTGGGCTCTTCTTAAGGGGAGATTTCCACTAGAGAGATTTTTTTCTTGACTCCTTTCTCCCTCATGTTTAGCCCCATTGCTTTTCTAATTTTAAGACGTTCGCCCCATTATTTTGACGATTTTAAGAACTTTCGACCCATTTCTGTAAAATTTAAGACCTTTCGTGCCATTTAGGTGTCGATTTTATCCTGGCGAGCGATAGCGAGCCTGTAATATTCGGTGATATTCGAATATTTGTTGATATTCGGTGTGAGCGTCCTGGGTTCGAATCCACCGACTGCCACATGTGTTTGTAATATTTCATTAATCGATTTTAGGAGTAGAGTTGGTTGTTGGATAGAACATAATAATTTAAGAGTGACCGGCTTTCAGCCGGGAAATTTTTCTACCGAAAAATGTAAAAAATTATCTTGAAAGGGGCTCAAGGGGTGTAATCTTAAGCTTGATGGATATCTAGAGACCAAACTGAAAACCTCCCCTTAACCCATACAGTACCGGTGACATCCTCTTCATTATATTCTGGCTACTACTAATCGCTTTTATTCAGTTTAGGAAGGACCTCTAGCAATAATATGGCTTCGAACTATCTCAGCCAACCCTTTTAACTACCACAGATCCTTCCAAAGCTGCATAATATCGTCTAAATATAGCTAGAGGAGCAAATAACACACGTCGCTGGTACTCAAAGGGTTAAATACCAATATCTGCCAAAGCACAACGCATCCGATCATGTGAGTGGCCCGAAGATACACTAATATCACTATGTAAATTGATAAATGTGCTTTCTGCTTGGCGATTCTCCGTCCACAGTCCCCACCTTTGATTCGGCTGTACCGTGTGAACACTTTTTGATTCTCGGCAGAAATTTTCCGGCAAATATTCACCGAGCTCCTTGGAATATGGACACTAAAAAATGACCGTGTGACCAGGCCTTAAGCCGGTATCACACGAGCGCTTTTTCACTCAACATTTTATCCTCAACACTGGTCTGGCAGCTCATGTGGTCAACATATAAAATATATCGGTTGCCTAAATTCATCTACCATCAGCCTAGTTTCCGATACCAGTGCAACATATTCTAGAAATGTTGCCAGACATTTTTTGATCATCGATTGTTGACTATAAAAGCTCTCGTGTAATACCGTCTTTAATGATAAGAAGGCGATGAACATTTGTTAGTTTTTCTATGTGGATGAGGGAGACAAAAGGCAAAACTGCCTGTGACGAGTGCCTCCCCCAGAGTTGAAAGAATGACAGGACCAAAATAAAGGAATGTACGAGTGAATGCCAGTAATATAATTGTTTTGTGGCTCAGCAGTTTATCTAAATAGTTCGCTAGATATCTTAATCGTGCCTTCATAAATTGTCCACAAATTCTTATCCACGACTTTGAGGGGGAATGGGCGTATTTATTTGCTTATTTATTTTTCTTCGTATTATGTTTTTAGTTCCCTCCCTAGACCTCCATCAAGCTTACAAAAACATCCCAAGACCCCCCTTCAAAAACATCCCAAGACCCCCCTTCAAAAACATCCCAAGACCCCCCCTTCAAGATAAATGTGTACATTATTCGATAGAAAAACTTGAGGCCGGTTACTACTATACTACAGGCTCTCTATCACTCGCCAGGACAAAATCGACACCTAAATTGTACGCAAGGTCTTAATATTGACAAAGAAGTTGGGTGAAAAGTCGTTAAGGTAGATTACAAACTATATGAAATCGTCTAATGTTAACCAGACTATGATGACACCTATGTAATGGTGGCGAAGGAGTTAAAGGGAATGTTTCAAATAGTTCATCCGAGTGTCAAAATTGTTCAGTAAAATGTGTCGTAATATCAGTACAGGCGATCGTACAGTCACTCATAAAAATGCGTAGACCTCAACTATTTCTGATTATGGAAGTATATCTCTGGAAACGATTTGATGAACGTGATTTTCTATACATCAACTCTATAAAACTATATATTATAATGTAAAACTTGCAAAATAAACAAACCAAAACTGGGACGACACAAGATAAACGCAAAGGAACTAATCAAAATCGCTATGTGGAAATAACGCTTAATAAAATCAAATTTGAAATAAAAGAACACAATCCTTGCCTTGTATTGAAACGCAAATTCTATCCAAAAATCAATCCAGATAGTTATAATTGCACAGAGAGAAACACAAGAAGTTCGCGATTTTTTATAAGTGGCTGTACCGTACACCAGCAAGACATAATATAGGTATACACTCATTTGAATCCGTATCGAACTCTCTCGATTTAATATAGAGCATTGTAATATTCTTAAAAGGGTCTATTTTTAGATCGATTATATCATGTATTTATTATTATTATTATTTTTTATTTTTTTAGTTTCCTCCCTAAACCTCCATCAAACTTTAAATAACATCCATTAGATCCCCCTTCTAGAAAAATTACAGGCTCACTTTCGTTCGCCAGGAAAAAATCGACACCTAAAGAACACGAAAGGTCTTAATATTGACAAAGAAATGGGGCGAAAGGTATTATAATCGCCAAACTAATGAGCCGAACGTCTTATAATCTCAAAACAATAGGGGCTTCACACGTGTACACAGGAGTACAAAGGAAATCAAGCAACAACAGGTCTAGTGACCCTTCTAGGCTGCTTGTCCTCCAAAACACTGAGGATCAAGTGTCCAAACAGTGGTTTAGAGTGGGTAAGGGGAGAAAGGGGACCAGAAAAACGAGCACCTACCGAAAAATGTACAAAATTATCTTGAAGGGGGGTCTAGGGGGTGTTTTTATAAGATTGATGGAGGTCTAGCGAGGAAACTAAACAATTAATGAATACATGAATTAATAAACCAAAAAACCGTCCACTATCCCCTTAGTATATATCATAGGTGCTTAATTGTTGGTTTGTGTGTTAAATACTCCGCTTATATATTTAGAGATCGGTTTGTGTGTTCAATGGTCAATTTCTGTGTTCAATTTAATGCATAAATAATATTCAACCACTATATAATGCTTATCAGCTTTTGTTAAAACTAAGCACATGATATTGCAATTAGGACTGAGTACATGATTAGATTGATATCCAAAATTCGAAAATGGATATTAATCGTGGTCGTGTACTCAACCTTTAACTGTGTTGGTGATGTAATGGTTTAGATGCCTATGTTCTTGGTGTGGTGTCCCGAGTTCGAATCCCGGGGAGGACCACATGCTTTCATTAGTCTATTCAAGTGCATTGGGGTTTGTAATTGATGATTAATGTTAAGAATGGGGTGTTACTTAAGGGGGGGTCACCGTTTTTTTTATATCTTTCTCTCCTTTTCTCGCTTTCCCTGGCTTGCATCCATTCGGCCCCATTCAGCCAACTGGTTTAAGACATTTATCCCCATCCAGGTGTCGATTTCTTCCTGGCGATCGATAGCGAGCCAGCATTGTATGGAGAAATCCGGCTTCGCCGGAAACATTTTTCCATCGAAAAATGTACAAATTTAGCTTGCTGTCAAAACAAACAAATATATATGCTGGCTCGCTACAGCTCGCCAGGAAAATATTGACACCTGGATGGGGGTAAACGTCTTAAAACAGTAGGCTGAATGGGGCAGAGTGGATACAAGCCAAAGAGAGAGGGAGAGTACAAAGGAGTACAAAGGAGTACAAAGGAAATCAAGCAACAACAGATCTAGTGACCCTTCTAGGTTGCTTGTCCTCCAAAACACTGAGGATCAAGTGTCCAAACAGTGGTTTAGAGTGGGTAAGGGAACATTGGAAAGGGAATTACTGCCCTGGAACTAATGTCCGTGGCAGGATTAGGAAGTTAGTAGGGGACAGATGGGTTAGTAACTGAGGGGGGGATAAAATAAAGTTATTCATTTACAAACGCAGTCAGTCGCGGGTTTGATGCGAGATATTTGTCCTAGCGGAGTTTAAATGAATCAACGGTGATGCAGTCTATAACGTTTCGGGGAAGCCCATTCCACAAGTTGACAACTCGATTGAAGAAGAAATTCTTAGATTCGTGCGAGTTAAAAGATTTACCAATAATTTTGCAACCGTTTCCCCGCGTGTAATTAGATTGGTCGATAGTGAAGTACTTACTACAGTTCATATTGTCGATGCCTTTGATGATTTTGAACACTTGAACTTAAGTCGACTCTTAATCTGCGCTGGGTTAAAGGAAATAGAATTAATTCTCTAAGACGCTCTTCGTTATGGTTTTTGTTCTTTTAGGCTAGGTATCATTTTGGTAACTCTACGTTGAACTCGTTCTAGCTTGTTTATATCTTTTTGGTAATAAGGGCACCAGGATTGAACGCAGTATTCCAGAAGAGGGCGGACTAAGGAATTGTAAAGGGTTAGGATAACTTCTTTGGATTTATGCTCAAATGACCTGCCTATAAAGCCAATTATTTTGTTTGCCTTCTTAACAACTTCTGAACATTGTTGACTCGGTTTTAGGTTACTCGATATTGTTACTCCCAGATCGGTTTCTCTGTTTACATTCTTAAGCTGAGTGCCATTCATCGAATAGTTTGCTTTCTCATTTAGGTATACGATATGTAGTTACTTTACATTTATCCGCATTGAAACTCATTTGCCAAATTTGGGCCCAACATGACAATTTATCTAGATTGTGTTGCATATCGTCAACTTGTTCTTTTGAGAGTACGCTATTTGCAATTTTTGTATCGTCAGCAAATTTTGAGATTGTACAGGTTGAGACCCTCATTCTATGTCGTTGATGTAAATTAGAAAGAGAATTGGTCCTAGTACCGATCCCTGGGGTACCCCGCTACTTACATTGGTCCATTTTGATGCCTTACCGTTTATGACTACTCTTTGCTTTCTGTTCGCTGACAGCCAATTTTCTATCCATTTCAAACACACCGTCTTGTATTCCATGCGCTTTTAGTTTTAGCAGTAAACGTTTGTGGGGAACTTTGTCAAAGGCCTTTTGAAAATCAAGGTATATAATATCTACAGCTTTACTCTCATCGTAGAGGTTGAAGGATATCGTGGAAGAAGTCTAAGAGGTTTGTAACAGGAACGTTTTTTACGAAAGCCATGTTGAGTATCTCTAAGTATGTTATTTTCCTCTAAGTGATTTACGAGTCTGTCTCGTATGACAGTTTCTAGCATTTTACATACAACTGAGGTTAAGCTAATTGGACGATAGTTACTGGATAGGGATTTGCTGCCTTTTTTGAATATCGGTGTTACGGTGGCTAGCT